>CAWUFW010002312.1:1800000-2291243 GCA_963921515.1 Calotriton arnoldi
TCACAATCACATCTTCCTGGAAAAAGCATCACATTTCAGATCCCTCCTTGACTCGGCTAAAAACAGACCCAAAAAACTTTTTGACCTCTTCAAAAACCCAAACTGTTCTCCTCCAACCATTAAGCCTGAGGATTCCTCAAAGAAAGCAGCAGATTTCGCTATATTCTTCGATGAAAAGGTCAAAGATCTGGTGGATCAGGTCGCCCACCCCCCCCCCCCATGGAGGAGCGGAAATCCTTGGTCACCTGGCAGAACTTTGACGTCATCTCGGAAGATGACCTCCTCAAATGCATCCGCGAAACTAAACCCTCCAACCATTCCTCCGACCCCATCCCTAGCGACATCGCCATCGATTTCTATACCTATACTCTCTCTTACTGGACCAGGCTAGTCAATCTCTTCCTCAGTCAAGGCTCCCTCCCGGTTACCCTCAAATCAGGTCAGGTCACCCCTCTTCTAAAAAAACCCGCCGCGGATGCGAACGACCTCAACAACTTCCGCCCTATCTCCAACCTCCCTTTTCTGTCGAAAATCACCGAAAAATGTGTCGCGAAACAACTTTCTTCACATATTATGGACAATAACCTCCTCGACGTCTTCCAGTCGGGCTTCATCCAAAATTGCAGCACTGAAACAGCCATGCTGCAAGTGATTGACGATGCGCTGCATATACTCGACGCTGGGGATTCATGTCTTCTGATTCTTCTAGACCTCTCTGCAGCCTTTGACACGGTTAATCATAGCACCCTCCTCAACACTCTTCAACAGAGAATGGGTCTGGATGGCACTGTGCTCAAATGGTTTGCCTCTTTCCTCTCGGACAGATCCCAAATGATCAAGATAGGGAACAGTCTTTCATCTCCTGTTGCCGTAGGTCAAGGCGTCCCTCAAGGTTCTATCCTGGCACCCACCTTGTTTAATCTCTACCTGGAACCTTTAGGGAACCTCCTAAGCAAATCTGGGATCCTTTACCATCTGTATGCGGACGACACGCAAATCTACCTTAAGGTGTCCTCCGCACACGATCTCTCCCTACTCAATTCTACCCTCAACTCTATTCACAACTGGATGTCAGCTCACCAACTCATTCTGAATCCCGCCAAAACTGAATTCCTCCTCCTCTCTACCTCTCTCTCACCTCCTCCTGTTCAATCTTGGATGGATCAGCTGAACCTTCTCAACAACAAACCCATCATTGTTGACAGCGCTAAATCCCTAGGTGTCATTCTCGACAAAAGACTCAACCTAATCGCCCACATCAACTCTATTGCTAAGAATGCACGGTACCAGCTGCGCCTTCTGTGGGGGATCCGTCGGTTCTTCCCGGAGAAAGACTTAAAAACCTTGGTACAATCTCTGGTTCTCTCAAGACTGGATTACTGCAATTCTCTTCTGACTGGCCTACCCAAATCCCACCTCTCCCCTCTCAAATCCATCCTCCATTCAGCAGCTCGCTTCATTTCAGGGTCTAAACGAAGCGACCACATCACTCCTATCCTGTCCTCTCTGCGATGGCTTCCGATCGAGGCAAGATCTATTTACAAAACTGCCTGCATCACACACAAAGCCTTACACACGTCCTCCCCTCGTTACCTGGCGAATAAACTGAAATTGTCCGGTGGCTCTCGCCCTTCTCGCAATGCGGAAAAGCTTCTGCTTGAGCCCCCCGTCTTCAAAAGGGAAAGATCGATGGCTCAATCCTTCTCGGGCAATGCGGTGAGAATCTGGAACTCGCTTCCCCCACTGCTCCGTGCCACCTCTCACCCGGATCTTCAAAGCTGACCTCAAGTCTCTTCTATTCCAAAGACACTTCCAGAACTAATACGTTCGGTCTTAGGCCCCTCTAGGAAGTCCGCTCGTCAGTAGAAAGTTGTACTTTTGTCTGTTCATTCCTTATTTTATGTGTTGTGTTGGTTTTTATGTGCGTGTTCCCCCATTATAAGTCCCCTGTGAAGTCACGCCCTCTCTACTACCTCAAGGAAGCTCTTCCATGATAGGAATTCTGTATTCCAAGCCTATAGAAGGGCCTTCTCAGTGTGCTTTGAGTTACTGCCACTTATTACAGTATTTTGCCTTTAGTGTATTTTGTACCCCATGTATCATATATTTTGTACCCCATGTACCCCCTGCTGAATCCACGCCCTCTCTACTACCTCAAGGAAGTTCTTCCACTATAGGAAATTCTGTACTCCAAGCCTATAGAAGCGCCTTCCCAGTGTGTCATGTGTGACTGCCATTTATTGCAATATTATACCTCCATTTGTATTTGGTATCCCATGTTTCATGCACATCTGTCACTTTTTCCTATTGGAACTTATTCCTCTTTTTGTATTTGGTTTGTTTGTTTTTGCACAATTGTCACTTTTTCCTCATGCAATGTAACGCTTGTCTTTGTATTATGCTCATTTGTATCCTCCTCCTTATGTAATGTTGCTGATCCTGTTGTGAAGCGCTCTGACACCCTCGGGTAAAGTCCGCGCTATATAAAAACGCATAAATAAATAAATAAATAAATAAACAATGGGACAGAAGCTGCCCTCACACCGCGCAGCAGACTAAGAACAATGCTGTTTGTGTACATGCATGCTACCACGTTGCAGAGGTTGTTGTTGATCAGCAGATGGCAGCAGTGTCACTGGGACTGGAATTTTCATCCTGCTTTCACATTTCCAATGTATTGAGTAATTTACTTATGGGACGAACTCAGGGAGGCCAGTTTAGGCAGTTGTGCTCAGCGTAACAATTGCACACAGCGACTGTTTCTCTTTGTGCATAGTCTGGCACTGAAGGCTCACGGCGGTGTTTGGTGCAAGGAAGTGGCCATTGTTCGTCACTTGCCGTACATGCCACAGGCAGTCAGTGATGCGTGATCCAGATGTCGTACAAGCACAGGCTTGTCAGAGCCTGCATGTGTTCAAATATATCTTGTCACGTTCTCCGTGGTGCGCATTGTGCATTTTCAACCATAAATTCCAAATGTTTTTTTCTTGCCCCTCTACTCGCTAGGTTTTGCCTCAGCAGCAATGGGGTATCTCCTGTTAGCTTCTCCAATACCTTTCGGTTTTCTAAAACTTATTTCAGCCTTCACCTTACCTCCTTCAGATGGAATAATTGCTGCATAAGGCTTCTTTCTGCGGGTCTTGCGGGATGCCTGATCACATTGGCAGTGCCACTAGAATCTGGAACTCTGTGCCTCCCTCACTCCGTCTAACCACCTGCCTAGCAACCTTCAGCAAGCATTGGCAATGCCAATAGGTCTCACTGTATAGTGGAGTTTAGTGGCATGGATAGGAGTGAAGAGTTGTGTTATGAAGTAGGTTGAAGTGTTGAGGAGGGAGTATAGTGTTGTATAGTTGATTATGGTATTAGAATTTAGTATAGTGTTGTAGAGTGTATTGTTTTATAGTGTTGTGTGGTGGTGTAGAGTATATTGTAGTAGTGTAGAGGGTGTTGTGTAGAGTATTGTAGAGTATAGTGAAAGTACAGTAGTGCAGAGTATATTGGTATAGAGTATAGTGGTGTAGTGAGCATTTGTTTTGAGTAAAGTGTTGTAGAGTGTATTGGTGTTTTTGTGTAGTGAGGTAGAGTACTGTAGAGTGCTGTGGTATAGAGTATAGTGGTGTGGAGTATATTGTAGTTGTATATAGTGTAATGTGGAATGCTGTATAGTGAAGTATAGTGTTATAGAGTGGAGTAGGGTTAGGTACAGTGTACTGGTGTAGAGTGTAGTGGCACATAGTGTAGTAGAGTTGAGAGGTGTTGAGTGCAGTAATATAGAATGTAGTAGGACAGTATATCCCCTTTGCTGCGTTCGTCGGCCAACGGCCGTCGCGAGCACTACCTCCGTAGTGCTGCGCACGTCCGTTGGCCGACGCGGCCCCGCCCACTCCGCTAAACGGCTGCACCGCCGCGGAATTGCCGCCGCGGTTAAGCGGATATAGTGTCGTTATGAAGAATAGAGTTTATATTTGTATAGCGATGTATTGCATAGTGGTGTAAAGCATAGTGGTGCAGAGAGGAGTGATGTAGAATACTTGGTGCAGAGTAGAATAGAGTAGTAGGTAGTGTAGTTTTTTAAAGTGTAGTGCTATATAGTGCAATGTCATAGAGTGATGTAGTGTTGTTGTGTGCTGTGGTATAGATTAAAATGTTGTATTTTTATAGGGGTGTAACGTGCAGTGGGGCAAAGTGGGTGCTGTAGGTGTAGTGGTGTAGGGTGTATTAGTTTTTAGTACAGCGGTGTTGAGTGTATTGGTATAGAATGCAATTTTAGACTTCAGTGGCATAGCGTAGTTTGTAGAGGCGTAGAGTGACATAGGATATAGTGTAGTGTCATTGAGTTGCATGTTTTGTAGTGGTATGAGTAGTAATGTAAAGTATATTGTTTAGAGTATAGTGAATTGGTGTAGAGTGTAGTGATGTTGAGTGCAATGGTGTATAGTCACGTATGTTGCAGTGGCATATAGAAGAATGTTGAAGTGTATGTTGTTGTAAAGTGTAGTGGTGTAAAGTAGTTGGCGTAGGTATAAATGGGTAGAGTGTATTTTTTTGAGTAAAATGATGTAGAGCGAAGTATTGTAGAGTGTAGTGGTTTTAAGTAGAGTGGTGTAGTGTACAGTGGAGTGATGTAGAGCAGAGTGGTATAGAGGTGTAGAGTGTAGTGTGGCGTGGAGTGGTGTTGAGTGTAGTGGTTTATAGTGTAGTGGTGTATAGTGCAGTTGTATAGATTTGAGTGGGTGATAGTAAAATGGTATTTAGTACTGAGTGGTGTATTATAGAGTAAAGTAGCATAGTGTTAAGTGGTAAGGTCTCGCTTTTGGGACCTTATAAGGGTTTAGCCATGCAGAACATTATCTTGAGTGCTACAATATCTACTATGTGCCACTGGTGAACAACTACACACACCCAAGGTCGGGCTTTTGTGCTATTTAATGAACACTGGAAATGCAATTCATGCCAGGTAGGGCAGGCTGTAACCTTAAGGCAGGGGTCTTCAAACTGGGGGGCAGGCCCCCATGGGGGGCCTCAAGTGATCCCAGGTTGTGCGCCATGCTCTGGCCAAAAGAAGCATTGTGCTGATAACAGGGCTTTGTTTTAAGCGGAAAAAAATGAGTGGCACCAAGCCGCTCGGTAATAGGCCATCACTAACATCTTTTGCTATTTATATCCTAGCTGGGAGAAGGTGTCAAAAGGGAAGGGACTCCAAATATTCTTCAAACCTCCCACCCCCACTTCTATTAGTCACACTGTGGATACCTGTAGTGTTGGTAAGGCCTGCCTGATCAGAATAGTGTGTTTGACAATCATGTATTTGATTTCATTTTTAAAACAGTAACAGAACATAACTGCAATGTTTAAATATGTATAGACATTTAAATATTGGCAATTTAATAAAATGATTGTGAAAAATTCTGAGGGGGGCCCCAATGACTTGTTTTCCCACTGGGGGGCGCGGCATTAAAAAGTTTGAAGACCACTGCCTTAAGGAGACACGGTGAGACAGTGCTGCTGTCTGGTGGCAAGAGTCTCTTCCTGTCTATTATAGAGCCTGAAGCTCTATACCATAGCACTTGCGTCATGCCTTACTCACCCTGCTACGACATCCGGCCAAGAGGAGATAACATTATCTGCGCTGCAGAGAGCAGTACCATGCAGCACGATTGTTTCAGATGTAACGTGCTTTATTGTCATACGTGTCAATACAATAAAAGTATTTACTCCTAGTGCAGCGGTATGCTAATGAGACCTCTGGTTGCTTGAAAAGCGTTCAAAAGTAACCTCATTGAGTCTGTCTCTTTAAAGAGGGAATACCATCTTTCGAAAACTTTGTTAAAATATAGCTGCATGTGTGAATGAACATGCTGTGTATATATCGACGCTTGCAGACCATTGGCGCCATGCTGCCAAGAAAGCTCAGTTGGTAAATGCACTGCTCTATATAATCCACACGTCAAATTTGCTGATTCAGATTTGTTTCCCTCTGAGTTCGACAACACACAAACGGGTGAGTCTGAGAATGATGTTAAGGCACAAGCCCCTTGGATGAATAACTCAGTGTGAAGCGCGCCTGCTGCAGAGACCGCATGGTTCAGTGCTCAGCCTTTTATCTTTTCAGAGCAGGCAATCAATTTGAACTACGGGTTGCGTTCTACTGGGACCCAGTGGAGGTGTTGATGGACGGCAATGTGTCTGCTCCTTTTTTCAGTGCTGGGGCAAGACCGGGGCAAGCTTTGGCCCTTCAGCTGGAACTGAATGAGGAGGGGATGGTCACTGAACTGTAATTCCGACTGCAGATCAGGGATAAATATACATACAATGCTAATAAGGACCACTGCCGTCATGCTTTTTTTTAGGGATGAGAAGGGGAGTTCATTTAAAATCTGAAAAAAAATCTGTTTAGTTCTGCATCAATATTTTGCATCACCACAATAAGGATTCTGGGCTTTTTGTTATGTTATCCCAATGTGTATAACACCCTCTGCCAATTGTATGACTTCGTAGCACTTTGATGTAGTCTACTATGAACGTATTCACTAGATTTAATTGCCTAGAAGTGGTCAGAACCACCGGGTCTGCACGGAGCAGGGTTGTTCTCCCCCACTGCTATTTCTGCCCAGCAAAGTAGATTCTGTAGAGGGCAACAGTGGTGCCAACAACACTGACCATCCATACAGGACCCACTATAGTCCCAGTCTCACCCACTTAAACAAATGCAGTTTTATCACCCATGCTAGATGGAGGAATACTGCAGTATTCCAGCTCCAGGCTAGCCTTTTAGAAAACAATGCATCTTGGGAGTTGTTGTCTTAGTTCAAGTTTGGGCCAAAGGGGGGCGCAGCACAGACCACAAAAGCTCTATATGTGTGGAAAAGGCCGCTTTATTGAAGACAGGTGCACCTTACAACAAAACATTTCCCTTGGCCTTTGCCGAACAAAACTAAACCTCGCTAAATATTTTTCTTCCTACCTTTCCTCCCACCCCCACCCTTAACGTTTCCCCCTTTCCCCTTACTTGCAACAGTTTATAACCCCCCAACTCGGACATTCCATGCTGTCACATTAACCTTGTAACCTCTTCTTACTTCCTAAGATAACTATCTAACTAAACATTTCCTGTGCTACCTTCCCCTTCCTGCCTGCTCCCGGAGTAACTTTTCCAAATCTAAACTTAACCTATAAACAATATAAACCACTAGTTACCAAGAAAAACGCCAGTACCTGCTTCAAGCGACACCCAATGTACAAAATTCCTCCTAGCTCACCTGTGTCCAATGAAAACAGCCTCCTGAAAACAAAAATTGAGGGAAACCCCCCCCCCCGATAAAAGGGGAGGGAGGGCGGGAGAAAAAACTTTCCCACCCACGCCCCCAGCTGCCCTGACCGGCCGCTGTGTCACCTTATTAAAATGGTGACATGGCATCCTAAAATGGCCGGTTTTATCCTTCCCAGCCCAAGTGTAGCCCAACGAGCCTAATTGGGCTCTGGGCTGCACCAACGGCCCAAAAAACCCCAGGGGGGCAAGCCTCCCGGTGGTCGGCCGCCCCCCCAAAGCCCTATTGGGCCAAACGGGGGAGCAGCACAGACCACAAAAGCTCTATATGTGTGGAAAAGGCCGCTTTATTGAAGACAGGTGCACCTTACAACAAAACATTTCCCTTGGCCTTTGCCGAACAAAACAAAACCTCGCTAAATATTTTTCTTCCTACCTTTCCTCCCACCCCCACCCCTAAAGTTTCCCCCTTTCCCCTTACTTGCAACAGTTTATAACCCCCCAACTCGGACATTCCATGCTGTCACATTAACCTTGTAACCTCTTCTTACTTCCTAAGATAACTATCTAACTAAACATTTCCTATGCTACCTTCCCCTTCCTGCCTGCTCCCGGAGTAACTTTTCCAAACCTAAACTTAACCTATAAACAATATAAACCACTAGTTACCAAGAAAAACGCCACTCAAAAAAGTCCCTGCCTCTCAAACTTTTTTGACCCCCCAACTAGGGCCTAGGACTTCTTCGGATACCTTCTAATATCCAATGCCCTGTCCAGTACCTCCTTAATCTGAATGATGTACCACTCCAAACCAAAACGGGACAAGTGCACCCCATCCTGTCTGAAAAATTAAATTGCCGCGTATCTAAGTTCAGGATGTTCCACTCTCCCTATGCCCTCCTTGTCGCAAAACAGTCTCATGTCCCTGTTGATTTTCCTCTTGGCCTTATCTATCGCTGCCGGCCTCTCTGCCCCCCTCCAATGCCTTCTCGGGATGAAATCTGACCAGATGACATAACATCCAGCCCATTGCTGCTTTATTTCCAACACATCCCGCTTCATCTGCTTCAATAAGGCCAGGCCCTTACACAGAACCAAATCGTTCTCACCCCAGTGGATGATCAAAACATCTGGACAACTGCCACCTCTAACTAGCTTATTTAACAACGGAAACAACTCATGCCATCTCATGCCCCCTTTCCCATGCCAAAAACACTTAAACAACGCTGTGTCAAGACCGAGATTCAAACCTTTCCCTTTATCCCCCTCGTGACGCTCGGCCCACTTAACGAAGGAGTGGCCAACAATCCAAATGGACAACTCAGCGGACGCTGGCCCAGCCACTGCACCTGAAAAGACACATATGTGAGAAACAAAAACACTGGAAACACACTTAAGCCTCTCACCCCCCCAAATGCTGTACTGAATGTATCTTTTACAGCAATCCGACTTCCATCCTCCCAAGCGCATGATCCTGTCCCTCCCCCAACCGTGCCTGGCCACCTCTGTTGTTGCCCCTATGCGAAAAGAATGGGTACCAAATTCGCTCGGCGCTTCTCCTAAGCACAATAGTGCTCATCGCATCACCCACAGCAGCTGTGCTGCTGTCACTCGGAGGCCCGATCCCCTGTAGAAAACAGCCCCAGAACCCGGCAGCCGCCACCGACTTAAAGCCCTTCCCCAAAGAACTGGGCACAACTCCTTGTCATCTGTGGCACACATAAAAACCCACCTCCCAGCTCCTCTCTGGTCTGTCTTGGATTGTGTGATCTTCAATGCCACCCGCTCCTCCCTCAGTTCAACTTAGCCCCACTGTACCCCCCGTACGCCCTTCCTACCCAAAAATTCTGACACCCGAAAGGCCCCAAAGTACATCCAAGACATTAAAGTGGGAAACAAAACCGCCTCTTCCCTGTTCCTGCATATCCGGGGCACTGCCTGCAGCAAACCGCACAACAAAACCTTAGACACTGGCCTCCTCACCCGAGGCCGAATGCCCCTTCCTCTCACCCAACCTTCCAGTATGCGGCTGCCCAGCTCCCCCGCCGAAGGAGCGTAGCCCCACCACAATTTCCCCATAAAAGCGATACCTGACAATTTGCCTGCTATAGTAACCTTCGACAAACCTCTGTCAATGAGTGACAAAATAAACTGGACCACCTCCTCCCTCGCCCATTGTTCTGCCCGTCCCTGTGCCCCCCCTCCAGAAATTCTCTCCATGCCTGAGTATAAGCTTTCTGCGTCGATGGTGCCAGGGGCCCTACCACCAGGTCAAGCATCCTTTGTCGCCTACCGACCACATCCCCGCTGGAACCGGCGTCTTGCCTTCGTCCGCCTCCGTGACTAGACCATGGAACCTCTCCCACTGTGAACGAGACAAAGCGTCCGCTATGTCATTGTCCACGCCTGGCACATGTCTGGCTTTAAACAAAATGTCATGTTTCAGACAGCTAAAGACAAACACCCTCATCAACTTAAGTACCTGCGCATCCCTTGCTGATTGTCTGTTTACCACCTGAACCACTGACATGTTATCCACTTTGAAAATCACTTTTTTGTGCGCCAAATCCTGCGCCCAAACTGTCACAGCCACCGCCAGCGGGAAAAGCTCCAGAAAGGCGATGCTTCTCCCCCCATTCTTTCATTGTCGAGGCCGCTCTTCTGCGCACCACCTCCCATCCCAGTAAAGCCCAAAACTATGAGCCCCCGCCGCATTGGAGTAGATGGTGACCTCCCCCTCCCACTCCTTTGGTGTCGCCATGGGGATGCCATTAAAATGCTCCAAGAAAGTTCTCCACATGCAGAGATCTGCCTTCGTCCCTGCGGACAGACGCATTGATGGTGTGGCAATGTCAAACCCGCCAGAGACCTCCCCAAACTCCTGCAAAAGTCCGTCCTGCCCTGACTACCCTACATGCGAAGTTCAGATGCCCTAGCAGTACTTGCACCTCCCTGACCATCACCTTTTTCTTTGCCAGAATGTCCTCAATCAAAATCAACATGTGTAGCTTTTTATCATACGGCAGGCGTGCCTCCATCGCCTCCAAATCCAGTTCAATGCCAAGAAATGACAACACAGTGCTTGGACCTTGTGTCTTCTCTGGTGCCAGGCCCATGAGCTCTTGAAAACTTGTCAGCTGTAGCTGACAGTCCGTTGAACCAGGCTGGCCCACGAGGAAGACGTCATCAACGTAGTGTGTCACCGTCTCTTTGCCCGTGTGCCAAGTGAAAACCCATTGCAGAAATGAACTGAAATGCTCCAATAATGCACAGGATATCGAGCATCCCATTGGCAGAGCCTTGTCCACAAAGAAGAGCCCCCCAAACTGTATACCGAGCAGCTGTTAATCGTCAGGGTGTATAGGCATTAAGCGAAAAGCCGACTTAATGTCACATTTTGCCATCAAGGCTCCCTTCCCAACTGTCGCTACTAACTCCCTGGCTACGTCCACTGATGAATAAGACATGGATGTCAGGTCGTCTGCTATAAAGTCGTTCACTGACGACCCCTCCGGCCAAGAGAGGTGTTGTATCAGCCTGAACTGCCCTGGCTCCTTCTTTGGCACTCTCCCTATGGGGGAAATAATAAATTCCTTGATGCGAGAGACTGAAAACGGTCCCGTCATGCGCCCTTCCGATACTTCTTTGAACAGTTTGTCCCTCACTACCCCCCTGTGCGTTTTAGCTGATTTCAAATTTTTGGCCCACCTGGCGGTCCGAGGGCCATCCTAGCCAATTCAAAAACCTTCCCTGAAACCCACTCTCAATAAATCTGCGTCCTCCGTGTGGGGATAGGCCGCCAAAGAACGCTCTAAGCATGTCTGTCTAATGGATGTATGAGCCTTTACCCATCTTCCCCAGCGCTCCTCGGCCACCCCTATTCCCGGAGTTCTGGTGAACCCCGTGGTTAAAATGCTGTCCCTGTCCGCTGAAGCCCGGCCCATAGCATTGCACCAATGGGTGCTTGCCTGAGCACTTCGAGCATTCGTGTCTGAACTTGCAATACTCCCTGGAGCATGTACCCTTGTTAAAATCCCAACATGCCCCTTGCACATTTCCTGTGCCTTTAGCTGCGTATCCCCCCCCCCCCCCTGGGTGGGTCGGACCTGAAAGGGGCAGTAAACAAGTTTCAGGCCGCTTGCCGTATAAGTCGTTTTCCCAAACTTCACAGCCCCCCATTGTCTGTTGATAGAGATCTGCATCTATCTCCCCCCACTTAGCTTCTGTGTCCCATGCAAGCCTAGCCCTGAACTCCTCATCATAATGTGACCAGGCGTATCCCCCGTATGTCAATTCCGCTCTTCCGATCCCGTCCATGTATTTGAACAGGCAACGGATCTGTCCGGGTATTTTTCGCAGTATACGCTTGCGAATATCAAAAAGGCCGCCGACCAGTTTTCAATGGTCATGGGCACCCTGGGCCTCTTGGCCAGTTCTAGCTCTTCCTCCTTCGACCCTTCTTTGGCCCTCAGCTCTCTATGTAGCAGCTTCAACATATCTACGTATTCCCCTTTCCAGATCTTCCCCTTCGTTGATAACATAAGGTGTGCACCCAGTGGCTTGGCCACTCCCCTGTATGGTAGCCGCTTAAGCTTGATCTCGTGGCTCTCCTTAGGCCCGTCTGCCTGTGCCCCTTGTATAGCCCTTTGCGCAGGGGCACCTCCCCATCTTCCCCCCACCCGCCCCCGTCCCCACTGACACTTTCCCTTTTTTGTGACCCAACATGTTAGCCTCCTCCACATCCTTACCTGGTGTCAAGGTCGGCGTCCTCACCAGCTTCAGTGCCAATCTCTATTTTGTTGGTCTACAGACCCGTGGACAGAGAAGGGTGACCCCTGCACCGGTGTGCTCATTAAAAGGCACATTTCCACACAGTTGTAACTGTTCCCCTACCCATGACTCCCTCATGCTGGACTGGGCCACTTCCCGTCCGCTGCGTATTAACTCATCCAAGCCCACGCCTGTACCACAATGGCCTGACATCAATCCTTCCTCCCTACTCTTGTGTGTTTGCCCTGAGCCCTGCGCCACCACCCTTGAGGTTGCATCGACCCACCGGGTTTGGGCGCCACTGCCCGCGCCTCCGTCCTCCAGCTCACTGTCTCCTGTAGGTCCCACGCCGGGGTCTGGCTGTCGGCTCGGGACAATGCCCACCCATCAGATCGGTGCCGCGGAGCTGCATGCGACTCACCCGAAATCATGGCCTGGTGCCCCTGTAAATGAAAAGTAAGGTCCGACGTGCCGGGGTCAAGGCCCTCCCTGTACCTGGCAAACCTGCACCCACCGCCAATAGCCCCCCTCCTCCACTGCCCCTCCCCTCGCCCACTCTGCCTGCTCTGCCCCCCGCACCCTCTTCCTGCCCACGCCCGACGAGTGCCACCCCGCCGTGACAGGGATCCCCCTGGCCCTCCCTCCGGCGCGAGTAAAATGCGGCTGGGGACCCGCTCCCTTTGCCATTTCCCCCTCCCCCTCCTGCTCCTCCCCATCGCTCCACTCTAAGATGTCCGCCAGCCTGGCTGATGCAGGGCCCAACCCTCCTCCTCCCTCCGGGGCCCTCCTTTCCACAACCCTTCTGCCCCCCCTCCTCCCCGTACCACCGGGATCCTGTCCATGGCCCAGCCCCCCTCCTCAGACCAGCTGTGCCTGAGCCCTGCCGAGGCCCTATCCAGCCCCCCTCCCAAATCCAATGATGGCGTCCGACCCCACCTGGCCCCCCCTGGCTCCCTTTGGTGCCTGCCCTTGTCTGCCTGGTCCCCCCCATCCCCCTTCCGCTGGGGCGTCCGGCGCCCCCCCTGGAGGCTGCCCTTGACTGCTTTCGTGATTAATTGTGATGGTCTTAACAATTAATTCCCGATCTAATTGTTGGCTAAGTAGTCTGTTTTCTATGCTTGTAAACCCAGGCGGGAATGCATTGTCTGTCTTCTATGTCACCTCATGTAAACACTATGTAATGGTGGTTTCAGTTTGTGCAATTTGGCTTTGGAAAAAGACCTTGTGGTCAAAACGTGTTGCCATTAAATTCAATACAACCAATTTCGTGACCACGATCCTGAAGTGCGAGTATTTCTTGGTATTACAATCAACAACACTAAGTTTTCCTTGTGTATATATATATTTATATATATATATATATTTATATATATATATATGTATATATATACACATACATATATATACACATACATATATATAAATATATATATATATATATATATATATATTTATTTATTATATGAAATTTGAGGCAAACTGGTTTTGTGTAATAATATTGGTTGCCCAACATGGAGGAAATTTCAGCACAACATTTTTAAATGAATTTGGAGAACACGTATTAGACTAGTTCCAGTGGAAGGATGGCTTTGAGTCATATTGAGAGGCTATTGGAGAGGATGTATATACAGACAAACATATGCTTGGTGTGTTAAAACATTTCCTTGGACATATTTTAAATCCTCTGCCTCCATTAATTACAGAGGATGAGGAGGAAGAGGAACTTGATGTATTTGACACAGCCATTAAGTAACTTGATTTACATTATAAAAAAATAGTCAATGAAGTAGTGGCGCAACATACATTTTTGGGAAGAAGTCAATTACCCAATGAGTCAACTGATGCATTTGTTAATGATCTTAGCGTTCTATCCCTCAAGTGTACTTATGGGGTGTTTCAGAACCAGATGATTTGTGACCAGATGGTACACAAAACATTGGATCCCAAATTACAAGAGACTCTTGGTGGATGATTTAACTTTAGATAAAGCTATTGAAATTGCTCACCAATACGAAGAGATGAATTGAGGTATGAAACAGCTAGCTCATAATAACACGGAAGCAGAACAGATGGTCAGAAAGAAATAAACTGTAAAAAGTAAATGCGAATTAGTTGGGAATTTGAAAGGGGCAAGTTGTAATACTTATAAGAAAGAATATACATGTTTTAAATGTGGGTTAATGGGACATTTAGCAAATGACAAGATGTGTCCTGCAGTAGGACACATTTGCAGAAACTGTAAAGGTAAGAGGCATTATGCTAGAAAGTGCAAATGGAGACATGCAAATAGAAATAGGACGATTAGGGTAGATGAAAACCCAATTAGTGAAATCAAAAATGAATGTGAAAATGATGAAGCAGAAGAATTCATTTTAGGTGTTTATGAAATAGTACAGATAAAGAATTATACTCTATATTGTGAAGTATTAATTGGAGACAAGAGTATAAAAATCATGGCTGATTCTGGTGCTAGACACACTTTGGTTGGTGATAACTTACTACCATTATTCCAAAATGCAAAACTGTTACCACCAGCCATAATGCTAATGGGATATGGTAATAAACCAATTGACGTAATAGGTTATTTTGAATCAACCTTTAGCAATAGAGGGAAATGCATTGATTCTAAGACTTATGTAGCTAAAGAAGGTTCATTCCTTCCAGACAGGCCACAAAAAAGGGATCTAATGATAAGCTTGAACCCTAATCATCCTGACCAAGTCTTGTGGTATAATGATCTTGTATCATGTTTTTTCTCCTAGTTTGTACTTATTAAAAATCTTTGTTCACAAAATCATTCTGAAGGAGAACATGATCCCCAAGATTCATAGGGTTTGAAATGTGCCATTATCAATGCGGGCTGCATTAAAAGAAGAGTTGAAAAGGCTTTGTAATCTGGATATAATTAAAGAAAATTAATCATCCAATTAATCTCCAGTTGTAGTTGTGCATAAACCCAATGTTAAGATAAGACTCTGTGTGGACTTGAGGGATCTAAACGATTGTGTGTGGGTAGATTGTTATCCTCTACCTAATATTGGTGAAATGCTTTCATTGGTGAGAGGTGCAACTGTATTCTCCACATTAGATTTATCAAATGCTTATCATCAGAAAGCTTTGCATAATGAAAGTAGACATTACACTTCTTTTATAGTACCGGAGGGCATGTAATGATACAAAAGGATGCCCTTTGGTCTGATTTCAACATAGGCGGTGTTTTAAAGGGTGATGCACAAATTATTTAAGGAGGAAAAAAATGCCTTACACTTCCAAGTTGATATATTGGTATAGAGAAAAACAAAGAAGGAACGCACAGAGGCATTACATAAGGTTTCATCAATCCTCTAAAGGAAGGGTCTAACCTTAAGCATAGACAAATGTATATTTGAAATGAACACAGTGGATTATTTAGGTCATAACATCAGTAAAGAAGGTATATCTCCCAAGCAGAGCCTGGTCAGAGCCATAAAGGATGCTTCGCAGCCTGTATACAAAGGTAAGGTTAGATTATTAGTTCATGAAAGTTTAAGATAGGCTGTTAGAAGGTGGTTCTGACACTATGGGCCGCCCAGATTTTTTGCTTTTTGAGCACCTAATTGTTGAGCTTTTACTGTGGGGGAGCCTCATAAGTTGGGACTCACCCACAGTGAACTCACAATGAAAGAGACTGCAGGGGGATTTTACTGGTGTCCCCCTGGTTTGACCAGGCCGCTGCGCAGCCGCAGGGGTAAGGGGCACTGGGCTAGTTACGTGCAGACACATGTGTACATGCATGTGCACACGTGTGCGGGCTGCGCAGAGGAGATTCCTGGCGTGCGCAGCCCCAGAGCAGATACAAAGTGAATGGTGTGGCAGGACTTATGCAGAATTGGGTGGTGACATGGAATAGGCTTTATACACTGGGAAGAAACATGCCAGGGACAGTCAGTGTGTTTTACTGTGTTTTTCACTTCATTATTCCCCTATGGGGAAGTGGAGCCCACGGGCTAGTGTCACTTTCCTAAGGACTACAAATTCCAGACACGCACTAAAGTCCACTGTAACGGGTGTGAGAAGAAGTATTCTGCAGAGTCCAGAGTCATATTTGTACTGATTTTGGGTCATCCATAAATGTTATAGTTCTCTGAGTCAGCTCATAACCAGGGCCTGGCTGGGGGCTGACCCCAGCAGCCTGGATTGATAACGTTCCCTCCGAAGAGAGAAGCTGGGTGGAGCTGCAGGCTAATCCATCAGCAGCTGTCACTGGGTGCCAGGCACCAAGCTGCACGAAGGGGAAGGCAGCTCTGGGGGGAAGGGGCTTTCAGAGACCATGTGGCCGGAGACCCTGGATGACGCCATCTTGAACCAACCCAGAGGCCTGGGCAGGAAGGAGGGAGCAGGGGCAGAGAAGTGATGTGTCGCTGTGTGATAGGGCAAACAGAGACTTCCTGCCAGCCCCCTCCCCAACTTCTTAAAAGAACTTGCACAGGAAGAGGAGCTCTCTCTGGGGTGTGGTCTGCTGAGGCAGAAGGTGCTGGAGCCTGGCGCAATGTGCAGTTGGAAGGAGGAACCCCCTTTATTGTCCCAGGAACCTGAACAGCGCCAGGAGAGGAGACCAGGACCAGTGCGCAGAAGCAGGGGCCTCTGCGCAGGGAGAAGAGAGGCCCAGGAGGGGAGCCAGGCGAAAGGCTGGCGCAGGGAGCCAGTGAAGACATCTCCCTGCTGAATCTCCCCTCTCAGAGACCCAGAGGGCAAAAGAGAGTGCTCCCAGTGGCTGGGGAGCGCCACCAGGAGCAAGAAGAGGCCAAGATCGTGAAGATCGTGAAGACCGTGAAGATCGGACCCCTGGGAGATACGCCCCCCAGAAGGTAGGCGACCTTTGACCTCTATAGGGACCGACGACGAAGCGCGTGGGGCTCCGCCGCCGGTCCATGATGTGCCCCCATGGTGGGTCAGGTCCCGGGGGCTGCCCCCAACCAGAAGAGAAAGCCGGGGAGCGCCGTCGTGTTCCCCGTGAACTGATTCTCAAAGTGGGGGTACCAGGAGCCCACCCTGGCCCCCCGAAGCCACGGGCCAAGGGGGAGCGTCGTCGCGCGTTCCCCTCGTGGGAGAAGACACAAGCGGGTAGCGCCATCGTGAAGATGTGCCAATGGGGGACCAGGAGCCCACCCTGGCCCCCGAGGAAGAGCGGAGGTCGGGGAGTGGGAGAGGGAGTGCTTGGGGGCCCGGGACCCCAAGTCCAGGCCCCGACATGAAGAATAGCCGGGGAGCGCCGTCGTGCTCCCCATGAAGATGACCCCCCCGCGGGGCGGCAGGAGCCCACCCTGGCTCTCGCCGATGCTGGATGCAGGGGGAGCGCCGTTGCGCCCCCCGAAGAGGTTCAGGGGCCCGGGATCCCATCCCCGGGCCCCGAGTGCAGGAAGGAGGAGGGGGGAGTGCCGTCGAACTCACCCGCGGCCTCGCTGGGCCGGCAGCAGTCTCCGTGTCCGCCCGCTGGAGCGGGCGGACCAGAAGTGAAGTGCCGGCTCCCGCGGCAGCACGCGAGGGTGCTGGCCAGGCAGGGAGCCGGTGCGGGCAGCCGGGGGTGGGCTCCCCAGGCTGCCCTCCAACGTGGAGGCATGTGGGGGTCCGGGGTGGGGCCGGGACCCCGAAAACCAAAGAAAAGGCGCCAGGGGCCCGGGTGGGACCGGGCCCCGAACACAGGCAAGAGCAGCCGGGGGTGGGCTCCCGGAGCTGCAGGACTCACCTGGGGGTCCGGGTGGGACCGGGCCCCCCACCGAAGCCGGGAGTAGAGGCACGAAGCGCCGGCACGAAGGGCAGCTCGGCTCTCCCCGGAGCAGCGGGGGAGCCGCTGCTCTAATATGCAACAAATCCCATAATGCCTTGCAGGCCAGGACCGGCCTGCAGGGGCAAAACAGCATTTTTCTCTGCTTGTGGTGGCCCCGGGAGAACGGGGTCACCACCACACGGGTGCAAAGGTGCAGGGGAGCTGCTGGAGAAGCGCAGTCTCCCCCAGCAAGAAGAGGAAAGTCCCCCCCTAAGTTTCTAGGGGACCTAAAAGAATAACCCCTCAAGGGCTCAGCACAAGCATTAACACCTCCTGGGCTGGAACTTTCGTTCTACAGCTGGGGGTGTACTGAGACGTGTCTCAAGGAGTGAAAGGCTGAGCTGGGGATGTCTGGAGAAGGGCATCCCCTGGAGGTGAAGAGGTGTAATTGCACCAGAAATGGTTTTACTAACGTTATTTCTTTTAGAGGGACTGAAGGTCACATGTGTAATGTGAAGTACCTGTGTAAGGTGATGTCATAAGCAAAGTGGGGTTATGTTGCCAGACATTCCTGCTAGGGTGTCTGGCGGTATATGTGTAATCCTGTGATTGTATCTGTGATGCCTTCAGGGGCTGTAATTGCAATGCATTCTTATGATCCACAAATGTGATGAGTACTGTCATTCTAAAGGGATGCTTTAACATGTATTCTTGCTGCTGCGCTTAGGTGAAGAACTCCGACTGCTAGCCCTTAAGATGTAGAGGTGTATACTTCATGGTCAGTAGGAAATGCTCAGTCAGGGCTATGTGTCACCAAGGCAGGGTTACCTATTTTAAATGCGTGTTGAGATAATGGGGTGGGTCGCCACTGGGATGACGCCAGTGCGCAGGGCCCTCGCTCCAGGTTATGTTCAACTAACTGCATTGGGGGCAAGATGATGTGCATACATGGGAGTGGTGGTACTAGACCCCACCCCCCTTTGGGAGGGGTGGAAATGTTATGCAATGTCACAAAGTAATTCCAACAGCTTATCTATATTTGTAAATTGGTGCATAGTATTGAGTAGTGTGGGTGTTTAATAAATGTACTCTTACTTTTATAAAGCAAAGTACAGACTGGACAATCAATTATTGAGTGTTATTTCTGCGCACCTGCAAATGGCGATTACTAGCCCACACCACCTCCCTTGAGTAAGCCTGAGACTGCTCTGCAACGCTACCCTCTGAGAGTCAGGCGCTACAATTGGGTGTTTGGTTCCCAGTGAAGGACAAATGTAGTCATGTTATTTGTGCAGGCCTCACAGATACTGCCTCGTTTTCCAACATAGGCGTTTTTAAATATGGCCCATGAAGGACACCCAGGTATGAGTAGTATGTAGAGAAAGATCAGAAGTGATTATTGATGGCCTGGGATAGACAGAAATGTATCAGACAAATTACAGTCTTGCATAGAGTGTGCCAGAAATGGCAAATCTCAAAAGAAAATTAAGTATGTTAAAAACCTAATCTCTAGACCAAGCAGAGTTTGGGAGAGGATTTCTTTGGACATAGCAGGATCGATATGTCTATCAAATTGTCAAGTATACTGTATTGTGCTGACTGATCAAAAGCCTCAGTGGCCAGAGGTGAAAATTCTCAGACAAGTGGCATCCAAGTGTGTTATTGACTTTATGAGGGAGGTTTTTGAAAGGGACGGTTTTCCTAAAAGCTTGGTAACTGATAACAGTGGTCAAATAATATCAAGGGAGATGATTTCATTTATATCAGGGCATGGCATAGAGCATATTAGAAGATTGGGATGTGAGGTGCACTCCTAAGTATCCGAGTTACGGCACCGGGCATGAAACATTCAGCATGGTTATAACATGTTTATACAACCATAAAATGTATATGAAAGTGGATAATGGGCCCGATTCACAGAACTAACTTAAGACAAAATCCTAAACTTACTACCATTTTGGTATTCACAGAAGGCACTTACTCATTTTGGTATTCACAGAAGGCACTTACTCATTTTGGTATTCACAGAAGGCACTTACTCATCAATGAGTAAGTGCCTTCTGTGAATACCAAAATGAGTAAGTTACTCAAAAGTGCCTTCTGTGAATACCAAAATGAGTAAGTGCCTTCTGTGAATACCAAAATGAGTAAGTGCCTTCTGTGAATACCAAAATGGTAGTAAGTTTAGGATTTTGTCTTAAGTTAGTTCTGTGAATCGGGCCCAATGTGTATATGTAACAATCAACACAAGGTATATTCATGAATGTGAATGAATCATACAACTGTGAAGCATGGTAATAAATGAAAATAAATAACGTAAAGGAATGTAATGAGATTTTAGCAAGGTGATTATTTTTGTAGAGATACCTACGTGTATAGTGCACACTGCTTTCGAGTTGAATTACTTGAGAATATTTATAGAGCATATTAGAACGTCTGTTTATAACCCTCAAAGTACCAGAATTGTTCAAAGGTGGATTAAGGTGCTAAAAGAAGGACTGCAATTAGCCATTATATAATGGGAAAAATTGTTGGTCAACCATTAATGATCTATCACGGAGTTATCACATCTCACCCGGGCTAATTGGAGAGAGATTTCCTTTTGAGAAAATATGAGGGAGACTACATATACATAACTTAAGACAACCTTGGATGTTAGATCTTAAAGGTGAAGTAAGTGGTACTGTGAACAGAGGTAACCCTGACAGCAGGCTCTGTGATGGAGAGGAACCTATGTGTCATAAAGACAAATCCAGCAACAAGGAAACTGATTTGAAAGTGGGAGAATGGGTGCGGGTAAAGAAAGTCAGATTGTTTAAATATGGGGTCTCATAGTTTTCGAAACCAATGGAAATTGTAAAGATTGGCAATCAGGTGGTAGAATTATCGGATGGGAATGTTTGGAGTCTGAGCAAAGTGGTTAAAGTTCTAAGGTGTCTTAAAGTAGGTAATATAAATATGAAATCTGCTAAACGTGGTATTTTACAGTATTAAGAAGGGGGCATACCATCTGATATTCCTGTGCATCTTGAGGAGGGCAATACTTCAATGAATGATGACGTCACATCCCAATTTAATCATTCAGCTATACGTCAACATTCTCAACATAAAAGACTGACACTACAAAGGTTTGCAAGATTATCGTGTGAAGTAGGAGAACATAATAGTTGATTTAACACACAATGGGGCATATTCTCAAGGACTTATCACCGATTTATCGGCACTTTAGCGCCGCAAAAGTGGCAATAGATTTATCGCCCTCTTCTCAAGCTGGTGCAAACTGCCGATGTCGCCATTTTTCCAGCGATAGCTGCCGCAAAAAACATCGCCATGGATGAGTGCGACAACTAACGCTAATGATATGCAGAATAGGCGTTTCCGTGCAAAAACACACGAAAACACCACTTCGTGATATTCTCAACGACCAGCCAGATCTGCGATGTGAACCAAGAACAGGCGGTAAGGCACGTTGGCAGCAGGGATTTAACACCTGCCTTTTGCTGGTGTTAAGCAGGACGACTACCTGCAGTATGAAAGGGAGCCCAGCCCAGAGCCACATCTGAAGACCAACAGATGCCATGGGGCCAATGATCATGCAGCTCGGAGAACCAAGAGGGCCACAACACCCACCGCCACCACTCCCAGGCCCCCCGCCCCGGACCACCCCCCCTCCGGATTACCACCTAGGTAGTGCAGGACAGCGGACGACCCTAAAACGCACCAGCCCCAGAGACTCAACGCCAGAGGAAGCCATTGGCCAACACAGGCTCAAAAGGACAACCATCCACCGCATCCTGACCCACATTGCCCACAGGCTGACGGTACCAACACAGCGGACAACCTACATCCCCCCGCAGACAAAGCTGCTGGCTGTGCTGCACCTGTTGGCCCCTGGTACCTTCCAACCAACAACTGCCGGAGTCGGAGGAGTCTCACAGCCAGCCCCATCAAACTCCCCCACATATGTCATGGATGCATGTCCACAAAAGCAATGGCGGGCCCCTGTATCCGCACCACATGATAGTTCCAATTCGTAGTGTACCTGCGCAACCAACCCCAACGCCAGCCGTGCTAGACGCCTCCGTGCCCCAGACCCAAGATCGTAGTAACCGAAATGTGGGTGCACCAGGTCATGAAGTCCAGTAGTCAACAGTAGTATAAAAACAGAACTTTATTACAAATACACAAACAAACAAAACGAAAAGCTCAGCCAACGCGTTCCATTCCCAACGGGGAACTTCAACAGGGCAACGTGTCTTCAGAAACCTGTGGGAGAAATGGTGACAATGGTCAAACTTCCGTATAGTCACATACCTAATCTGGTACAGTGTACTGCACTTGGACAAACCGGAATGCTCACAGGCATGATAAACCATGCATGAGAAGACCGTAACAGAAGTTTGTGTGGCCGTAACCATTGTAGGAATGAAGAGGAAGGTAACGACCACACGAACTGCTGTTACGGTCACATCATGCAGGACTCATCATACCTGAAAGCATCACAGTGTGTGTCAGCTCGATACCCCTGCCCCTCACTCCCCCCACACTGCGCAGGAACATCTTGAGACCACGCAAGGGAACTACGCCATAGCTGGCGTCACACACGTGTTGGGGGCAATTCACAGCACACGTGTATGACTTGTGCCACCTGCCGACACTGCACACAATCACCGCAACAGCAACCACACGCATGCCATCATTGTGCATACAAAAGTGGACCACCGTGGCCTGTCCACCAATGTCGTCGCAAACTCCCCAGGAAGTGTGCATGATTCCCACATGTCCGCAAGTCTGCCACCAACCAGTGCTTTGAGGATGGCCCCCATGGAAATGCACTGCCCATTGGCAAGTACCAACTGAACACACCTCAACTCCACAATCCCCCAACTCACAACTGTGGGAATGCACATGTCACAAATCCACCACCAAAGTGACTACTGCATGTGTCTCAGTCTCCGCCACAACCTGTCCATAGGCCTCGCATGTGTCCCAACTCCCGGCTGACATCGCTGGAGCCACTCTGACTGGACAGTTGTTCTTGTCTCAGTATCATGACTCCAGCGAAGTCAGCCATGGATCGTTGGAGAGCATGGAGCGGACTGTGGGTGTCCATTAGGGACTGTAAGTGGTCCCTGATGGGAATCAGACACCCATGTATGGCATCAAGTTTGGCTGCCATGAGGTTGAACCCCACCCGCACCTGATCAGCCATCTTCTCCTGGACCTCAAACACACGGCGTTGGAAGGCCATGTGTTGTTCCTGGGGGTCCTGGGAGACATCCGGGGTGGTAGGTGCTTCCTGCTGTGTGGTCTGTGCAGGGGGTAGGGTCTCCTCGATGCAGCTGGGCTGCCCTGCTCCTGGAGGTGGGGTGCCGAAGCTGTCAATGAGGATTTGGAGGGCTTCGTTGTCGATGTTGGGGATGTCCTCATCGTCATCAGTGAAGAGTTGTTGGGGCTGCTCTGCAGGAGGTGTTGATGCTCCCTCTGCAATGTGAAGGGGAGATGCAGTGTTACATTGTGTTCACATGTATGTTAACGCATTGTACAAGTTCACATGCAGACTGCATGACAATGTACATTGTGACTGTTTAGGAGGAGCTGCCTATTTGATGCGGGACAGTGGACATTTCGTCAACATCACGGATATGTGTTTGTACTTGTACATTGACATCTCACATTTCCCTGCTATGCCAAATATGCTTGGCCAGTTTCTACACACAAGCGGCACCTGTTGTGTCCTCTGTCCTGTTGTAAACGTGTTGCAGTTTGTACCACATTGTTGTCAATGCTGATGTGCTCTGAATGTCATGTGTGTGTGCTGCATTTTGGGAGAGTCACCCCTGCAGCTCTGATTTTGCTGCCCCTTGTCCCTTTCAGGCGGTGTGCCTTTGCCTTCTGTGCCCATACAGTACTGAGATGTTGCAGACTTGGGTGAATTTGGGTCTTGGTGGGAGTTGGGACTCTGGGGCATGGTTTGTCCGCAGATGTGTTGTTGACGTCAGGGGTTGTTTGTGCAGGTGGATGTGTCAGAGTGTGACCTGCTCCTTTACGGATGTGGTCCACACTCAGCCACCTCAGTGTGGTGGCGTGCACTATGTCATGATGATCGGACTGCAGCCATGCTAATCGTCATGCAGTGTCACTTGCATTGTCAGTGTGGCTCACAGACACGCCGCTTTGCTGGGTTTGGCACATGTGCATGGGTTGGTTGTGAGATTGGTGATGTGTGGGAAGGGCCCCTCTGGGCACATAGTCGACGGGGGCCTACTTGCTGTTTCTAGGTGTGCTGTAGTGTGCCTAGGGGATCAGGGACATGTTCCAGAGTCATTGTGGGTGTGCACTGTGCTGTACTTAATTGTGCATGTGTGCCATTGTGCCCATCTACCCCCGTCCCCCCAGTCCCTGGTCGTTACTCACCCTGTTGCTGTTGTGTCAGGTCATGTTGAGCAGTGTCCGGTCCCCCAACTCCTGCCACCGTCTCCCCACTGATGACTGTGGACACCATTTCCTCCATCTCATCCAGCTCCTCCTGTGGCGCTGGACTCCCACCTCCAGTCTGCATTGCTGCCTTCTGGTTGTTGGCGAGTTTCTACTTGGTCTTGCGCTTCACATCATTCCAGCGCCTCTTGAGCTCTTCCATTGTCCTCCTCAGCACTCCGACTGCATTCACCTTGTCCAGGATGGACTGCCATGTTGCATTTTTTGTTGCCAATGACAGTGGAGGTGACGAACAGTTGTTGATGGTGTTCTATCACCTCCGTGATCAGGATCCTGTTTTCCTGCGGACTGAACCGTGTCTTCCTCTTCTTCTTGTCCTTGCCCTTCTCTGTCCCCGAGGTCCCAGGCTGGTCCTCCGGGGGGCTTGTGGGGTTCTGGCCGTCCTCTGTACCTGCTCCGGCTGCCTCCATTGTGCTTCGCTGTAGTTTTGTTTTTGTTTGTGTTTTTTTTTTCTGCTTTTGTAGTGATTTTTCCCGCCTGAAGTGTGTGATTTGCAGGCCTGGCGCTGCTTTTCGCTGATTGTCTTATCGCGGTTGGGCCCATCGCAACTTTTTTCGCGTTCGGGTTTGGATTTTTATCCCCGTCCCGGTAATGTTATCGCGGACATTTGACGCGTTATCGGGAGACTATCGCATGTTACCGCAGTGTTGAAAATACGACGTTAACACAGAGTTATTTTCCTGCGATAGACGGCGATATGAAAACTTGCGTTAACCTATTTTGGCGATGTTTATCGCGCGTTCTTGAGAATATCCCCCATTGTGTTCTATTATGTTTCATTTATTTCTCTTTACTTACTATAAGTTATCTTGACAAGAATATATATAAATAGTTGTTATATTAGGAAAAAGATGTTATTGCATGTAAATGATTAATGTATAGTAATTTGATTGTCATCGAAGGAGAATGTGTGGTATCTCAGATGGAATCTTGGTGTTGAGCCGGGATCTGGAATGAACAAGCACCAGGATTCCAGTTGAGACAGTTGGCCCGGGTTCCTCCACAGTGAACTACGATTTCACTACATAAAAGATCATTTTACTTACCTGAACGCGTGATGTTATCTGCTTAGGACCAGCTAACTTAAAATTCAGGTTCACAATTTTTTTTGCAGTTTTCATTCAGGGCAAACTCGGCCCAAGGGCATTGTAGAGCTTTACATGAGCGCCAGATTTCAATACATAAGGCCAGATTATTTCTTTAGACACGGGGACATACGGCGATTTGCACAGAATTACAGGATGCTGAGCAGGCGCCGGGACTCGAACCTCGTTCCCCAGTTCCATAATGGGCAGCTCCTGCAGCTCCACCCCACATCCACTCCCTTCTTTGTTTAAAATGTGAAATGTGAATTTCTCATCCAGTATTTTCCATACAATTTAGTTGAACGTTGTATGGCGAACATGTAACCAAAATGGGCATATAGGTTCATAATATAAAATATCTCCAGTAGGGCAGTAGTCTACATTTGTGTTTGTTGTTTTTGTGCACCAGAATTCAATTAATCAAAACATCCGTCTAAGGGAGGCGACTTATTCAATCAATTCAGTAAATATTGGGCTACAGCAAACCAAGTAGATCTAGAAACATAGGGGCATATTAGCAAGACCCACGTTAAAATTATCGCCGTTTTAGCGGCAGGAAACTGCCGCTAAAACGGCGATAATAGGCTTGCTAATATGCGTTATGGAATTCAATAGAAGCCCAGGTTAGATGTCCTGCACATCTAACCTGGGCTTCTATTGGAATTCTATAACGCATATTAGCAAGCCCATTATCGCCGTTTTAGCGGCAGTTTCCTGCCGCTAAAACGGCGATAATTTTAACGTGGGTCTTGCTAATATGCCCCATAATTATATACCATGCAGTCCATCAACTTGCTCGTGTTCTACACAAATACACTTTAACATTGAAGAATACTTTAATTTTGCTCGAACATTTTCTTATTTAATCATATATTGCCACCACGTGGCCATATGTGGTACGACAGTTCTTTTATCTCGACATGTTCAACTCTATAGTGTTCTAGATACAAAAACAGACATTTTAACTAAAGCTGTATATGAGTTGGAAACATTTAGAGGGTATGTGTAAAAACCATTAAAGTTAGGGCCACTTGAAAAAGTTATGGTAATTGAGGAAATAATGTCCTGGTAATGATAACATCAGCGAGAGTTATTAGAACAAAACAGACTTTCCAAGTCTGAATTCTTTTTAGAAAGCGGGGGCATGTATCTTCCTACAAACTACTTTCAGAAGATAATTGATACATGTTGTGGTGCGCCTCGCAAGTGAGGCAGCATGCGCACCCCAGCGCAGCAAGAACGCAGACTCACAAACTGGTCTGGGTGTGGGCGAAAAGACCCAGTGCAGTCTTTGCTCCTTTATTAGATAGCCTCTGGCCACGCCAGGCCAGAGGATGTGATAGGGTGTTACTTCCGAGTCAAACCAGCACAGCAACGGTGTTGCTGGGATCCTTGCATCCCTCCCCAACTTGGCGTTGACCTTCGTCCTGGTGTTCAGCAGACAACGTCTCTGAGTCCTTGGCTTGCGGTGGATTTGGCCTTAGGTTGTAACACCGAGGGTTGGAGTGACTGCTTCCATTCCCAGACCTTGGCTCATGCTGGGGGTCTGTTTCGGCGCTTTCCTTGGCACTCAGAGGCTCAGTTACGGAGAGGGTTGAAGGGCTTTCCTTAGTGTCAAGCGGGGGTCCTGGGTCATCCCAGGTGGTTTCTTCGTCTCCTGACTGGCGGCTTCCTGTGTGGGTCGTTCCACCCTTTGGAATCATGATATATTCCTTGTGACAATCTCACATCCTCTCTTGGCTGTGATCATGGTGCCCCTCGAGTGGAGAGACTGCCCAGGTAACTGGTTCAAAAGGCGTCCTGAATTTCCATCCTGGCCGCTGTTCTTTTAATAACACAAGGTCCCCTTGTAGGAGCTGTTGAGGCTTAGCATGCCTCTTCAGGCTAGCACGTTCATTGGTCGGGTGCGCCTGGCTTGGGCATCAGCTGGTTTGTACAGGGTTGGTGTCCACTGGCTGGAAACAGGTATAGTGTCACGCCGGTGTCTGTTCAGCATCAGGGACCAGGGGGACCGTTGCGTGGTGCAGTGGTGTGTTCCCCGGTACTCTCGCAGGAATTGATGCAAATTGAGTTCAAGGTTGGCCACTGCGATCCAGAGGGCTTTGTTCAGTGTACGCATAAAGCGTACCGCCTCGCCATTGGCTTGCGATCATTGGGGGGTGTGACGCAGCGATGCTGATGCCAAGGGTGGTGACCAGGTCTTTGAAGTCAGCTCCTTGAAGCAGTGGTCCCTTTTCCATTTTTATCTCTTGGGGGAGCCCCAGTAGGGCGAACGTCTTCTCAAGCATCGGGGTGACATTGGAGAAGGCTTCAACTATGGGGTACTTTGAATAGCTGTTGATGATTACGGCTGTGATCCATCCGTCCGGAAAGCTCCCGAAGTCGAGGCTTATTTGGGACCATGGGACTGTACATAGTTTCTCCGTGATGACCGGGCTGGGGCCTCTTGGACGTTTGTAAGTTGGCATGATGGACACTGTTGTACAAAGTCATCTACTGCAGCTTCCAGCTCCAGGAACCAGGCTTTCTCCCTGATACAGGATTTCATCCGGACGGTTCCTTGGTGGGCTCCCTGGGCTAAGGTTGTCACACAGAGCTGAAGTCTCACAGGAATCACGATGCGCGCTCCGCGCAATATCAGGCCATCTGCAGTGGCACTCAGATCATCACGCACCCTCCATATTTTCCCTAGGCGTTCTCTGTCCGGGCCATACCAATTGTTGGTATCTTTTAGAAAATTCTGCCATGAACCTTGCTAAAGGGCCTCCATGACCTTCGTCATAACTGGATCAACTCGATGGCTTCACTGATTTCTTTGATGATGAGTGCCTAGGGGCATGCTCCGTGAGGCACCATGCTCACATACTCTTCCGTGGGGTCAGCATTGTCACTGTTCTCATCCCCTGGGACTGGCCGGTGTAGGGAGAGGCAATCAGCGGGGTTCTTAGATCCTTGCTGGTAAACTACCTCCATCTGGTAGTGTTTAGTTGGATCGTCGAGCGTACAGTCCGTGGCAGAGGGTGTGGGGTCATGCCTCGAAACAGGGGAACAAGCAGTTGGTAGACGGTGACCACTCGGGACGGTTGCCCGCTGAGGTAGAGGTAAAAGTGACCGCTGTCCACTTGATGGCTAACGTCTCTCATTCTATTTGGGAGTACCGAGCCTCTGTTAGTGTGAGGGCTTTACCGGCAAAGGCAAGTGGTGCCCACTTTCCCGGTTCTACTTCTTGGGTGATCACCGCACTTAGGCCCACTTGGCTTGGGTCGACCAGCAGTTCTGTGTTCCTCTTGGCGTCGAACTAGGCCATGGTAGTCAGGGATCGTAGCGGTTCGGCCACGGTTGCCAGGTTCTGAATGAATGGCCACAGTAAGTGGCCATTCCCAGGAAGCTGTGCACTTCCAACATGGTGGTAGGAGCCGGTGCCTGCTTGATGGCGTGAGACTTGCGAAGGTCTATCTGAACACCTTCTTGGTTAAACACATAACCAAAAAACTCAATAGAGTTCTGGAAGAAGGAGCACCTTCCTTTATGGAGTGTGAACTCCGTGGTCGGATAGTCACTTCAGTGCCGCCCAGAGGTTCCAGTGATGTTCTTCGGCAGTTGTTGAGTGAATTAAGATGTTCTCACTTACGTTCATCACTCCTTGTAAGCTAGAAAGGGTTTCTCGAATTGCATCTTGGAAAACCTCCGCTGCTGAGGAGATCCCAAACTTTAGTTGCTTATATCAGCGAAAACCCAGGTGCGTCAAGAAGATGGTTATGTAGCGGCTCTCCTCGCCAGCATCAGTTGGTGATAGCCAGCATTAAGGTCTAACTTGGAGAACCACCGTGAGCCGTTAAGATCCGTGATGATGTCATCCATCGTGGGCATTATATGCCTCTTCCGCTTGATGGGGGAGGCGCATATCTATACACAGCCATACTTTCCCAGGCTGCTTTGGTTTTTCAGTGATCACCATGGGGGATACCCAGGGTGTTGGCCCGGATACTTTCTCAGTCAGACCTTCAAGCTTGCAGAGTTCCTGCTCGACCAGGGGCCTCAGGTGGAATGGTACGCATCAGTGTAAAGAGCCACCAGCTTTATGGATGTGTCGATGTGCAGCTTGATGGGAGAAGCTTTTAGACAGACACCTGAGGCCTGTGAAGAAGTGATGGAACTGGCTTAATATTTCATCTGTCTGGAAGGCCTTTACTGTGTGTGTGTAAACCACTAGGCCTACGTCTTCTGCAGTGTGGCTTCCGATTAGGGTGTCGGCCTCCCTGTCGACGATGTGAAAGGTGGTTGTAACTTCCTGGTCTTCCGCTTTTATTTGAACGGTCATCTTTCCTTTGAGCGGTAATGGTGTCTTGCATCCATACGTGAAGATTTTAGTGTTAGTCAGGATAGAGGCAGGCGTGGTTGGAGACGTCGGTACTGCTGGATCCCCATTACATTCACTGAGGCTCCAGTGATGATAAGGCCTTTGATGCTGGAGCCTACGACCTCGACTATGCATGTCGTTTGTGGCTGTGTACTGCTTTTGAGACCGCCTGTGAATGAGATGAGAAATACTTCTTCTTCATCATCTGGGGAGGAGTCTTCTATCCGGTGTCGATGACGGGGCGGTATCTTGGAGGTGCCTTGAGGCTCTGGGTCTTCCTGGGACATATGTCTTTCTGATCTTGTTGGTGGCCGTCTTCCACGAGTGCCTCTGCTCCTAGGCCCTCCTCTACAGGCAGTAGCAAAGTGGTTTAGAGTGCCACACTTCAAGCATGTTCGACCCTGCGCTGGGCCATCTTCAAGGGGGTGCTCCTCACGTCCGCAATATCCACAGCAGGACCCGGATGAGTGGGGCCTGGTAGTCACGGTTTATTCCCTCTACCTCGTGCCCGGACAGCATCAGCTCGCTCAATCTTCATGGGCGGATCCCTCTGCGGCTGCTGCGTAATGGCTAGATCCATTTCCGTGGCCCTGGCGGAGGATAGGTCATGAGACCAGGTCAGGATGAGGATATCATCCAAGGTGATGTTGGGCTGGCGTAAGATGAGTCCTCTCAGCGTTTTATTTCTGCATCCTTGAATGATCTGCACCCTCACCTCCTTCGGTTGATCGTCTGCCATTCACGGGCTGGCCAGCTCCCGCAGGAGTGCATAAAAGGTATCAATAGACTCCCCCTCCCGCTGGTGGGCTTGGCGGAGCTTAAAGCACTCGTAGCTCGGGTTCAGTTGCGGGTCGAAGTGCTCATTCAGTGCCACAACCACTGCATCGCAGTTATCTGCCGCACCTGTGTTGGGCAGGTGCGCAAAGAGCTTGTAGATCTCCTTCCCTGTGAAGCAAGAGGGATCTCTCCACAGTGCCGTCGGTCTCTCGAGTCACAACAAAGTAGTTGTCCACCCTTCCAATCCAGGTCTTCCAGCAAGGCAAGGCGGTAGCAGGATCTGCAAGATCGCTGATGGGAGGCAGTGCGCTGACCTGCGCATGTTGAGGAGTGGCCTGGACTGGTTAAGGGTCCGGCCGGGGTGCCATGTTACCAGCATCATTGGCCATGATCGTGGAGCAAGGTGGGAGCAGGCGAGGGCCTCCGGAGGTGAGCTAGTGCGGCTTACTAGCAGGAAGATGGTCTTGTGACAGCCAGTGCCTTGTGGTGGTCGCTGTGGTGCTGGGTCCACAGAGTCTTGTGGTAGCTTGTGCTTGTTGGCTGAGTCTACAGAAGGAGCACATGGCAGACTGTGCCCATCAGCAGTCGGGCTCAAGGGGCCTCGTAGCAGCGGTGAGCCTGCTGGGAATTTACAGGGCTGTAATTACTTTCTCCAAAGGAGAGGAGTCTGTGCCATCAATCATCAATAATGGGCCTACTCGGCCTTGAGAAAAGCAGATGAGTGGCAGCCAGTCAGGGCCAGGAAGAGGGCCGGCATAGGCGCTCCGCCAAGCGTGAGGATCCAAGTGAGGTGAAGGGCCGGGCTGCACCTGAGCAGTGCTCTGTTGGCAAGCGGGCCGCAGGCAGGTCCTCCGATGACCGCAGGGGCTGGATCAGCCAGGCAGCCGTGATGCGCCTGATGCAGGCAGGGTCGATGTCGCACAGGGTGCAGGGCTTCACGTTGTGCAGCGAAGACTGAGCCAAGGTCCTAGGCAGCACAGCCAGTGAGAAGGTCCACACAGCACGCGTTCCGCAGGTAAGGCCAGCGCTACCTGCGGGATGGTTGTCGACTTCACCTGACAAATTTTTCAGTGAAGGCGGTGCGGTTATAGGAGCCCCCACCCTCATCGCCAGTGTAGCGGGTCTCGCGAGTGAGGCAGCATGCGCACCCTAGCGCAGCAAGAATACAGACACACACACTGGTCTGGGTGTGGGCAAAAGACCCTGTGCAGTCTTTGCTCCTTTATTGAATAGGCTCTGGCCCTGCCTGGCCAGAGGATGTGACAGGGTTTTGTTTCCGGGTCACACCAGCAACTCGAGGGTGCTGCTGGCATCATGACACATGTGACTAGATGTGACTAGGGCTTATCTTGTAAAATTATACGTGGCATTGCCCACTTTTTTCTTAGAAGCCTGTGGGCAGCATGCCGAATGCTGGAGTTGCTAAATAATAAGGATGTCTACTCTTGATTCTATCTAACGCCTCTTTCATGCACCACTCTACACTCCGTGCCCCTTCATCCGACTCTTGCTTTTTCTTTTTCATCTTTGCTTTCTTCCGTTGTCACGGTTTTTCCATCATTCTCTTCCTCTTCCTCTTCCTTCCCCCTTTTCTACTTTTCTAACTCTTGTTCTGGGTCAGAGCCTAATGATGGAAAAATAAGCTCTGGTCCCCTAAAAAGAGAGCCGGTGGGGCTCACCTACACCCACTGGCTCAAATGAAGCATTGCATGTGACTGAACAGAGCTGGTTGAGCTCTATCTAGCCATCATAGATGTCAAAGGCCACATTTACAAGGACATAGCGCCGCCGGTGCATCACTTTTTTTTGACGCACCGGCAGTGCAGTGTTCCTGCCCATATTTACGAGGCCACGGAAAGTCAAACTGCGTGACTTTCATGGCTTTTTGAATATGGGCCCCTTTCCCGCATTACTTTGCGTGAAAGCAGCAGCAGCCCTTGCAGGTAAAAGTGGTGGGGCGGGGGAGTCAACAGACGATGAGGAGGAAAAGTTAAATAAAAAAAAGAAAACCACTTACCTTGCGCTCGCCGCATCGCCTAGCGATGCAGCGAGCGCATGGTAAGTGTTTTTCTTTTTTTAAAATTTAACTTCACCTTGTCGTCGTCTGTCGACTCCCCACACCTCGCCCCCAGCCCCACCGCTCTTACTTGCAAGGGCCGCACCTACCTGAATGGTGAGTTCCATGAGTGTTCCCACGCAACATCCATGGAACCTGACACATTCCCAGATTTACAAAGTGCAGCACAAATAGAAACAGCTAATTGTCATGAAGGGTTGTTTATATGCAGGAAGTGTCCCTTCCTGCACATAAACAATCATGTAAACAAATTATGATTTGCAACTTCTGAGTGTGCTGCACAATGTACAAAACTGCAGCTTCTCAGGTGACACTTTGTGTCCTTCTTCAGCCAAATGGTTGAGTAATGCAATGAATCTGCAACACAATCATCATGAGTTTTGGATGCTGCCAATAAATCATCAATGTACTGCACCAGGACTGAACTCCTGGGCAGTACTAATTTTTCTAGACACCCTTTCAGTATTTGATTAAAAATGGAGGGACTTTCTGTGTACCCTTGAGGAACACGATTCCACACATAGATATGGTTTTCAAATTTAAACGAAAACAGATATTGGCTATCTGGGTGCAATGGTATTGTGAAAAATGCTTGGCATAGATCAATCACGGTAAACCATTCTGCACTCCAGGGTATCTGGTATAGGATTACTGCAGGATTTGGTACTATAGGACAACAAGGTACCACAATTTTATTAATTTTCCGCAAATCCTGAACAATCCTATACTTTCCACTAGGCTTTTTCAAACCCATTATTGGTGAATTACAAGGACTACTCATAACTTCTTTTAATATGCCTTGTTTTACCATTCTGCTAATTTCCTCAACAACTCCTGCCTTTACTTCTGCACTCATTTTGTACTGTCTGGTATTTGGGAAAATTGCGCCTTCTTTTACAGTGATCTTTACTGGGTCTATTTTTGCCATAAGTCCTACTTCTTTCCCCGTAAAATCCCATACCTTAGAGCTCACTGTAGTTCTTAGTTCTTTTGGTAATTCATCTTTTGTTATCAAGGAGAACATCTCATCCACTTCAGTACCTTGCTTGGCTAGCATGAACTTATAAACATGATCTTCATCCGGGGTCTGTACCGCAACGCCATCCGGTGTGCAGAAAATGGTGCAATTCATTTTGCACAGTAAGTCTCTACCCAATAAGTTTACTGCACTGGAATCACACACCACAAATTGGTGCATTTCTCGAACGTTTCCTATCTTTACTTCCATAGGCTCAGTAAGGGGTGTTCTGATCTTTTGATTTGCTACACCTACAACTTGGATAGCTTCTCCAGAGAGAGGGAGGTCTGGGATGTCTGCTGTTCTTACAGTAGAACAGGTAGCACCAGTGTCCAAAAGGAAAGTGATATCATTACCTCTTACCTTCCCTTCAACATATGGACCTGACTGATCTACCGGTAAGGATGCGCCAAGTACGCACTCCTTCTCCCCCTCTCTTAGGCACCGTCATTGATGACCATATGGATCAAATTCGTCCTGTAAAAGAAACTGTGTAGTTACATATTCATTCTTACCACTTCCTCCTTGATATCCGACGTCTGCACTGTGCTTTGCTCTGCTTACATTACCCTGTATAGGGGCAGGTGGCAACTGACTCTGAGGGTTTACACCCTGTTGTGAGTCATTCTGCGTCTGTGGATTTAAATTATGATTTGGGCCATTATTATTTTGAATCTTTTTACATTCGTTCTTCCAATGTCCCAACTTTCCGCATCCATGACAAGGAAACTTCTTTTTAGCCTCTTCTCTACTTATTCGTCCTCTCACTTTTCCACCATTCCCTGTGTCACCAGTCATTCCAGAATCTTTTCCCTGACTTTCTGTTGGATTATCCAAATTAATTCCCTGTCGCTCAGCCATTTTCACTTGAGCCCACATCACTTTCTCTTGTAGTTTCTTGTGCCTATCCTCAATGTCGTCTCCACAATATTTAGCATATTTCAAAATCTCGTCAATAGGCTTCCCCTGCCAACATAACATATGCTGCTTAATCATCTGACAAATCTCTGGTTTTAGACCATAAACAAATCGATAGACAAACTGACTCATATTTTTGTCTCCAATATCCTCAAATCCACTATACTGTTTGAACACCTGTAATAGACGTTCATAATAGGCATGTACCGATTCACTTGCTTCTTGGGTAGTCCTGTCTATTTTCACCCAATCTGTTTCTTTTGGTGGTATTTTCCCTTTCAAATAAGTTATCACCTGGTGATACTTTTTCATCACATCATTTGATGGGGCACCTGTCTTTGTACCTCTATGATACTCTTCACTCGGCCAGTCGATTGTAATTTTACAATCTGTCCATAAATCGGCAGGTACCACTATGTCAAACAACCCATCTAAGTCCTTTAACAACACCTTTGAGACTTTCACAAACCTCTCGACCTGCTTGTACCATTCAATTGGTTTTTCTCTCAACTTTGGAAAATCATTTGTAAATGACAAAATATCTTGCCTGCTCCATGGGACATGAACGTAACCTCCTCCGGGGACCTCTCGCATCGGGTACAACTGATCTTCTTTCCCTGTTTCCTTCAATAAATATTCAGAAGTCGTTCTACTGTAACGTACCTCTTCCTTTTTCTTTGTCCATCTCGTTTTCCATTTATCTAGTTCTCCCCATTTCTGCAAAACTGACATTAATTCTTTCACTTGTAATTTTCTACCAGATGAATTCATATTTTCTAAATCTTTGTCAGTAAAGTCTGCTCTATATGGTTTCTGTAGTACTTTTGACTTTCTTATTTCAATTCCCATTTCTGAGGCCAAATCCATCAATTTTTCATGGAATATCTTTACATTTCTTGTTATGCTCCTACATACGAACAATAGTTCTTCTTCACTGCAGGTATTTAAACGATCTACTCCTACATTGCCTGCTATCATTTCTTCTAATTCGACTTTTAATTTATAAATGTCCAAAATCTTTGGTGGTGAACTTTGTCTGTCTATTCCTTGTGCCCATCTCTCTAAGTCTTCTGGGGTTACCACTGTTGCACTCTTAGTTCCTGAAGATGTTATAATATTCACATCCTTTGAGCAACCAGGTGGGACTCTTCTAGGGGTGCTATTTACGGAGTCTCGATTAGGTAAATCCATTAGTGAAATCATAGATTCACAATCGCTGATGTGGTCATCAATTATTACTGCTTCGTGTTTTGGAATCTCCACAGGTGTAGGCATAACAAGAGGTTTCGGACAATTTACCTTGTCACCATATAAAGGAACCACGGGACCAATGGTTACAGGTATGGTCAGGGAATCAGGATGTACATTCAACTGGGTTATTTTCTGTATCAATTCTGCTCTGTTTCTGTCTACAGCCTCTCTTTCCTTACCCTGAAGTACCCTATTAACTGGTGGATTATGCAATACTTGCGGTACTAATGGTGTTCTGAAAATTGGTGCACTTGGGGAACATCCACCCAGCCCCTCTTGGTATGGTGGAGGATTCTTTAGTATTTCTTCCATAAATTCATCTTCGGATTCTCCAAACCCTGTCAAATGTTTTGTCTTTTCTTTGCATTTGCTCCCTAACGACTCATCTGTCATGAAAACCAGATACAAACCCTCGGTAAGCATTGCTCTTCTCCACTGTTTCATCTGACTCTCTCGTGTCTCATTTTGGTGTCTAGGGAAAAATCCCCTATAACCTCTATTGCTTCTGGGTCTATCACGTTCAAATGCCTCTGTTTCCCATTCTTCTAGGGCTTCGTATTGCGTTATTCTTGGTCTGGGTTCTAAATCATTCATTCTTATTCTTAAATTTTGAAGAATTCTCCCATTGAATGTACCATTCTCTGGGAAAGCTAATATTCCATCATCTTTTGTATATTCTATCCAATTTTCTAACCATACGCAAGTATGATAACCCCTCTCCATCATCATGAATGAGGCGGGCGTTTTTGCTGGTGAAATGATAATTCCTTCCCTAGTTTTGATTGGTTTATCCTTCTTAAAATAATTCTTAATCTTCTGTAAAAATGACATTTTTCTCTTTTCTCCATACATTTTGGGTAAATATCTATGTATCGAATTATATTCTGCAAAACCTAGGAATCTTCTGTCTGGACTGGTTCCTGTCAAAGTTGGATCGCGCTGCCACATACAATCTATACTGTCCACTGAGATTTCGATTTCTATGCTGACAACCAATCAAATTCCAGCTAACAATTGTCTCGGACCAATCCTAGCGCGGCTTTTCTGTGACGTCTGTCTGACGACCCCTCCTTTACAATCTGCGCTTCTCTGTCCCTCACTGTTCCAACCATTCCCAGCGCGGTACCTATGACGTCAGTATTACTCCTGACTACTGACCCCTCCTTTACAAGCTCGCTCCACGCCCGCTGTGTCGACCAATCCCAGCGCGGCGTTTGTGACGTCAGCTTTTACTCCGACAGCTGACCCTCCCTTTACAAAAATCATACACTATTTTCAATGCTTCTTAAAAATTTCAGTAACAACATAAAACATTCGCTATCGTGCCAGTTTCTCTAAATTGGAAAAGATAGATTTCTCTCACTTCTTAGTAACCCTTCCGTTTACTAACATACACTTCGAGCAAAAACCCTTCCGTTTTACTCTTCACATAAGCTTCGGAAATACCTGCTACTCCTTCAATGTTACCCTTTCTAGGTGCTATAACATCAAAATTTCACCAGCGTATTCCTTTGCTGTCACTCATACATTCACAAAGTCCCTAACCAGTACTGATAGCCCTGCTTAACTTTTCAGTACTATTTCTGACTGACAGATAACCTCACTGCAGTATGGCTTCCACTTACCATCCGCTATTCAAATTCCGGGGATTCTAGACAACATAAAACAAACTTTTAAACAAACGGATGTTAGTTCATAAAAATAAAATTTTCATTACCCAGTTAACAAAATCCAACCATCCTCTGATAGCCATAAAACTGATCCAGCGGGTTACTAGCAACAAGCATTCATACACCGAATACTCACCTGGGCCCATTCATTCATACTACGCTAGCAATTTCCGCTGGTGGGAATCAGTTGTACTCTTTATCAAATCCCTGCTACCAAATACCTTTCAGATTGAAGAGTAATGACTTACCAATGGACCCTTTGATAACTGGGAAGTTTAAAATGAAAATATATAATACAATTCATAAGCCTGAAATAATTACAGACTCAGGAAGTTTTAAAATGTTTATCTAATATTCTTTAGCAGAGTAAATTACAAAGCACTTAGTACTTAATCGCATATCAAGGAGGAAATATACTATAATATCACCTATTAAGCATCAAATGACGGTCCCTCAGAAAAGAGAAGATAGAGACAGCAGCACAACTAAAGATTTCACTTATAGTTACCTAAGAGTGTGAGAACCAAACCCCTTGACCAAGGAGTTGGAAAGGGTCCCAGGAAGGATGAAGACCAAGACCTCCGGACCAGGTTAAAGACGGGACAGGTGACCTCTCTACCAACGACGCCTGCGTCGTTCCCCTCTCTGACACTTCGTTCCTCCTCGAGTTCTTCCGTGTCTTCTTTCTAATGGAATCCGCCGCCCCCACCTCAAGACCTCTCTGGACAGCAGTTCAGTCTGCAATTGATCAGCTCGTTCTGTGGTCCTCCAAGCTGACAGCCTCAACGCCGTGCTCTGTGCTCCTGTGCACCCTAATGCTAACTAATTAGCTAATTCTATATCTATTATACCGTTCTACACCCAGGTACCTCCCATTAATGTTTCAAAATTATGGGCCCACTACTTCTGATTGGACAGGGACAGGGGGTTGTTCCTCACACCATGACAATTTAGTTCAATTTCTTTAAGCTCATTGTTTTAAAATACCGCCCCTCACAATTAATACATTTGCTTTATTTCCCACCCGTCTCATGACAAAGTTTAATACAAAATGTATATACATTGTTGCGATTGATAGAACATTTCATATGTGCAGAAGAGGTGACCAACGGGTCGTGGCCTTGGATAACTTCCAAGTTGACTTCATCGCTTTGTCTTGTTATTTTCGAAGCACATGCGCACATTCCATAGCTTTTGAGCTGCTGTTCAGTTAACCCAGGCCCAATTTACGAACTAATAGAAATCAAAGAAGAAACATATTAAATCACAAATAAATGTTTTCACTGTATACCCCCTACTTCTACTCTATTCCCATTTAATTAAAATCTAATCCCGCATTAGTAGCGTTATAAATACCACATTATTAATTGCAGCAAATGCGTAAGCTTTAGCATGTGAGAACATCAAGCAGCCATTTTAGCACACACTGCGCAGAAGCAAAGATTCCCTCCAAGCAAAGAGAGACGTCATACCACGTGATATGGTTGACACATGTGCAGTAGAATTCCCAATGTACATGTGTGTAGTGAAATGTTTTGTCAATGGCAAACATATTTTCCTTTTCGAGAAACAAAAGAAAACTTGATATGCAAATGCACTTTTTTTTACTTTTCTTCATGTAGAACAGTAAACCCGATCATTTAGCTTCTTCTGTATTAAATGCGTAAAGCTTCTATGGCAAATCACTGAGCAGATTTGAGGGCACATTTACTATTTGTTCATGTAACGCAATGTAGCTACCAAAGGTGCTGCAGCTGCAGTGCATTGTGTGAAAGGTAGAAAGCAGGATAGCTCCATATCTACAAAGATATGACACTGTTGCTTTCTTCACAAGTGCTGGTATACTTTCTGGCTGCCTAGAGGCAAGCGCACACCTTTGCACCATAGTGAAAAGGTGCCTACATGAGTCTAAAATAGGCCTTGTACTGGAGGAATATTTGTACTGTGAGGATACTATTTTTAGTACATAGCACTCTGCTTAGACTTACCTTTAAATGATTGTCTCTTTGCATGTGTAGTGTACTGTACACCACACATGTAAAGTTAGAAAGGTTTGGAGAAAAGAACACTGTTCTCCTTCTTTTCTCCTGCCTCAAGGAGGCGTAGGTTTTGGTGCAACGCCTTGTCTACATATGTTAGTAGGTAGGGATTTGTGTTAAAAGCCATTGGTGATTCAATGGGAATATCCAGGTACCACTGACGGGACACCCCCTTGATGGAAAGTAGTAGGAACTTCTCAAGCACATTTTGCATTGGGAAGTAAAACATAAATCAACACTTTTAATGGTTTACATTGCTATTTGTGACTTTGCACTGGTGCAAAGTGTTATAAATCAGAACGTCAGGGCATTAAAAATCTTACTTGAAAGTGTACAAGAAGTTCATCAGGCTAACAAATCAAAGTGGGGTAATAGACAGAAGGTATTTTACTAAGGACAGATTGTAGAGTAGAGGGATACCAGACAAAAATATGACATGATTGCCTACGTATATTAGTAAGAAGCAAAAATTATGAAAGCAAGATTGAGCACAGAGATGATGAAGTGTTATAAATTGGATCTCAGAGGTGGACTGCAGATTATAAGTTAAAGTATAGACTGATATTACATTTCCTTTCTCTTCTACCATTTGTAGGGTTTTAGAAAATAGACAATTTGTCATCGTAAGACACAGTTCTCTTAAAATAGACATCTCAAACTTTCCACTGCATACATATGAGACATCATAGACAGTTGTACTGCTTCTTGTCTCTGCTTTGGTTCGTCTCAATTCTCTCGCTAATGTATTCCATGTTTACAGCCACCATTTTCACGAGTAGTCAGGTGCTATGTAAATTTCACAGCCGCGAGGCAGGCGTTGCGCCGATTCCTCAGCCGTGAAGCAGGTGCTTCTTTGGAGTTGGAGCAGGTGCCATGGACGTCGGTGACACAGTGCTCGGAACTCACGCTGCAGTGATTTTTTCTGACACACTGCGGCGGAGAGCTGGGCCCTGCGGTGAAAGCCATGGTCAATGCTTCAAGCGGGAACCATGCTTCGATGCAGGCAGCGTCGATGCATTGATCTTTTGCAGCAATGCGTTGATACAACAGGTGCTAGGAGTCGATGCATGGATTTTCTCCTTACAATCATCAGGTTACATTTCCAAGGGGACAGGAACTGGATTTGGCACCACTTGGCAAGTCAGGACTCTCAGCAGAGGAGGCCAGGCACTGGTGTCAGGGACTGTCCGGGACTATGTCGGGAACACAGTCAGGGACTTGGGCAAGGACTGTGAACTGGGTAGAAAACGTACACAGAAAGAGTAGCACAGCGCTGCCCAGGATCACACAAGAAGTCAGAGGAGAAAAAGGGATCCAAAGGGGAAGCCTGTACAAGTGAACAAGATGGGTGAGACTCAGAAAGGACAGGCACTCATGAGGCGGCTCAGCATTCAGAATCACTACACCCAGGACGGATGTGCAATACACTAATATATAAAACAGCATTAACAATAAAGGGAATGTGGGGTAAAGCACTCAGGAGCTCCACACGGTAAGACTGAAGCTCAGTAAGTTCCTCACCTACAATTGCACCTCTCAATTGCTGTTACAGATACTGACTGCAAATACCCACATATAGGATATGCATGCAAAGGCAGGGTATGTGGAGCTGATACTGATGGAGCAAGGACTCACAATGAGACTTGCTCGTAAGCAATCCTCTCACAGTATTAATTAATTAAACTTTGTAATGTCAATTATTAATAAGTGCATACACTACACCGTATCCTAGAGACGCTTGCCTATGTGTTTTTCACTAATAAGTAATCCTTGTCTAATCCAAAATGGCCGCGAAAGCGCGGGAATTCTACTGCGCATGTGTCAACCATATCACGTGGTATGACGTCTTTCTTTGCTTGGAGGGAATCTTTGCTTCTGCGCAGTGTGTGCTAAAATGGCTGCTTGATGTTCTCACATGCTAAAGCTTACGCATTTGCTGCAATTAATAATGTGGTATTTATAACGCTACTAATGCGGGATTAGATTTTAATTAAATGGGAATAGAGTAGAAGTAGGGGGTATACAGTGAAAACATTTATTTGTGATTTAATATGTTTCTTCTTTGATTTCTATTAGTTCGTAAATTGGGCCTGGGTTAACTGAACAGCAGCTCAAGAACTATGGAATGTGCGCATGCGCTTCGAAAATAACAAGACAAAGCGATGAAGTCAACTTGGAAGTTATCCAAGGCCACGACCCGTTGGTCACCTCTTCTGCACATATGAAATGTTCTATCAATCGCAACAATGTATATACATTTTGTATTAAACTTTGTCATGAGACGGGTGGGAAATAAAGCAAATGTATTAATTGTGAGGGGCGGTATTTTAAAACAATGAGCTTAAAGAAATTGAACTAAATTGTCATGGTGTGAGGAACAACCCCCTGTCCCTGTCCAATCAGAAGTAGTGGGCCCATAATTTTGAAACATTAATGGGAGGTACCTGGGTGTAGAACGGTATAATAGATATAGAATTAGCTAATTAGTTAGCATTAGGGTGCACAGGAGCACAGAGCACGGCGTTGAGGATGTCAGCTTGGAGGACCACAGAACGAGCTGATCGATTGCAGACTGAACCGCTGTCCAGAGAGGTCTTGAGGTGGGGGCGGCGGATTCCATTAGAAAGAAGACACGGAAGAACTCGAGGAGGAACGAAGTGTCAGAGAGGGGAACGACGCAGGCGTCGTTGGTAGAGAGGTCACCTGTCCCGTCTTTAACCTGGTCCGGAGGTCTTGGTCTTCATCCTTCCTGGGACCCTTTCCAACTCCTTAGCCAAGGGGTTTGGTTCTCACACTCTTAGGTAACTATAAGTGAAATCTTTAGTTGTGCTGCTGTCTCTATCTTCTCTTTTCTGAGGGACCGTCATTTGATGCTTAATAGGTGATATTATAGTATATTTCCTCCTTGATATGCGATTAAGTACTAAGTGCTTTGTAATTTACTCTGCTAAAGAATATTAGATAAACATTTTAAAACTTCCTGAGTCTGTGATTATTTCAGGTTTAGGAATTGTATTATATATTTTCATTTTAAACTTCCCAGTTATCAAAGGGTCCATTGGTAAGTCATTACTCTTCAATCTGAAAGGTAATTGGTAGCAGGGATTTGATAAAGAGTACAACTGATTCCCACCAGCGGAAATTGCTAGCGTAGTATGAATGAATGGGCCCAGGTGAGTATTCGGTGTATGAATGCTTGTTGCTAGTAACCCGCTGGATCAGTTTTCTGGCTATCAGAGGATGGTTGGATTTTGTTAACTGGGTAATGAAAATTTTATTTTTATGAACTAACATCCGTTTGTTTAAAAGTTTGTTTTATGTTGTCTAGAATCCCGGGGAATTTGAATAGCGGATGGTAAGTGGAAGCCATACTGCAGTGAGGTTATCTGTCAGGCAGAAATAGTACTGAAAAGTTAAGCAGGGCTATCAGTACTGGTTAGGGACTTTGTGAATGTATGAGTGACAGCAAAGGAATACGCTGGTGAAATTTTGATGTTATGTCACCTAGAAAGGGTAACATTGAAGGAGTAGCAGGTATTTCCGAAGCTTATGTGAAGAGTAAAACGGAAGGGTTTTTACTCGTAGTGTATGTTAGTAAACGGAAGGGTTACTAAGAAGTGAGAGAAATCTATCTTTTCCAATTTAGAGAAACTGGCACGATAGCGAATGTTTTATGTTGTTACTGAAATTTTTAAGAAGCGTTGAAAATAGTGTACGATTTTTGTAACGGGAGGGTCAGCTGTCGGAGTAAAAGCTGACGTCACAAACGCCGCGCTGGGATTGGTCGACACAGCGGGCGTGGAGCGAGCTTGTAAAGGAGGGGTCAGTAGTCAGGAGTAATACTGACGTCATAGGTACCGCGCTGGGATTGGTTGGAACAGTGAGGGACAGAGAAGCGCAGATTGTAAAGGAGGGGTCGTCAGACAGACGTCACAGAAAAGCCGCGCTAGGATTGGTCCGAGACAATTGTTAGCTGGAATTTGATTGGTTGTCAGCATAGAAATCGAAATCTCAGTGGACAGTGTAGATTGTATGTGGCAACGCGATCCAACTTTGACAGGAACCACGTCCAGACAGAAGATTCCTAGGTTTTGCAGAATATAATTCGATACATAGATATTTACCCAAAATGTATGGAGAAAAGAGAAAAATGTCATTTTTACAGAAGATTAAGAATTATTTTAAGAAGGATAAACCAATCAAAACTAGGGAAGGAATTATCATTTCACCAGCAAAAACGCCCGCCTCATTCATGATGATGGAGAGGGGTTATCATACTTGCGTATGGTTAGAAAATTGGATAGAATATACAAAAGATGATGGAATATTAGCTTTCCCAGAGAATGGTACATTCAATGGGAGAATTCTTCAAAATTTAAGAATAAGAATGAATGATTTAGAACCCAGACCAAGATTAACGCAATACGAAGCCCTAGAAGAATGGGAAACAGAGGCATTTGAACGTGATAGACCCAGAAGCAATAGGGGTTATAGGGGATTTTTCCCTAGACACCAAAATGAGACACGAGAGAGTCAGATGAAACAGTGGAGAAGAGCAATGCTTACCGAGGGTTTGTATCCAGTTTTCATGACAGATGAGCCGTTAGGGAGCAAATGCAAAGAAAAGACAAAACATTTGACAGGGTTTGGAGAATCCGAAGATGAATTTATGGAAGAAATACTAAAGAATCCTCCACCATACCAAGAGGGGCTGGGTGGATGTTCCCCAAGTGCACCAATTTTCAGAACACCATTAGTACCGCAAGTATTGCATAATCCACCAGTTAATAGGGTACTTCAGGATAAGGAAAGAGAGGCTGTAGACAGAAACAGAGCAGAATTGATACAGAAAATAACCCAGTTGAATGTACATCCTGATTCCCTGACCATACCTGTAACCATTGGTCCCGTGGTTCCTTTATATGGTGACAAAGTAAATTGTCCGAAACCTCTAGTTATGCCTACACCTGTGGAGATTCCAAAACACGAAGCAGTAATAATTGATGACCACATCAGCGATTGTGAATCTATGATTTCACTAATGGATTTACCTAATCGAGACTCCGTAAATAGCACCCCTAGAAGAGTCCCACCTGGTTGCTCAAAGGATGTGAATATTATAACATCTTCAGGAACTAAGAGTGCAACAGTGGTAACCCCAGAAGACTTAGAGAGATGGGCACAAGGAATAGACAGACAAAGTTCACCACCAAAGATTTTGGACATTTATAAATTAAAAGTCGAATTAGAAGAAATGATAGCAGGCAATGTAGGAGTAGATCGTTTAAATACCTACAGTGAAGAAGAACTATTGTTCGTATGTAGGAGCATAACAAGAAATGTAAAGATATTCCATGAAAAATTGATGGATTTGGCCTCAGAAATGGGAATTGAAATAAGAAAGTCAAAAGTACTACAGAAACCATATAGAGCAGACTTTACTGACAAAGATTTAGAAAATATGAATTCATCTGGTAGAAAATTACAAGTGAAAGAATTAATGTCAGTTTTACAGAAATGGGGAGAACTAGATAAATGGAAAACGAGATGGACAAAGAAAAAGGAAGAGGTACGTTACAGTAGAACGACTTCTGAATATTTATTGAAGGAAACAGGGAAAGAAGATCAGTTGTACCCGATGCGAGAGGTCCCCGGAGGAGGTTATGTTCATGTCCCATGGAGCAGGCAAGATATTTTGTCATTTACAAATGATTTTCCAAAGTTGAGAGAAAAACCAATTGAATGGTACAAGCAGGTCGAGAGGTTTGTGAAAGTCTCAAAGGTGTTGTTAAAGGACTTAGATGGGTTGTTTGACATAGTGGTACCTGCCGATTTATGGACAGATTGTAAAATTACAATCGACTGGCCGAGTGAAGAGTATCCTAGAGATACAAAGACAGGTGCCCCATCAAATGATGTGATGAAAAAGTATCACCAGGTGATAACTTATTTGAAAGGGAAAATACCACCAAAAGAAACAGATTGGGTGAAAATAGACAGGACTACCCAAGAAGCAAGTGAATCGGTACATGCCTATTATGAACGTCTATTACAGGTGTTCAAACAGTATAGTGGATTTGAGGATATTGGAGACAAAAATATGAGTCAGTTTGTCTATCGATTTGTTTATGGTCTAAAACCAGAGATTTGTCAGATGATTAAGCAGCATATGTTATGTTGGCAAGGGAAGCCTATTGATGAGATTTTGAAATATGCTAAATATTGTGGAGACGACATTGAGGATAGGCACAAGAAACTACAAGAGAAAGTGATGTGGGCTCAAGTGAAAATGGCTGAGCGACAGGGAATTAATTTGGATAATCCAACAGAAAGTCAGGGAAAAGATTCTGGAATGACTGGTGACACAGGAAATGGTGGAAAAGTGAGAGGACGAATGAGTAGAGAAGAGGCTAAAAAGAAATTTCCTTGTCATGGATGCGGAAAGTTGGGACATTGGAAGAACGAATGTAAAAAGATTCAAAATAATAATGGCCCAAATCATAATTTAAATCCACAGACGCAGAATGACTCACAGCAGGGTGTAAACCCTCAGAGTCAGTTGCCACCTGCCCCTATACAGGGTAATGTAAGCAGAGCAAAGCACGGTACAGACGTCGGGTATCAAGGAGGAAGTGGTAAGAATGAATATGTAACTACACAGTTTCTTTTACAGGACGAATTTGATCCATATGGTCATCAATGACGGTGCCTAGGAGAGGGGGAGAAGGAGTGCGTACTTGGCGCATCCTTACCGGTAGATCAGTCAGGTCCATATGTTGAAGGGAAAGTAAGAGGTAATGATATCACTTTCCTTTTGGACACTGGTGCTACCTGTTCTACTGTAAGAACAGCAGACATCCCAGACCTCCCTCTCTCTGGAGAAGCTATCCAAGTTGTAGGTGTAGCAAATCAAAAGATCAGAACACCCCTTACTGAGCCTATGGAAGTAAAGATAGGAAACGTTCGAGAAATGCACCAATTTGTGGTGTGTGATTCCAGTGCAGTAAACTTATTGGGTAGAGACTTACTGTGCAAAATGAATTGCACCATTTTCTGCACACCGGATGGCGTTGCGGTACAGACCCCGGATGAAGATCATGTTTATAAGTTCATGCTAGCCAAGCAAGGTACTGAAGTGGATGAGATGTTCTCCTTGATAACAAAAGACGAATTACCAGAAGAACTAAGAACTACAGTGAGCTCTAAGGTATGGGATTTTACGGGGAAAGAAGTAGGACTTATGGCAAAAATAGACCCAGTAAAGATCACTGTAAAAGAAGGCGCAATTTTCCCAAATACCAGACAGTACAAAATGAGTGCAGAAGTAAAGGCAGGAGTTGTTGAGGAAATTAGCAGAATGGTAAAACAAGGCATATTAAAAGAAGTTATGAGTAGTCCTTGTAATTCACCAATAATGGGTTTGAAAAAGCCTAGTGGAAAGTATAGGATTGTTCAGGATTTGCGGAAAATTAATAAAATTGTGGTACCTTGTTGTCCTATAGTACCAAATCCTGCAGTAATCCTATACCAGATACCCTGGAGTGCAGAATGGTTTACCGTGATTGATCTATGCCAAGCATTTTTCACAATACCATTGCACCCAGATAGCCAATATCTGTTTTCGTTTAAATTTGAAAACCATGTCTATGTGTGGAATCGTGTTCCTCAAGGGTACACAGAAAGTCCCTCCATTTTTAATCAAATACTGAAAGGGTGTCTAGAAAAATTAGTACTGCCCAGGAGTTCAGTCCTGGTGCAGTACATTGATGATTTATTGGTAGCATCCAAAACTCATGATGATTGTGTTGCAGATTCATTGCATTACTCAACCATTTGGCTGAAGAAGGACACAAAGTGTCACCTGAGAAGCTGCAGTTTTGTACAACGGCAGTTAAATATTTGGGACACCAAATTGAAAGGGGAACAAGAAGGATAACATCTGATAGAATAAAAATAATCAAGCAAATGAAAATGCCAGTAACACAAAGAGAAGTGAGAATGTTTCTTGGAATAGTAGGATTCTGCCGACAATGGATTATAGGGTTTTCACTATTAGCAAAGCCTTTGATTCAACTAACTAAAAAGAAAGCAAAGGATCCAGTTGAATGGGATGATGAAAGTGCCGGTGCATTTGTAAAATTAAGAAATGCTTTGTGTGAGGCACCTGCCTTGGGCATGCCTGACTATACAAGAGAATTCACACTGTTTTGCTATGAAAGAGAAAATTGTGCACTTTCAGTGTTAACCCAAAGACATGGACTAGACAGGCGTCCTATAGCATATTTTTCTGCTACATTGGACCCAGTGGCTGCAGCATTGCCAGGCTGTTTAAAATCAGTTGCTGCTACCTGTATGAGCATTGAGCAAAGTGAGTCAATAGTAATGGGATATCCTGTTACAGTGTTTGTCCCACATGCAGTTGTGATCCTGTTAACAAGAACTAGAACTCAGCATCTCACACCTAGTCGGATGACAAGGTATGAACGAATAATTCTAGGAGCTGAAAATGTGACCATAGCTAGGTGCACAGTTGTAAATCCTGCTACATTATTGCCAGATCAATATTGTGAAGAAGTTAAGGATGATCCAGAACATGATTGTTTACAGGTCACAGAATTGTGTACAAAACCGCGTCCCGACATACAAGAAATGCCCCTAAAAGACTCAGACAGGGAGTTGTTTGTGGACGGCTCATGCCTAAGGCATGAGGATGGCAAATAGAGTGCAGCCTATGCTGTATGTGAACTATCTGGAATAGTCGAAGCATCCTATTTACCAGGAGTCAAATCTGCATAAGTAGCTGAATTAATTGCTTGGATCAAAGCCGCCAAAATTGGAAAAAATTTAAAGGTAACCATATTTACGGACAGTCAATATGGGTACGGGGTTGTGCATGACTTTGGCCAACTGTGGATGCAGAGGGATTTCATGACTTCTTCAGGATCCCCAATCAAAAATGGACAGTTTGTAAAGGAACTATTGGAGGCAATACAATCACCAAAAGAATTGGCAGTGGTGAAATGTGCCGCACACCAGTCAGGAGATGACTGGGTGGTAGCCGGTAACAGATACGCAGACCTAGTTGCTCAACACTGTGCCAGAAACAGATTGGCAGTAAACAGAAAAGTTGAAAGGATGGGAATCAGCTGCCAACTTATGCTATGTTCAACACCTGAAACATGGAATGATGTGAAAAGATTGCAAGATGATGCTGAGGAGAATGAAAAGGATGTTTGGATTAAAATAGGGTGTACTCGAAGAACAGATGATGATGTATGGGTATATTCAGATGGCAGACCAGTCATGCCCGACTGTTTAATTTCACAAATCGCCAGAATGTTTCATGGAGACACACATGTAGGGAGAGATGCCATGATTAGGCTTTTCAGACAAAGTTGGTACAATCCAAAGTTTAGGGCTGCAGCAGAGAATCTTTGCCAGAGATGTTTAACTTGCCAAATGAATAATCCAGGAAGGAGAACAGTAATTGGTTTGGGAAAAATTGGAAAGGCTGAGGGTCCTTTTGTGAGATTGCAGTTAGATTTCATTCAGTTACCACCATGTAAAGGACTGAAATATGTACTTGTCATAGTGTGTCTGTTTTCAAGGTGGGTGGAGGCTTACCCTACTAGAAGGAATGACAGCATTACAGTCGCAAAACTATTGCTACGAGAACTCATTCCTAGGTTCGGTTTCCCAGTAACTTTGGAATCAGACAGGGGAAGTCACTTCAATAACGATGTAATTCGAATAATCTGTGAAGAATTTAAAATTGAACACAAATTGCACTCTGCGTACCGCCCAGAGGCTTCTGGAGTGGTTGAACAAATGAATGGCACAATAAAATCAAGATTGTCAAAAATGTGTGCATCTACATCGTTAGATTGGCCAGATGCATTGCCCCTTGTTTTAATGGGACTCAGAAGCATTCCTGATAGAAATACAGGATTGAGCCCACATGAAATCATCATGGGCAGAGCAATGAGACATGCACATGTTCCTGGAAATAAACTGCTGAACATAACTGATGATATGGTTCTAGATTATTGCAAAGCATTGGCTGACCTCGTGCGTTCTGTCTCTCACCAGGTTGGAGAAGACGCAGTTTCCAGGCAGCCTGAACAAGAGCATGATCTAAACCCCGGAGACTGGGTGGTAGTGAAGCATCACACCAGAGAGACGTGTTTATCACCCAGGTGGGGCGAACCTTGTCAGGTTATATTAGTTACAAACACAGCAGTGAAATGTGCAGGATTGCCTAATTGGATTCATGTAAGCCACACCAAAAGGGTGCCAGCTCCTGAAGGAAAAGATCCTCAGTCAGCATCAATAGCTGAGGAAGCTGAAGGTTGGCCAGCTGAAGAATCCCAGGTGAGAGATTCTGGAGAAGCTGAAGAAGAACAACCGAGTACAAGTCAGGACTGGATACCAGTGGTCGACATACCAGAAGTTTACAACAAAACAAGAAGTCGAGCAAGATTAGAGGAAATTAGTGAGGATCAGATAGGTGAAGAAGAAGCAGCTCAGGATAGGGAGAACGAAACAATAAGAGAACCTGAGCAGGCCCAGATAGGGAGAGGAAATTGGGCTCAAATCGACAACGAAACAACAAAATTTGAGCAGGGACAGACAGGTTTAGAAGAACGCGGTCAGGCTGCAGAAGTACAAAGTGCAATAAGCCCTGATCAGAACCAGTTAGAACAAGAAAACATGTTCAGGGAGAAGAAAACCAAGAAAACAACGAGCAAGAAAGCCTCAAGCACGAAAACGTCAATACTGAACAGGGTCAGTTAGTAGAAACTCACACTCGAGCAACTGAAGAACCGACAACAAGACCTGAACAAGAACAGATAGAAGAGGAAACTGAAATCGAAGAAAATCAATTTGTGCCACACATTGAAAATAAAAGAGTTTTTGGAAAAGACTCAGAAGGTGTAGATACAGTGCAAACAAAGAAGGTCAGAAACGGTGATCATTGGCATAGTGTCATTAAAAGAGTAAAATACCACATAGAAACACGAAGTGAAGATCCAGAACAAGTAAATGAAGTAACAAACTTATCTGGACAAACAAGTGGAACTGAAAAACGAAAAAGCAAAAGATTGAAACTTGTGAACAACACATTTAAAGGTCCTGACTGGACTTATATAATGCTTGAAGACTACGAAAGTTCAGAGTCCAGTGAAAGCAGGGACGAAGGAACAAGTGCAAAACTGACTTATGAAAAAGAAGTGAAACCACCTTGATAACGTAAAAGACTCGAAAGAAAAAGAAAAGAAGAAAATCTTCTTTTGTCAAAATGGCTGACGACAGAGTTTCTGGGAGACCGAAACGGAAATGTTGTAAAAGATGCTGTGCTATATGCATATGTAGTTTGGTAGTGGTACTTATAGTGTGGTTAGTCGTGATTGTAGCAATTCCTTACCTTATGATAATTGACAAAAAGATTAACAATGAAACAAAGGGAAGGATAGATAACTTGAAAAGTGATAGAGTAAAAATAGAAGCAGAAGATGAACCAGAGTTTCATCACGTGGTAACAGATAACGATACTAGTTTAAATGTTTTCACTAAATTATTGTTTCAGTATGTAGATACAATGGAAGTTAGTGATTGCTATGTCTGTATGAAGTTACCTGAATCAGTAGCAGAAGGGTTAACATATCATCATTTGCCTCTAACTTATGGCATATCATGTAGTGTACTAACTAGTTTATTTTATAGAACAGGGAAACTCCAGTATTATTATTCAAATATAGATGTGATATTTTCAGAGGTTCCTATTCGAAAGAAAATGAACCCAGTGCTTAGTAGTCAAGATGCACAATTTATGGGAGAGTTTTTCTTAACAATGAAGTCGATAGACATAACACATGCACATAGAAGCAATCTAACATGTTCATTACATGAAGAAGAAAAGATATTTTTGAACTTAGTAGAGAATAGAAGATAACATTTCCAAAAGAAAGCGTCTGAGCATAAAGCTCATCTTCCACCTTGGGCTGAGAAAGAGGGTATTTACACACCTGGCAAAGCTCAAGCTGCTATGGCTCTGGATTTTGTAAAGACAGGGAGAATTTGTCTACATAGGTTAAAGACTGATTATAACAATGTTTTCATCGGTACCAGTGAATGTGAACATAATTTCTTAATTCTTGGAGGTTGGGGACTAAAAGGAGGAATAGATTCAGTTTTTCCCGGAATTTATTATGTGTGTGGGAATAAGGCTTACTTTTGGCTTCCTGCACGGTGGTATGGAAGTTGTTATTTTGGAATAGTTTTTCCAAAGGTATACCACGTAAAAAGAAACACTGGGAGCAATGAAAATAGTAATGAATTAACCCGGAGTAAAAGAGCTAGTTTTTCAAAAATTGTAGGTGATATATTTGGTGCATTGATACCTTCAGTGGGAATAATTCTGAACTCAAGGAAAATATGTAAATTATCTACAGTGGTTGATCGTTTATCAACGGATACTGCTGGAGGATTTCAAATGATTAATGCGGAAATGGTTGTGATTCGATCTATGGTTATGCAAAATCGACTTGCTCTTGATATAATATTAGCAAAAGAGGGCGGAGTCTGTAAATTGTTTAAAACTAAACATTGTTGCACGTATATTCCTGACAAAAGTGCAGAAATCGGAACGTATATAAAGAATATAACAAAACTTGAGAATGAACTGAAACCACTGGAAGTTGATACTGTATGGGAAAGATTGACAAATAGCATTGCGTCAATTGGTACCTGGTTTACTAATGTAGGAAAAGGACTTATAGGTCAAATATTAGTACCCTTAGTAGGGATAGCAATAATAGTATTGTCAATAATTATATGGTGCAAATGTTGAAAAAAGAATGAAACATATAGAGTGACAGGAAAAGGCAAGAAACGGAAATTTGATGAAATTGAATTAGAAGATCTGAAAAGTGAAATATACAAGAAACTGAAAGGAGAAGATAAGAATAGAAAATGTAAAAATGAAAGTGTGACAGAAATATGCTAAGAAGTTGGCATCTGGTTGTGGGTAGTTTTTTTGATGGCTCAGAAACGCCATCAGAGAGGGGATTGATGGAGCTAGGACTCACAATGAGACTTGCTCGTAAGCAATCCTCTCACAGTATTAATTAATTAAACTTTGTAATGTCGTTATTAACCCGTTGCGTCCGTCTGTCGGCCAACGGCCGTTGCGAGCACTACCTCTGTAGTGCTGCGAACGTCCGTTGGCTGACGCGGCCCCGCCCACTCCGCTAAACCGCCGCACCGCGGCGGAATTGCCGCAGCGGTTAAGCGGTTAATAAGTGCATACACTACACCGTATCCTAGAGACGCTTGCCTATGTGTTTTTCACTAATAAGTAATCCTTGTCTAATCCAAAATGGCCGCGAAAGCGCGGGAATTCTACTGCGCATGTGTCAACCATATCACGTGGTATGACGTCTTTCTTTGCTTGGAGGGAATCTTTGCTTCTGCGCAGTGTGTGCTAAAATGGCTGCTTGATGTTCTCACATGCTAAAGCTTACGCATTTGCTGCAATTAATAATGTGGTATTTATAACGCTACTAATGCGGGATTAGATTTTAATTAAATGGGAATAGAGTAGAAGTAGGGGGTATACAGTGAAAACATTTATTTGTGATTTTAATATGTTTCTTCTTTGATTTCTATTAGTTCGTAAATTGGGCCTGGGTTAACTGAACAGCAGCTCAAAAGCTATGGAATGTGCGCATGTGCTTCGAAAATAACAAGACAAAGCGATGAAGTCAACTTGGAAGTTATCCAAGGCCACGACCCGTTGGTCACCTCTTCTGCACATATGAAATGTTCTATCAATCGCAACAATGTATATACATTTTGTATTAAACTTTGTCATGAGACGGGTGGGAAATAAAGCAAATGTATTAATTGTGAGGGGCGGTATTTTAAAACAATGAGCTTAAAGAAATTGAACTAAATTGTCATGGTGTGAGGAACAACCCCCTGTCCCTGTCCAATCAGAAGTAGTGGGCCCATAATTTTGAAACATTAATGGGAGGTACCTGGGTGTAGAAGGGTATAATAGATATAGAATTAGCTAATTAGTTAGCATTAGGGCGCACAGGAGCACAGAGCACGGCGTTGAGGATGTCAGCTTGGAGGACCACAGAACGAGCTGATCGATTGCAGACTGAACCGCTGTCCAGAGAGGTCTTGAGGTGGGGGCGGCGGATTCCATTAGAAAGAAGACACGGAAGAACTCGAGGAGGAACGAAGTGTCAGAGAGGGGAACGACGCAGGCGTCGTTGGTAGAGAGGTCACCTGTCCCGTCTTTAACCTGGTCCGGAGGTCTTGGTCTTCATCCTTCCTGGGACCCTTTCCAACTCCTTAGCCAAGGGGTTTGGTTCTCACGCTCTTAGGTAACTATAAGTGAAATCTTTAGTTGTGCTGCTGTCTCTATCTTCTCTTTTCTGAGGGACCGTCATTTGATACTTAATAGGTGATATTATAGTATATTTCCTCTTTGATATGCGATTAAGTACTAAGTGCTTTGTAATTTACTCTGCTAAAGAATATTAGATAAACATTTTAAAACTTCCTGAGTCTGTAATTATTTCAGGTTTATGAATTGTATTATATATTTTCATTTTAAACTTCCCAGTTATCAAAGGGTCCATTGGTAAGTCATTAGTCTTCAATCTGAAAGGTAATTGGTAGCAGGGATTTGATAAAGAGTACAACTGATTCCCACCAGCCGAAATTGCTAGCGTAGTATGAATGAATGGGCCCAGGTGAGTATTCGGTGTATGAATGCTTGTTGCTAGTAACCCGCTGGATCAATACCAATGGTGATGTTCTAAATGCAACTCAAAGACAATACTCACAGTGAACAAGAAACACCACCTAGGTAGTCAGCTGTGCCCACGGATCCTGGCGATCAAACAGGAACACGCAAAGCAGTATCAGCAAAGGGGTACAACTAAACACAAGCACAATAGACAAGGAGCTAGCAAGGAGGAGTGCTTAACAGGAAAGGAAAGAAATCACAGGGCACACTTGGCAGAAAGCAGGTAACAAACATACAAGGTAACAGAAGCAAGACAGCAGAATAGAAAAACAGCAAACTAGAACTGGAACCAAGGAAATGGGAAGAAAGGCAGGGACTGGAAAAGGAAATACAGAAGGGGAGGCTACAAGGGTATACTAGAATAGTGCAGGTTCAGAAATCAAGAAAACAAAGTAGCATAGAAGGCAATGCTGGGGCAGGAACAAGAATTGAGCTAAGGCTCAGGAGTCAAGGTAGCACTGCAGGCAGTGCTGGTTCAGGAACAGGGAATTACTAAAGCTTCAGGAGTCAAGGTAGCACTGCAGGCAGTGCTAATTCAAGGAAACAGGAAATAGCTACAGCTCAGGAAACAAGGAGTCAAGAGAGCACTGTAAGCAGTGCAAATCAGGAACAAGAAATAGCTGAAGCCCAGGAACAGGAACAAAGAATAACTTTAGCTCAGGAACTCAGGAAACAAGGTAGCACTGCAGGCAGTGCTAATTCAGGCACAAGGAATAGCTATAGCTCAGGAACTCAGGAAACAAGGTAGCACTGCAGGCAGTGCTAATTCAGGCACAAGGAATAGCTATAGCTCAGGAATCAAGGAACAAGGATTAACTATAGCTCAGGAATCAAGGAATATCAAAAGCTCAGGAAACACTGGAAACAAGGGTATCAAAAGCTCAGGAAACACTAGAAACAAGGATCGGCCTCACCGGTATACAGCTACAATGACCAACACTGGACTGAAGGGAGCTGGGGCTTAAAAGAGCTCACAGTAATCACATGCATTAGTGTGTGAGCAGGCTAGCAGCAGCCATCCACAGGTGAGCTGAATTCCTCCACCCATCCTTGGCCTGCAGGGGTGGAGACGAAGCAGTGAGCAGGGAATTCTAGGTAATGGAGTTTCCTGCATGAGCAGGCTGGCTTCCACAAAACCCGGCATGGATTGGGAATGGATGGCCATTTCCAAGTAGAGTCCAAATGGCTGGAAGTCAGTATGTACATGAAGGGGAGGGTCAGGAAGCTTATTAGAACACTGGAGAGTCCCACAGTTCAGCCCCCTGGTGGTGGACACGAGAACGCAGGGAGCAAGGCGTGACAACTGGCAGGTGAAGTTCTTGATGACCGAGACTTTTTTTATATTTTGTTTATCATTTTCAATTACAAGAACAACACCATGTTCAGTGACAAATGTATTTCCGAATCATTATCTGAAAACAAACCCCAGATGGCACACCTGACATTCATTACCATATAACCCTGAGACTTCTTAACAGGAGGCAAGCAGGCGCAAGCCCTTGGAGAACCTTGGAAGCAGAATACAGAAAGCAAAGTCCAGTCCTTTCACTCCCAGGACAGAAGCAGCAAGCAGCAGGTCAGTCCAACAAAGCAACAGGTAGAGTGGCAGTCCCTCCTACAGTAACCATTTTTCTTCCGGGCCGAATGTCCTCAGTCCAGAAGCATTCTGATTTTGGGGTGTCATAGGGACAATACTAATACCCCTTTCTGCCTTTTAAATAGGCAAGCTTCAAAGGAAAGTCTTTGTAGTGCACAAGACCCTTCCTCTCTCTGACCTGGCCCCAGAAACCCTACGAGGGTGGTGCAGACATCTTTGTGTGAGGACAAGCACAGCCTTATTCAAGTGTCAGAGACAACCCCTCCCACCACTCCAGCTCAGTAAGGCCCATCAGTCTGGTGATGGGCCATTAGGATATGCAGGGCACACTTCCGCTCCCTTTGTGTGACTGTCTAGAGTGAATGTACAAGAGCCCAACTGTCAATCAACCCCTAACATTTTTGGATGCCTTTTTACTGGATACGCCTCTAACCTGGGCCCACTGTAAGCATTCTTTCATTATTCTATTCATCCATTCAACTAACTCATTTCCCCTTGGCAATATGGGGTTGCACTGAGACGTTTTACAGATATTTCATTAAAAAATTCTCTTGTAAAATCTGACATTAGTTGCACATCTTAATGGTGATGAGATTCTCAGAAATTCTTTCTTCTGTAAAGAAGTCCTTTAAAAAACTTATTAGCACACTTGCAATGGGGTTGTTTAAAACTTTGACTACAACCAACTGTGTGAGATAGCCAACCAGCACAACAATGACATTTCTTTCAATACCCAACCCACTCCAGGTCCAATGATATCAAGAGTTAGTTTACCGCATGATTTGCTGGTTACATTGACCGAAGGCATAGGGGTTTTCCTTACCACTTTGATCTTGTCACTTGCCTTATCAATCAACCAAATCAATCAAACAGCATTTGTAAAGTGCAACTGGGTATCTGGGTGCTGTGTCTCTGTTGAAAAGCCAGGTCTTGAATCTCTTTCTGAAGTCTGCCAGTGAGTAGGCTGTATGGAGCTACAGGTCTTGGCAGCAATATAGGAGGAGGAGCAGCCGCCACTGTGGCTGCGAGGAATGCAGGTGTTGTGTGCAAGGGCAAGTGAAGAGGAGCGCAGGTGTCTAGCGGGTTGATGGAAGTTCAGTTGATGGTTGATGTAGGCAGGTCCTAGGTAGTGGAAGGCTTTGCAGGTGTGCATGAGGCTCTTGAACTGGCAATCCTACTGGATGGGAAGCCAGTGGAGGTCTCTCAGGTGGGGGCGATATGAGTTTGTTTGGGGAGGTCCGGGATGAGTCTGGCTGCAGCGTTCTGTATTGTCTGGAGTCTTCAGAGGAGCTGGGCGGAGATGCTGGCATAGAGGGTGTTGCCGTAGTCGAGGCGGCTGGTGACGAAGGCCTGAGTGATGGCCTTTCTGGTGTTGATTGGGATCCATCTGAAGATTCTGAGGAGCATACAAAGTGACTTGTTGTTTCATGGTCAGTTGGCCATCGAGGATGATGCCGAGGTTGCATACAGGGTCGGTCGGTGTGAGTGTAGGTCCAAGTTTTGCAGGCTACCAGCTGTGGTCCCAATCGGAGGTGTTCTTCTCCAAGATCAGTACTTCAGTATTGTCGGAGTTGAGTTGGAGGCAGTTGTTTCTCATCCATTTGGCTACGTTGGTCATTGTGTTGCAGAAGTTGGTTATGGCACTGGAGGGGTCCTCGGTGAGCGAGAGGATCAGTTGGGTGTCATCCACATAGGAGATTATGTTGAGTCCATGGGATTTTACACCGTCTGTGAGGGGGCTCATATAGATGTTGAACAGGGTGGGGCTGAGGGATGATCCTTGTGGTACACCCCATATGATGTCTTTTGGTGCAGAGGTGAAGGGAGGCAGTCTGATGCTCTGTTTGCATCCTGTAAGGAAAGAGGCAATTCACTTTAGGGCGTCTTGCTGTATGCCTATATTGTGGAGTCTGTTGATGAGGTTGTTGTGGGAGAAGGTGTTGAACACCGCGGAAAGGTCGAGGAGGATCAGGGCCACAGTTTTTCTGCAGTCGAAGAGTGTTCTGATGTCGTCTGTGGCACAATCAGCGTGGTCTCAGTGCTGTGGTTGGCACAGAATCCTGATTGTGAGGTGTCCAGTAGGTAATTTTGTTCCAGGAAATCTGGGAGTTTCTGGTTGATGACTTTCTCAAGTACTGTGGCCGGGTAGGGAAGCAAGGAGATTAGACAATATTTTTTGAGATCACTTGGTGTCAGTGGAGGCTTTCTTTAGGAGAGGCCTGATGTCTGCGTATTTACATATGTGCGGGAAGGTTGCTGTGGAAATGGAGGTGTTGAGGATGCTGGTGAGTTGCGTGCTGATTGGGTTCATTGCAAGGTTGTAGAGGTGGTGGAGGCAGGGGGTCGGTGGGCGCCCCAGAGTGGATGGAAGACATGATGGCTGAGGTTGTCAGTGCGGTGAGTGGAGACCAGGTGGTGATGGTTTGGCTGAAGTTCACTGGTTTGTTGAGGTTGTTGGTGTGATGATTGCGGGTTGGAGGTTGAAATGTTGTAAATGTTGGTGATCTTGCTGTGGAAGTAGTGTGAGAGCGTGCATCAGAGTTCTTTGGAGGGGTGGATGGTGTTCTTTATGGCTTTCGGGTTGAATAATTCTTTGACTATTTTGAAGAGTACCTTTGTGCAGTTGGCCGTGGACTTGATGTGGGTGGAGATGGCTGCTTTCTTGGCTTCCTTGATGTGCTTGTGATATTTGCTGAGGGCTGTCTCTGTCGGTGGGGTTCTTGGTGTCATGCTGTGGTTTCTCCAGTTGGTGGCAGTTGCACTTGGTGGTCCGCAGTTGTGGAGTGTACCAGCTGGCACGTTTGAAGGTCTTGTTAGATTTTGTAGGTTTCAGTGGGGTGACTATGTCAGCGCTGTCGGTGATCCAGGCGGTGAAGTTCTGGATGGCCTGGTCGAGGTCTGTTGAGGCCTCAGGTTGGGAGGTGGTGAGGGCCTGTGACCACTGAGTTGAGCTGACCTTGTTCCAGTTGCGGTGGGAGGGTATCTGACGCTTGGTGATGTCATGATGGGCGTCGGTGATGGTGAAGTGTACGATGGTGTGGTCAGTCCAGGTGAGGTCTGTGGTGTGGCTGAATTTGATTCTGTCTCTGAAGGTGAAAATTGGGTTGAGTGTGTGTCCTGCTCTTTATGTGGGTTCGGTGACCAGTTTGGTGAGGCCGATGTTGCTCTGGTTCTTCAGGAGGGCGATGGAGTTGGCGTCGTACAGCCTGCACAAAGTCAAACCTTCTGTTCAACAAGAGAATGCATCCCCAGTCACCACTATTGTGACCTGAACACTCTTCATGAGGCTCCTTTATTCATGGGCAGGATCGGCAATCTTACTGCTCAATGATTCCGAAGGTACTAATTTTGCTCTCTGTAAGCAATTCCAATCACGCAAACTTGGTTAATTCCTCACAGGCCAGATGGTTGAATACTCGCAGGAACATTTATTTTTTTAGACCACCTGTTTGACAGTTTCCATATTCTTATCTTCACATTCACCATCTCTCCATTCATACACCTTAATCCCTTCGAGGATCATAGCAAGTACAATGTCCTCACATGGTTCACTCCAACCTGAAATTCAAACATACCAATGTAAAAAGACCAATGCAAAAAGACCCCGGGCTCCCCTTGGTGTTCAGCATTCAACACTTTAGTGGTAAAGGCACATAGCAACAGCTTGTGATGAGTATGCACCACAGAGGGTAAACCCCGAAGGTAAAACTGAAAATGATGTATTGCCCAGTAGCATGTTAAGTCATGTCTCACCACCACAGAGTACATTTTTTGCCCCTTTTAGCTCTCTCGAGGGGAAAGCAATGATCTTTTTTCTGCCATCTACTACTTGTGAAAGAATTGCTCCTTAACTTGTTTTCCCTGCATCTGTGGTCAAAGGGTATGGTTCGTGGTATCAAATATATCCCAATATGGAGGCTTAACTTTGACTCTGCTAACTACTTCCTGGTAATCATTAGCACCAACAGAATTGGACACCCTTCTTAATGAGAGCTCCTACAGGGTCAATGAATTCAGGTTCAATACCTTTATGAATATTGAATAACATTCAGCCAGACTGAGAAATTATTTAAATCCATTCTTCTAAGTGGGGAGGGGGCTTTCCTGACTGTTGCAACAAAATCAAACCTGGTTTTTTTTTTATTGTTGTTGTTAAATGCCCTAGGTTAGTTACCAAACCCTCACCCTTTGTCGCTTACTGTTACATGTTATCTCTCTCTACATCACTACATCACATTCATAAACTAGAATGCCATTCCATTGGGAAGACCCTCTTTTACTTTTTGCATAAGACATTGCAATACAGCCACTGCAGAGGCTTCTCTGAACAGCTGAAATGTCAACATCAAATTAATCATACTAAAACATCATGTATCTCTAGTCACACTCAGCATTTCTGTGATGTTGAGGAACGTGCAGTGGTTCACTATATGCAGGAATTCAGGTCACTCTAGTCCAAATACATCTGCACTCATTCAACACCAGCCTACACTAGAACAGTGGCAGCCAACCACTCCAAACTCTCAATGCTTTCAATCACTCATTTGTCCTTGAATGTTTTCAATTTAGCTTCCAAAGGCTTTTTCAGTAACTGTGAGATCAGGCTTACCTTGTGGCTGACAGGTAGAGCTTCCTCCTTCAATTTAATGCTATTTTCAAAATCCTTCATGTGACCTAGCTTTTCAGTGAACAATGCAGAGTATTCCACAAACTATCAGTCTCTAACAATGATCTTTCCACCACATGTAGGGAATCGGGTTCATTAGGATCAAGTGCATTGCCTAATTCCTTTTGGTGTCTCCATTGCAGGACGTCGGAACCTTCTTTAGTGACATAAAACTTCCCTACATTAGATCTTTCCTTGAATGAAACATGCATTATGGTCATCCCGTCTCATCTCATCGATGAGGTTGTCTATTTTATCTTCTAGGACTTGTTTGAAAGCCACACTGTTCAGTAGAGTGTAGGGAGAGCATGAATCAGCCAAACACTTACAGGTCCACCATCTTACATTGTCTCATGGTTAGGCAGAGCAAACTCATTGGACCCTATTCATAAAAGCACATTTGGAATATGAAAAGTAGTGCTACTTTAGATACTTCAAAATGCAATTCCCACACCTTCAATTGGAGATCGCAACCTCCACCTCTCATATCTTTTACGTACAGAGATCTACACCCCAGTGATGGTAAGTCAGCACGTGTAAATATAAGTTTTAGTTGTAAATGTGGGAGAGACAAGGGGGAGTGGTGGGAAAATTGGGATTATTAACTACAAAATAGGTGGGGTTTATGGAAATTAAAGTAGGGGATTAGGAATGGGAATGCTAATATAAAAAAAACAGCCTTGTAGGAGTAAGAGAATTGCTATTCATAAAATACACATTTAAATCTACTATAGTAGCACTAATAACATGGACAAAACAGGCTTAAATGGACTCCTGCTCAGCCTTGGATTAAGTCAGGCACCACACACAGTCAACCACTGGCACTGCAGCAAACTCCCATAGAAATCATTGGAGGGCAGTAACAATCCTAACACATGAGGAAACACATAAGAGAAATCAAATCAAATAACATTGCTAAAAAATTTTTTTAATTTTTTGATTTGTTGAAATATGTTTTTAATGTTTGGGAATTATGGGCAGTTTGGACAATTTGTGTGGTTCTCCCAGGACCACATTTTACAAGGACGAACCACACGAGTGCACCAACAACAGCAAAAAAATCTCCAAAATGAGCTTATTTCTTAGGTCTGCATGCAGAGTGAATTTTGGAGGATTTTGTATCCCAACGCCATTTCCCAAGCAAATTAAAAAAGGTAGATGTTTCCATTTATTTCACTAAATACTTTCCTCCACCCCTAGTTCTTATTTATTAAGCCAAACAAAATGTTGCAACTAAACATGATGTAAGCTAGATAAATAATGTCTTTGCCAGAAAAAGTTAACTGTGCGCCATTCCTGGGAAACTACTGTGGCACCAATTTTCATATCTTTAACACAGTGCATTGCACAGAAGGTACCATAATATTACCCTAAACCATATTTCACTAACAATACAATATATATTGAACACAGTTCAGTATATACGGTTATCTTGATGGTGTGTATATTAAAATGATGCTAATTTTACCTTTTCATATCTTTAACACAGTGCATTGCACAGAAGGTACATTAATATTACCCTAAACAATATTTCACTAACAATGCAATATATGTTGAACACAGTTCAATATATACGGTTAACTTGATGGTGTGTATATTAAAATGATGCTAATTTTACCTTTTCTGCGGGTTTCACAAATAGTTGATTTTTCAGATTGACATAAATATGTTCTGGTTCTTGCTGGAATGTGGGATGGCTTTCTCTAGAAGCTGGTCTTTCTGAAAAACATTTCAGCTTGCTCTGTATGCTATACAATCAAAATTGCAAGATTAATTGGTCAACAATAATATATTGCTTTATTTTCATAAACGATTGAAAATCCATTATGCACAACAATCATATCAAATTCGTTAGCATTATCTAACATAATTAACACAATTCATTGTGACTCTAACCCACTGGATATGTGCTGTTCCAGATTTTAGTGGCACGGGAAAAATTTAGACGGTGATCACCGTAGAAGCAGCCAGTGCTTCATTTATAAAGTAAAAAAGTGCTGGTGCCCAACCTTCTTCTCAGAAGCTTGCGGCCAGCTTACTGAGTGGTGTAGTTACTGAATTCAAAGACTGTGCAGTCTTGATTGCACTTCATGCCTTTTTCATCCACCACCCCACACTCGCTGCCCCCTCATCTCATTGCTGGTGTTTCTTTTTAATCCCAGCTTTTCCCTGCATCACATTTTTCCATCATGTTCTTTTTCCTGCTTTCCACCTCGTCTGCCTTTCTCTCTCTTTCAGTGTCAAAGTCTCATGATGGAAAAATAAGTTCTGGTCCCCCAAAAAGAGCCCTGGTGGGCAAAACCTGCAGCCACTGTCTCAAATTAAGCACTGGAAGCAGAAAGGATCAGCATTCACATTGCATGAGTAAACTGAAAATAATTAGTGAAAATGGCATTTGTTAGGTATATCTCATCACCAAGAATTTGGACAGATTTGTTTGACTCAATATTTTATGTCTGCACCTTGAACCCTAGCAGTTTGTTTCAGCATCTGTCAAGTTCAATATGCAACATATAAAGCTGTCTGCTTACAATGGATTGTTTCGAAGAAAAGCAGCGATGATGATAAAACAATAAAGCTTCCTATAACAAGACAGCTGATTTGATATCATACTACCAAAAGCATTGTTCATTCTATAATGGTTGTTGGACTTGACCCTCTCTGCAGGGTAACCCCAAATATTTGCCTTCACCCCTCCTGTTTTCTGAACACTTTTTTGTTGGCTTTTAAGACTCTGCACTTTACCACTCCTAACCAGTGCTAAAGTGCTTGTGCTCTCTCCTTCAAACATGGTAAAATTGGCTTACACCCCATTAGCACATTTAATTTACTTGAAAGTCCCAAGTAAAGTGGTACTACATGTACCAAGTGCTACTAGTGGGCCTGCAGCACTTGTAGTGCCACCCACATGAGCAGCCTTTTAAAACATGTTTTAGGACTGTCACAGCAGCCTGTGTGCAGTTGAAAACTGCCAAATCCACCTGACAAAATAAACCTTTTGCCAGGCCTAGACCTCCCTTTTGAATGCATATGTCACACCCAGTGTAGGCCCTTAACAGCCCATAAGGAATGGTGCATTGTAATAAACAAAAGTGAACATATACTTTTAAGTTTTACATGTTCTGGTAGTGAAAAACTCAAATTAATTTACTACTGTTAGGCCTACCTCTCTCATAGGGTAACATTGGGTTACCTTATTACATTTAATAAGTGCTGACGTTTGATTGGGAATAGGTAGAAATATAATTTTTGGACTCACATGAATTGTAGTTTAAAATTCTGTTTAATGGTAAAGTCGAATTTTAGATTACAATTTTGAAAATGTCACTATTAGAAAGTTTGAATCAAAAACAACAAGATGCATCACAAAGATGCACTCAATTATACCTAGAAAACTTTTAATATACTAATTTTAAGAATGTTTTTAAATGTGTGTGTGCAACAAGGTGACGGTTCTGCATACCGTCAAATTCGAGAAAGAAAACAATCAACCCAGAACTATCTGGGAATACTTGAGTGCACTACGAAAGACGCACTCATTAAAGAGTGTCAACAAATGTAATCAATGATATTCAAAAGTTACAAATTGTGATAAACAACAGTTAATCATGGAATCAAAAGTTCAGAAAGTACACAAGATGTTCTTCCCAAAAGAAACAACAAAAAGAAACTGTGAAGGTCTCTCAGCTTTTTATTCACTCCAGTAGCAGTAGAGACGCGAAGAATTCAACAAAAAGTTGCTTGATGCAGCTTAAATACTGAAAAATTGCTTGATGCAGCGTGAATATTAACAATTTGTAAAAAGATCCCAATGCATTTCGGGCCAAATTTAGCGGCCCTTCTTCAGGGGAACTGTAGATATCAAATAACATAGTCACAATCAGAATTTCACAGCGTCTATTCAACTTTTAAATGAAAAGCAATATGAACAATATGAGGATCAGTGTGTGGAAAAAAGAAGAATAAGAGCTCAAGAGGATTATCAGGATTAAACGTGTGCCCAACATGTAGAAACCAGAAAAACCAAATCGTGAAGGAACACCATAACGTCACGTGCTAAAAATTTCTAACGCGCAAAGTAAAAAACAGTCACCAGAACCACCATAATTAAAAAAGTGCTCAATGAACTAAAGAAAAGAAAACTTAAGGTGCGTACTGGCTTACCAATTATATATGTAGAGGAAACATCAATGCAGCTTTAAAGGAGCAACACAACCACTCGATAAACAAAGGGCTGTGAATCAGAAACTGAACAGACACAGAAAAGGCTAATCAGTCTAACAGAAAGCTACTAAAGAAAGATAAAAATAAACGTGACAGAATGTCCAGCAAGAACAACTCACCAAAGCGTGCCAAAACGTAACATGCCGCGAATGCGGGTGACTTCTCAATTAGCAACATGCGAGACAAGTGAGCAAGGTACGGACGCAAATAAAACGTGAAAACGTGAAAAAAACATAGAAATAGAAACAAGAACGGTCAAGTGGAAACAAATGAGCTGAAGGAAAGACTGGAATCGAAAAGAGGGGAGACAACATACAAATGATAGAATTTACGACAAAGGATGAAACTCATGTGTAGACCATACAAAATAGCGAAAATAACGAATTTAACACTAAATTTAACAATAAAGTTAAATTGACAGAAATTAACAAAGAAAACAGTCACATTGAAATTAACAAAATTAAATTGACAACATGTCTGTAGGGCTGAGTGCAAATATACATAATGCATAATAAAGACTTCTCCATTTTAAACATGAGAAACAAGTGGACACAGTATGTACGCAAATAAAATGTGACAAAAGCATAAAAATAGAAACAAGACCAATACAATGGAAACTGGTGAATTAAAGGAAAAACTAAAAGCGAATAATAGGATATAACATACAAATATGGTTGCAAATGATGTGTAAAGCATACAAAATGACAAACAATTTGAACGAAAAGGTACACAATGGCAAGCTTGCAATAAAATTTGACGAAGAGAAACAATAATCAAGTGATGCAAAATAGAAACTAAGAAATGAACACATATCACTAGTGGACTATGAGTAAAACAACATGAAATGTAAATCAAGGCTGACCTGAAACAACAAACAAATCCTGATGTAATGTCAAAAGTATTTACAGGAAACATGAAAATTCACATTTATCATTCAGCCCATTCGGCACAAGACTCTCCATAAACCATATCCAATGTAATTCACGTTGTGACAAAAACCGTGTCATGTCTCTGCCTGCTATCTCTTTGACAAGTTCTATCACACTGAATCTAAGCTGCGCAATGGTGTGATGTTTTGCTAACCAATGCTGTGCAAGAGGAGAGCTTAGCGTGTTGGTTCTGATTCTGCTTTTGTGTTCGGTGATCCGAGTACGTAAATTTCTCTCAGTTTTACCAACATAGTAAAGACCGCAAGGGCATTTAATCACATAAATGACACATTTACTATTGCAGTTGGCTGTGAAATTTAAAGGAATGTTCTTGCCTGAACGTGGGTGGGATATGCATGTGGCTACAATGGCGTTGTTACAATGAGAACAATTGAAACATTTAGTCATACCCTTGTGAGTAATGTTCTGACCAGTCATGGGTTTGGCAAGTAATTCTTTTAAATTCCAAGAACGTTTATATGCAAAAAGAGGAGGATGTTGAAAAAGTCCCTGAAAATCTAATTCAGATTGCAACAAATCCCATCTATTAAGTATGATCCGTTTGATTTGTGGAGAATGCGTAGAAAAGGTAGATACAAAAACCTCTCTGGATATCAGTGGCTTATATGATTTCTTAAGTAGCAAATCTCTATCAACAGCAAGGGCTCGGGTTTCAGCCTTGGCAAGTATATCAGAGGGGTAGCCTCTTTGTTGAAATTTCGATTTATACTGTTTAATGGTTTGAACACATGTCTCAGGATCAGATGTGATTCTTTTGATCCTAGTGAATTGGGAATAAGGCAAATGTCTTTTCAATGAAAATGGATGAAAACTCTGGAATAACAAAGAATTATTGTGATCAATCTTTTCTCGAAACACGCTAGTTGTGATGGCGGAACCTTGACGTGTGATGCACACATCAAGAAATGCAATCATGTTAGCCTCAATATTAGAGGTGAATTGAATCCTGGGATTAAATTCATTCAATGACAAAATGCAGTTCTCTAAAACATGGCGGGGTCCTTGCCAAATGATGAAAATATCATCAATATAACGACGATATAACTTAAGATGGTTTGTCCAAACCTCGTCAGAAAAGATCGACTCAGTCTCAAATTTAAGCATGAAAATATTGGCATAACTAGGAGCCCCGGAAAACCCCATAGATGTGCCATTAGTTTGAGCATAAAACTGACCTTTCCAAGTAAAATAGCAATGAAAAAGACAGAAATGTAGAAGTTCAAGCAAGAAAATCTTGTTGGCAGCCAACACATCATGATTAAGTAAAGCCCACTCAATTGATTCAAGACCGTCAAGATGAGGAATGGAAGTGTATAATGCAACGACATCAATAGTGCAAAGCCATGTTTCTTCATTCTCAGAAATTTCTACCTCTTTTAATACATTAAGCAAATGGGTAGTATCTTGCAGATATGATTTGCATGTCTGTACTATTGGTTGCAAAAATGCATCTAGGTATTTGCCCAATGGTTCATGCAATGAACCACACCCAGACACAATGGTGCTCTAGTAGTTATGGATCGTAACATGTATGAAAGCAATATTGCATCAATGTTGAGTGATGAGAATACATATATGTTGTTAACAGAGGATCCTACTAGGGCTTTTCAGGAAGTTCTTTCTTCTATATTGACTAAAGCACTTGAAATGAAATGGATTTAAAAAAAAACCAAAGACTTTTTATGGACTGAATTTCCTCGCAGACCGGGATTGTATATGCTCCCAAAAATTCATAAAGACTTGCAAAATCTGCCTCTCAGACTGATATCCAGAGAGGTTTTTGTATCTACCTTTTCTACGCATTCTCCACAAATCAAACGGATCATACTTAATAGATGGGATTTGTTGCAATCTGAATTTGATTTTCAGGGTCTTTTTCAACATCCTCCTCTTTTTGCATATAAACGTTCTTGGAATTTAAAAGAATTACTTGCCAAACCCATGACTGGTCAGAACATTACTCACAAGGGTATGACTAAATGTTTCAATTGTTCTCATTGTAACAACGCCATTGTAGCCACATGCATATCCCACCCACGTTCAGGCAAGAACATTCCTTTAAATTTCACAGCTAACTGCAATAGTAAATGTGTCATTTATGTGATTAAATGCCCTTGCGGTCTTCACTATGTTGGTAAAACTGAGAGAAATTTACGTACTCGGATCACCGAACACAAAAGCAGAATCAGAACCAACACGCTAAGCTCTCCTCTTGCACAGCATTGGTTAGCAAAACATCACACCATTGCGCAGCTTAGATTCAGTGTGATAGAACTTGTCAAAGAGATAGCAGGCAGAGACATGACACGGTTTTTGTCACAACGTGAATTACATTGGATATGGTTTATGGAGAGTCTTGTGCCGAATGGGCTGAATGATAAATGTGAATTTTCATGTTTCCTGTAAATACTTTTGACATTACATCAGGATTTGTTTGTTGTTTCAGGTCAGCCTTGATTTACATTTCACATTGTTTTACTCATAGTCCACTAGTGATATGTTGTTCATTTCTTAGTTTCTATTTTGCATCACTTGATTATTGTTTCTCTTCGTCAAATTTTATTGCAAGCTTGCCATTGTGTACCTTTTCGTTCAAATTGTTTGTCATTTTGTATGCTTTACACATCATTTGCAACCATATTTGTATGTTATATCCTATTATTCGCTTTTAGTTTTTCCTTTAATTCACCAGTTTCCATTGTATTGGTCTTGTTTCTATTTTTATGCTTTTGTCACATTTTATTTGCGTACATACTGTGTCCACTTGTTTCTCATGTTTAAAATGGAGAAGTCTTTATTATGCATTATGTATATTTGCACTCAGCCCTACAGACATGTTGTCAATTTAATTTTGTTAATTTCAATGTGACTGTTTTCTTTGTTAATTTTTGTCAATTTAACTTTATTGTTAAATTTAGTGTTAAATTCGTTATTTTCGCTATTTTGTATGGTCTACACATGAGTTTCATCCTTTGTCGTAAATTCTATCATTTGTATGTTGTCTCCCCTCTTTTTCGATTCCAGTCTTTCCTTCAGCTCATTTGTTTCCACTTGACCGTTCTTGTTTCTATTTCTATGTTTTTTTCACGTTTTCACGTTTTATTTGCGTCCGTACCTTGCTCACTTGTCTCGCATGTTGCTAATTGAGAAGTCACCCGCATTCGCGGCATGTTACGTTTTGGCACGCTTTGGTGAGTTGTTCTTGCTGGACATTCTGTCACGTTTATTTTTATTTTTCTTTAGTAGCTTTCTGTTAGACTGATTAGCCTTTTCTGTGTCTGTTCAGTTTCTGATTCACAGCCCTTTGTTTATCGAGTGGTTGTGTTGCTCCTTTAAAGCTGCATTGATGTTTCCTCTACATATATAATTGGTAAACCAGTACGCACCTTAAGTTTTCTTTTCTTTAGTTCATTGAGCACTTTTTTAATTATGGTGGTTCTGGTGACTGTTTTTTACTTTGCGCGTTATAAATTTTTAGCACGTGACGTTATGGTGTTCCTTCACGATTTGGTTTTTCTGGTTTCTACATGTTGGGCCCACGTTTAATCCTGATAATCCTCTTGAGCTCTTATTCTTCTTTTTTCCACACATTGATCCTCATATTGTTCATATTGCTTTTCATTATAAAGTTGAATAGACGCTGTGAAATTCTGATTGTGACTATGTTATTTGATATCTACAGTTCCCCTGAAGAAGGGCCGCTAAATTTGGCCCGAAATGCATTGGGATCTTTTTACAAATTGTTAATATTCACGCTGCATCAAGCAATTTTTCAGTATTTAAGCTGCATCAAGCAACTTTTTGTTGAATTCTTCGCGTCTCTACTGCTACTGGAGTGAATAAAAAGCTGAGAGACCTTCACAGTTTCTTTTGGTTGTTTCTTTTGGGAAGAACATCTTGTGTACTTTCTGAACTTTTGATTCCATGATTAACTGTTGTTTATCACAATTTGTAACTTTTGAATATCATTGATTACATTTGTTGACACTCTTTAATGAATGCGTCTTTCGTAGTGCACTCAAGTATTCCCAGATAGTTCTGGGTTGATTGTTTACTATTAGAAAGTTGGCATTTTCCTGCCTTTAATTTCCTGAAGCCTTCTTGGGGTTTTCAGCTGCTTGGGCCTGTTAATTGCTCCCTCATCAGGAATGTTATGTTGTGTCATGTTATGCAGATTTGTAGAATGCACTTTAACCCAGGAGAGTATCCTGGTCCTGAGCAGGTGTGAGTCTAGGGGCACATAGGGCCAGGTGGGACTTCTCAAAAAGCCAGGTTCTAGGAGAGTTCAAGAAGTGAGGAGTAGGTTCTTATGTGTAGCGACAGGATGTGCCATGCTTTATGAGCAATGTAGGAGTAGGCTCAACCATCGGCTCTTGTTTTCCGTATGTGTGGGATTTGTATAAGTAGGAGTCCGGACGAGCGGAGGTGTCTGGAAGGTATTCACCTCTAGCAAAGTTCAAGAAGTGAGGAGGAGGTTCTTATGTGTAGTGACAGGACATGTCACGCTTTATGAGCAATGTAGGAGAAGGCTCGGCCATCGGCTCTTGTTTTCCGTATGCGTGGGATTTGTATAAGTAGGAGTCCGGATGAGCGAAGGTTTGTGATAGCTGATGCGATTGTTGAGGTATGGCGGGCCAGTGTTATGCAGTGGTTTGAAAGTGTGGGTGAGAAGTTTGAGTTGTGCTCGTTTGTGAATGGGGAGCCAGTGAAGTTGACAGATACTCCATGACTCCTAAAATTAATGCAAACAGCAAACTTTCCTCCTTTGAGGCCCGAAAGAGTAGTAAAATGTGACTTTGCCAGGGGTTACACAGGTCCTTGCACTGGCCTTTCACAGAATGGAACGCTCATTTATATGTAAAACTTTTTTTAGAACTAGTAAACTAAAAATGCGAGTCAACAAAATATTCATAGTCAATTTTAACACTTGCACAGTGACAAGGGTTGAAAGTATCTAAATACAGGGAATCTTGTCGGTGTTGTGATAAATAATATGGGTAATATTTTGTTTTCTTCAACGTTCTATAATAAATGCCTTTTTCAATCTATTTGTGCAAGTCATAACATTATATGTGTTTGAAATTACGATGAAGAACACAGATAAAAAAAAGCGTCGCACATTATATCATTTCAACGATCAACTCTATGGTTTGTTTCCAAAATAAATATTCTCCTAGTCCAATCTCAGATTTTATGGCTAGTAATAAGCGTGGATAAGCAGGGACCATTTTTGTTGTAATCGCTAATAACTTTCAACACGTCTAGAAAGATTCCTAAAGATTTCTTTACAGAGACAAGTTGAATGCATGTGAACACATAAATCAACACAACTACCTTTTTCTCCCACGAGTTCTACCATTTATTTGTACTGCAACAATTTATAGTCAAATCACTGAATTCACAAGTGCTGTTCTCATTTGAAAACACATTTGTTATACACTGATTTCTGCTCTTTTGGTAAAAATGTGTTTATTCGAAATCTGACTCAAGGCGGCAATCATCAATAATTATCTACTATTTCAAGTGAGCAAAGTATATTCCTCATTTGCGTTATCATTATTGCATTTCTCAAGCTCTAATTATTTTAGAAACAGACACACACACGTATTAACATATTTCAACAATATATTTTATGAGTTTAACAATTTTTTTCTTCCTAACCATTATATTATTTAGCGTGGAGCAATTATGTTCTGTAAAAAATAAAAAATGGCATTATAAGTAAATACATAAACGGATCCTTCAATAAATAATTTTGTATGGGTGTTGTATGGGTGATCCCTTAAGGGTATGAGTTGGCCTGAATGGGATTGCCAAACTACCATTTTCCGAACTGGATCGTATGCCCCTGCATTAAATATGCCAGATAGACTGACCCTACTTTTTCACATAAGTAACTGATTTCTGAATTTTCAAAGCACGAATTTGTGAGGTCTGTCCATGAGTGCTTGAGGGTAAGCCATGCTTTTCAGTGTGCTTTTGGATTATACTTATGCATCTGTGGGGTTTCTTTCTCCTGGCACCTAACAGCAGCCCTTCTGCACACCATCGACCCATCAAATTATTTGGTCACCAGCCACTGCTGCCGTAGATCAAGAAAAGACTGTTGGGAACCGTTCCATTATCAGGGACTCCAACTTTCTCTTTTTTTTCAATTTTGCACCAAATCCGTGGGTTATTCGCGAATTTGTTGCAACATTGAATAAAATTCTTTTTTTTAACCCTATGCGGGGTCCCTGTGGGACCCCACCACCAGTTCTAGGGGGTCTGGGAAGTCCTATTCTGCCCCCCCTTTGTTTATTTTTTATGTCTTTTGTGGGATTCAGCTAAAGCAGAGTCCCAAGATGGCTGCCAACGCTTCCTGGTTGTGTGTTGGCAGCCAATCAGATTACAGCACCAGGACTGTTGGATCCGCAGAGGATCCGCGTCCCTAGATATACAAATTTGTTTTCAGGTTTATATTTCCTCAAACTAATGAACAGATTTACACCCAATCACAATAAGCACAATCTGCGTACCAACATCTAACTTCCTGTTTGGTGTAATTCCGTCTAGCGGTTCGGGCTGTAGGCTTGTTCAAAGGCCCTATGGGAATTAACACGGGAAACGCACCATTTTTTACCTCCCCTTTTCCTCAGCCCCCACTACGCAAACACCCCGAAACTTTCCAGACTCCTTCTGAAGAACCGGGCCAATTTGTTTGGAACAATTAATGAAGATTCAACAACCGGCGTCAAAGATATAGGCGACTGAAAATCACCTTTTTGATAGAAACTCCGTCCTAACTATACCTACTGGCGACCGGCAGTAGGTAATAGATACATATGTGCATAGCCAGTAGGTATTTATAGTTTGGACCATGTTTCCATAGGAAAAGTATTTTTTTACTTGCCTATATCTTTGCCGCTGTTTAACTAATCTTCACGAAACTTTCCCAAAAAAGTGTGCCGGTGATTCTAATTGTGCATAAAAAGGTTCGGGGTAATCCGTCAAGCAGGGGCTGAGAAAAAGGGGTGGGGTAAAAAAAGTGCATTTCCCATGTTAATTCCCGTAGGTGTTTTGAACACGATTACAGCCCAAACTGCTGAACGGAATTACACCAAATTTGGTAGAAAGCTAGCTTTTGGTACACAGATTGTGCAAATCTGTTCCGTAGCTTTTAACAAATGTAAAAAGATCACAATTTGCATATCTACAATCACTGCTAATTTTCGAATAATGAGGAGCTCGTGCAGCGAAATGCAGAGCTCTGATTGGCTGCCAACACTTCTACCAGAAAGTGTTGGCAGCCATCTTGGGATTCGGCTTCAGCTGAGTCACACAAAAACATGTGAAAAAAAAGGGGGCAGGGTAGGAATTACCTGACCCCCAAGCCTTGGTCTTGGAGTCCCAGCGGGACCCCAGCAGGGCAAAAGTGCTTTTTATTTTAATTTTTGCCACAAATTTGCTAAATTCATGGCAATTTTAAAAAACAAAAACATGCTTGTTTTTGAAGGGCCCTGGGTGGTCCAGGTCCCAGAGGCCGTTTCTAAAAAAAGAAGTGGGGCACATGGGGACCCCCTCCTGAGGCTCTTTGAGCACCCGGGGCCACCACCTCCCCTGGGCTTTTTATTAATATAGCAGGGGGTCCTGCGGACCCCCCTCCATGGGCTCAAATGAGACCTGGGGACCACCACCTTCCCGGGGCTTTACTTAAAAAACATTTTGCGGGGGCTGCACGGACCCCTTGTGGGCCCTGGGCTCCTCCACCTTCCCGGGGGCTTACTTATTTTATAACGAGGGGGGCCACATGACCCCCCATCCCAGACCATTCTCGGTCAAAGGCACCACCACCTCCCCAAATCCGCCCTTCCAAATAGAAGGAGGTAGGCCATGCGCCCCCCCTCCTGGAGCCATACATGGCCAAGGGGACCGCCACCCCACAGGGCCAGCTCCTGCAATGTCCTGGGGTACCCACTGCCAGGACAGAGCTGTTTGCCTTTACTTGGCAGGAGTTGTGACAGCTCTTGTCAAACTAAAGCAAATACTCCACTTCCAGTGTGCTGGAGCTGTCAAAGTGCTCTCGTCCGCTGGAAGCGGAGGTGTCATCTCTTTACCTTCCCACAGACATGAGGTTAGGGAAAGAGATGAAACGATTGCTTCTGCATGGAGGGAGCAACCTTTCCAGCAGCCCCCTCTGTGCAGCATCAACACTGACTCCCGCAGGAGGCGGGGAACTGGCATTGGATTGCAGGGGCCTTGAGGCTCTCCGCCAGTCCTGGGAGAAAAGAAGCAAAATAAAGGTGAGAAACGAGAAGAAAGAGGAAGAATAAATGTGTGAAATGAGCAGAAAGAGACAGAATGAAGGTCAGCAACAAGCAGAAAAAGGCAAGGTAAAGTTGAGAAATGCACAGAAAGAGGCAGATTAATATTCAGAAATGAGCAGAATTAGGCAGAATAAAGGTCAGCAAAGAGCAGAAAGAGGCAAAATAAAGGTCAGCAAAAGTAGAAAGAGACAAAATAAAGGTGAGAAACAAGCAGAAAGAGGCAAAATAAAGGTCAGCAATGAGCAGAAAAGGCAAAATAAAGGTCAGAAGGGAGCAGAAAGAGGCAAGATAAAGGTGAGAAATGAGCAGAAAGAGGCAGAATAAAGGTCAGAAATTAGCAGAAAGAGGTAGAATAAAGGTCAGCAGCGAGCAGAAAGAGGTAAAATAAAGGTAGGCAACAAGGAGAAAGAGGCAAAATAAAGGTCAGCAAAGAGCAGCAAAAGGAAAAATAAAGGTGACAAATGAGCAGAAAGAGGTAAAATAAAGGTCAGCAACGAGCAGAAAGAGGCAAAATAAAGTTGAGAAATGAGCAGAAAGAGGCAAAATAAAGTTGAGAAATGAGCAGAAAGAGGCAAAATAACATTGAAAAACGAGCAGAAAGAGGCAGAATAAAGATCAGAAATGAGCAGAAAGAAGCAAAAAAGAGGTCAGAAACGAGCGGCAAGAGGGAGAATAAAGGTCAAAAACAAGCAGAAAGAGTCAGAAGAAAGGTCAGAAATGAGCAGGAAGAGGCAGAAGAAAGGTCAGAAACCCGCAGCAAGAGGCAGAATATAGGTCAGAAACGAGCAAAAAGAGGCAAAATAAAGGTCAGGAGCAAGCAGAAAGAGGCAAAATAGCGGGCAGAATGAGCAGAAAGAGGGAAAACAGAGGTCGGAAATGAACAGCAAGAGGCAAACTAGAGGTCAGAAACCAGCAGCAAGAGGCAGAATAAAGGTCAGAAATGTGCAAAAAGAGGCAAAATAAAGGTTAGCAGGAAGCAGACAGAGGCAAATTAATAGGCAGAATGAGCAGAAAGAGGCAAAACAGAGGTCAGAAATGAGCAGCAAGAGGCAGAATAAAGGTCAGAAGCATAGTTCCCTCTAAGCTGTGCGCTTGAGTGGGCACAGACTATGTGTTTTCCCTCCGCTCATTGAGTGTGATGCAGCATGCACATCCTCGAACTCTGGCTGCCATAAAATGCTTCAGTGAAGAGTTTGAAGTGACTCCTCCTTTCTCTCTGCTGAGAAGTGAGGAAGGCATGCAAAGTCAATCCGATGTGATGTTTGCTACTGATACACCAGGTTTTAGGGCCAGGGGACTGAGGTGATGTTTATCTATAACACCCACAAGCCAGCAGTGTTTTGTGCTTGGAGACTGGGCCTGGAGGTGTCTGCTACCCAGTCACTGTGCATAAAAGAATTGTCTCATAGGAGCTTGTATTTGTAAGGAGATATCAGTGATGATGCGGCAGCACAGATAATGAGCTGTTAAATGCCGCTTTCGGACAGTTTTTTTTTTATTTCGAGAGACCATTGAGAGGAATGTGAACACCTGCAGTGGAGCCCAGCCCTAAATCAGCAGGGGAGTGCGAGCAGCTCCAAAGCCTTGATGGGAGACGGGCAAGTTAAGTATTCAATCCTCGATGAGTCTGCCTTCTTTTTTTGCTTTTTTATACATAGCTAACCTGACCAAAGGTATTGGTGCGCTTTACATGAGGATCACTTACAATACACAAGGTCATATTAATTTTTTTGTAGATATGGGGAGATTATGTTTTCTGCCCAGAATTACAGGATGTTGAACCAATGCTGAGACTCAAGCCTGGTTCCACAGTTCCAAAGTCTGCAGCTTTGGCCATAGCGCAACACCTCCTCCCATCTCCCCCCTCACCTCTCCTCACACAGCAAAAAGGTGAGTTGAGAGCACTGCAGGGATGGGATTCGTAAACAAATCTGCAGCACACAGAAAAAAGACAGAGCACCTTTTCGTCATCTGAAGGCTGCCCAATGTGCAGGAGCAGGGCTGGCATTGCTGTGCCTGCCCTGGGTTAGTCTTTCTGTGTAGATTGTATCTTGAAATATTTTATTTAGCTCTGCTTGAATATGAGAAGGAGGAAACATCAAACACCGGATTTTTCCCACTTCTGAAATCTAGATGCGGCCTGGATCTCTGAACTTTGTCATGCCCTCAAGGAAATTATAATTCATCCACGATCCAGGCCATGTTTCTGTATCTCTCTGATTCGAATTGTTCATTCCAAGCTAGGAAAAAGAGGCCCAAGTAGCAATAGTGTCTGTATGCCAGTCAACAAGTGGGAGTAAAAGATGGAACAGAAAAAAAGAAACTATGGAGTATGATAGAAATAGATAATGAACGCATGAGAAAAAAAGCAAATATGACTGTAACACAAGGGAGATTGTATGAGAAGAGTGAGGACTAAGGAGAGCAAAGAAGAGAAATACAGTGAGAGGGAGTGACCATGGATGTGTCCATTCGGCTAGTATCTCATGTTCAGGCATTTTACACCCCATTAATGTTCAGCCTTTCATGGCATATATTATGTGGCCCAGTAACAGTTGAACAGTGTGTTATGTTCAGAGTGATCTACGGTCAGGTATTCTGTGGCACAGTGACTATTAGACAAGCAAAGGCACAGTAGTGCTTGCTCTCCGTGTAAAGTGCCACCCCAGAACAACTTTATATATTCTCACATACATTTTGCCTTATTCCTAACACCAAGAAATGGTATGACTACACAATTCTTTCTTGTACTGTTGATTGCCTTATTTTGTGTCACAGTTATTTGAGAGCAAACACTCACCCCCAGTCACAGATCTGGGTTTAATCCATCATCATTCTTTAGCTCACTTCGCCACCTCAGTTCAGACTCAGCCATATGCAAATCAGTCTTGACACTGTGCCTCATGGGAACAGTCCAGGCCGAACTACCAAGCCATGTCTTCACTGGACCGGAAACAAGCATCCTGGGACCCGTTTTGGGGTAACATCCCTCATCAGCCAGGCTAGCTTGAATCCAGTGGCAAAGTGAGCAAGGGATCCACGTCTGGGCATACCCTGCCAACTTAGGGTGAAAAAAGCAAACACAAGGAGATGATGGACGGAGCGCTGAAACTTTTCGGACACTCACCCCCAGTCACAGATCTGGGTTGAATCCATCATCATTCTTTAGCTCACTTCACCACCCCAGTTGAGACCCAGCCATATGCAAATCAGTCTTGACCCTGTGCCTCATGGGAACAGTCCAGCCCAAACTGCCAAGCCAGGTCTTCCCTGTACCGTAAACAAGCATCCTGGGACCGGTTTCGGGGTAGCATCCCTCATCAGCCAGGCTAGCTTGAATCCAGTGGCAAAGTGAGCAAGGGACCCATGTCTGGGCATACCCTGCCAACTTAGGGCGAACAAAGCAAACACAAGGAGATTATGGACGGAGCGCTGAAACTTTTCAGACACTCACCCACAGATCTGGGTTTAATCCATCATCATTCTTGAGCTCACTTCGCCACCCCAGTTCAGACCCAGCCATATGCAAATCAGTCTTGACCCTGTGCCTCATGGGAACAGTCCAGCCCGAACTGCCAAGCCATGTCTTCCCTGGACCGGAAACAAGCATCCTGGGACCGGTTTTGGGGTAACAACCCTCATCATCCAGGCCAGCTTGAATCCAGTGGCAAAGTGAGCAAGGGACCCACGTCTTGGCATACCTTGCTAACTTAGGGCAAACAAAGCAAACACAAGGAGATGATGGAGGGAGTGCTGAAACAGGTATTTGAGATACATATTTTGATAATAAGTCTAGATCCTGTCCCTGGTTCCAAGATGCTTAATTTTTTGGCAGGCATATACATTTGGATGGTCAATATTTGTGCTGTGCCACTTTGTCACATGGGCATAGTTCCTCTTGTTGCACATTTTTTGTTATTTTTTTGTGTCAAGAAGTGATGTGTAGTTTTTTTACATATGCAAAATGAAGAATACTCCAGACTTTCATATGATTGTTTTTTGTTTCAGAAGAGTGATATGTGAGCTATCAGTCTCAACAGTATCTAAACCTAACACGTTTTAGTCAATATCATTGAAAATGTGCTATAAAATGCACACTTAAGAAAAGTGAAAACTAGGGTGGATGGGATAAGGAGGTTTCTAAAAGGGGGTTCCCTTCCTCTATACCTACTTTTAAGCAGCACCTGGCTCCCCTGCATAGTTGCACATCATATCACTCGGGCAGAAAGAGGCAAAATAGAGGGCAGGAGCGAGCAGAGAAGAGGCAGAAAAATGAGCAGAGGAGGTACAAAACTGAAGGCAGCAGAGGGTAGCTGACTGCAGGCAAGCTGGACAGGAGGACCATCACAGGGGAGCTGGCATGAGGACCTGCTCCCATGTGCACCCTAATTTTTTTTATCGCGAACCCATTGACAGACCCACTCATACACTCATGCACCCACTCACAGACCTACTCACACACTCATGCACCCACTCACAGAACCACTCAGAGACTCACACACCCACTGACAGACATACTCAGACACTCATGCATTCACTGACAGATCCATTAAAACACTCAGTCACCCACTCAGAGACTCACAGACACATACACTCACCAACCCATTCAGAGACTCACACACCCACCCATACACCCACTCATGCACCCACTCACAGACCCACTCAGAGACTCACACACTCACTCACAGACCCACTCAGACACTCACGCAACCACTCACAGATCAACTCAGACACTCATGCACCCATTCACAGACTTTCACACACTCTCAAAGACCCACTCAGACACTCATCCACCCACTCACAGACCTGCTCAGACACTCATGTTCCCATTCACAGACCCACTCAGAGACTCATGCATCCACTCACAGATCCACTCAGAGTCACACACCCACTGACTGACCCACTCTGATACTCACTCACCCACTCACAGACCCACTCAGAGACTCACACAGCCACTCACAGACCCACTCAGACACTCACGCACCCAGTCACTCACCCACTCATAGACTCATCCATCTACTCAGTCCTTCAAAGTCACTCACACACCTGCTCAGAGTCCCAGTCAGAGGCTGATGCACTGACTCACAGACCCACTCAGAAAGTCATGCACCCACTCACAGTCCCACTCAGACACTCACACATCCAGTCAAGGACCCACTTAGAGACTCATGCAACTATTAACAGACCCACTCAGACACTCATGCACCTACTCACAGATCCACATAGGCACTCCTACACCCACTTACACAGCCATGTACACACCCATAGTCACTCATACACCCACTCACAGACCCATACAGCCACTCACACACATGCTCACCGACCTATACAGCCACTCACACACCCACTCTCAAGGATTACAGGTTACATTTAGGAATTAAATTGTCAAAAAGTGTTGAAATTCACTGGAAAAAAAAAGGTTACAGGGATGTTATAGTTAGGAAATTACATTTTAAAAAAACCTTGGAAATCCACTGAAAAAAAAGGTTAAAGAGTAACCCTGGGCGGTGAACTCCGCTCGCGGAGTTTGTGGAGTTCTCTGCACTCCGCGTTACGTGGAGATCGCGGAGTTCCCGAAAAACTCCGCTTCGCGCTGCGGAGCAGAGTTGTTTTCCTCGCTCGTGTTCGTCAACGTCAAGTTGGCGACCGCGAGTGAGGAAAATCAACCTCCCGGCGAGATTTTTCCTCGTTTGCGATCGTCAACATCAAGTTGGCGAGCGTGGAAAATCAACATCCCAGCAAGATTTCTCAATGCGGGGGGGGGTCAGGTTTCTCATTGCGAGTGGTCGCGTATGCTCGCGTTGAGAAACTGCCCGTTCGCATTGAGAAAGCTGCCACTTGAGTAAAAATCTACTCGAGCGGCAGAAAAGGAAAGCAGGGACCGCTTCCACTGTGCATGGTGCCGTTCGCAATGATTCCACAGTGCGGACAAGCACCCGGCACTGTGCAATCACCGCGAACGGCATTTTTCTATCGTATTCCGCCGCTCGCGGAGCTCTTCGTAGTGCAACAGAGGTTTTTTTGCACTTCGCGGTGTTCCACGTAGTGCAACTCCGCGAACTCCGCCCAGGGTTATTAAAGAGACGTTATAGTTAGGTTCAGATTTCACTCATACAAAATGAGTGAAGTTCAGCAGTTATAGTTACCAGTGCTACCTATAACTTACGCCCCTGTAATGCACTGCTTATGACTTTCCATATTACATCACTCATGACATGGTCAGTGACATCACTCATGACATCTCAAATGACATCACTGATGACATCATTCACAGAACAACTCACATACCCACTCACACACAACATCTCATACACCCACTCACCCACCCTCTCACATACCCATTCACAGACCCATAAACTACTGACACACTCACTCATACAGTCACTCACACAACCACTCACTCACCCATGTAGCTACTCACAGACCCATACTGCCACACACATCCACAAATCCACTCACACACCCACTCACAGACCCAAACAGCCACTCACACACCCATAAAACCACTCACACACCCATTCACACACCCACATAGCCACTCACACAACCACTCACTCACCCAACAGCCACTCACAGTCACTCACCCCTACAGCTACTAACAGAGCTACTCACTCACCCATACAGCCACTCACACATCCATTCACTCAGCCACAAAATCACTTACATACCCATTCACACATCAATACAATCACTTATGCTTCCACTTAGTCATCTATACAGCTGTGCAAAACAACCACTCACACACCCACTCACTTACTCATACACCCAGTCAAACAGCCACTCACTTACCCATACATCCACTTACACATCCAGTCACTCACCAATATAGCCACTCAGGCACCCAGTCCCACATTGATACAGACAGTCACAGTGCCACTCAGATGATGTATATTAGAAACAGTATCACTCATTAGTAGTACAAAAAGAATAGTAATGTAACTTATACAGTGGCTTAGTTTATATCTTTAACTCTCAGAAACTCTTACAAAATACTTACACTCAGTGGATGATGTCATCAGTGATGTCATCAATTAAGTCATCAATGATGTAATGAGTGATATCACTGACCATGTCACGAGTGATGTAATATGTGATATCATAAGCAGTGCATTGCGGGGACGTAAGTTACAGCTAGCTAAGGTAACTATTACTGCTGAATCTCACTGGTTTTGTACGAGTGAAATGTGAGTTTAACTATAACGTCCCTGTAACCTTTGTTTTTTTCAGTGAATATATATATGTATATATATATGTATGTATATATATATCTCTAGAGCAATTTTCCAATGAATACAGCAGTTCGCTGCCAATTCTCGCCATTTGTTTATTTTGTGCTGTGAACACAATGTGTTTGAGTTTAGCAAAATGGCTGGCAGAGGTGCACATTTTGGAATCTTGTTATATCTTGGATTTGAAGACAAATACACTAACAGTCTCAACAAAGATGAAGAAATGGCCATCCACATCCATTTATTTGACCTTCTCACCTTTTCTAGTCAAGGTTCACTGATTTAATTGGTTATAATCATTGATTATGTATGGTGAGCATTTTGCATTTATTCTCACTTATATCTGGTACAGGATGTTTATGCATATAATTAATGGTTGAAATAGGTTATATTACATATTGGACACACACAAGTCAACTCGTTCTTCTGTCTATTGATATGCTGGGGAATCAGCTAGGAGTAGTCTACGCACCGTTCATGCTCATGAACAGTCACCATTGGGCCACAGGGGTGATAAGACGTTTACGGATGTGTTGGTTTTGTATTTGGGATATGCTTCTTGATACATACTAGCAGTCCTAGTCACAATCATGTCCTGATATTTTGGAATGTATACTTTACATAGTTTCATCTCATAAATGGCTCCTTGAGATGACAAGAGGTTGAACGTTATGGTCACATAGTATTATTGTTTGAAGATCCATGAGCATGGTAACACAATTTTTTTATCTGCTGTTACTTTAGAACTATTAGTTCTCACACAGTATTATGAATGGTTCTTTGACATCCCACATTCGACTTGACATCTATTTTGCTTTTCTTAACTTCAGAAATGTTTCCTGCTATTCGACAACTACGAAATAGTCTTTGCTATGTAATTTGTCGTTTGCAATGTGCCATAATATAGTATGTTGTGATCCATATAAATGACACACATGCTTTAAACAAACATTTCTTTCCAAGCTCATAGACACCTGCAATACCCGATGTGGCTATGGTTTTCATCATGACATTGTTGGCTGTGACACTGTGCATTCACAACATTGCATTCTGGCCCCTGTAGTGCTCCAGCATAAGCAATGTCAGTATATACGTTTAACGGGCATTTTGTTCTGCTTTGTGAACATAACCTTATTTAAGTTCAGAGAGTGTAATCAATTTACACAGCAGATAAGATGAATTGTATGATTCATTTGTTAATACGTTACTGCTTGTGATATTTGTTCACATATAGGTATGCCTTTTATGTTCATTAAGGTTTATGTATTAGTATCTAAGGGAAGTGGGCAAGCATTCACTTGCAGAAGGCCTTTTGCTAAGCAGAAGACAGTTGTGTTCTCAGCACCAAATAAACATATTGTGAGAATCAGCAGTGGAGTGTTGCCTTTATTGGATTATTGCCACATTGTTGATGAGATCCACAACCCATCTGTAGCCTTGGCATTGTCAGAGTGGCACTGGGTTCTTATAGTCTGGACCACGTTTTTGTAGAAAAATAGTTTTTTTGGTAATAACTTTGACACCATTTAATGATTCTTAACAAATCTTTAAAAAAAAAGTCTTATCCACCTCAGCTCATTCCTGGCAAGTTTCGGGGTGACCCGTAAAAAGGGGGCGGAGAAAACAGGGGGATCCCAAAAAGCATTTTCTCCACTCATTTTTCCATAGTAAAATTGAACACCGATACTACAAACTGAATTACACCAAACTTGATAGAAAGCTAGATCTTGGTCCAGAAACCTTGCTCTTTGTGATTTGGTTTAAATCAGTTCAGTACTTTTTGAGAAATTAAGGTTCAAAATAATTGTATATTTCACGTCGCAGATGATCAGCAGAGCTGATAGATGAAAAGAAATTATATGATTGGCTGCCACCGCATCAACAAAGGGGCGTCCCGTGGTCAAATACCACCGTCCAGGATCTGCGCCCACTCTCACGTAGCAGAAGGCCATGCTCTGTGGGGGATTGGCCACCCACGGGGGTTGGGGGCAAGGTCTGGCTAAAGGCCTGGCCCTGTGCCTAACCTCACACCATGCACTGTGATGAACATCTTACTTTATGTTTAAAAAATCATAGAAGTGATGTCATAGTTAGGAATTGTAATAATATCTTACTTTATATTAAAAAAAAACATAGAAACTCACTGAAAAAAAAGTTTAAAGGGGGTTATAGTTAGGTGAAAATGTCAGTTAAATTATACCATTTTATATGACAAAACCACTGAAATGCACCAGCTATTGTTATCTCAGGTAACTATAGCTCATGCCCTAAAAGTAACTATAACTCATGCCCTCGTCGTGTACTGCTAATTATATCCAATACTGCATCACTCATGACATGTTCTATGATATCATTGATAACATCACTGTAAATGAAACTAAATTATTGATAACCACACTGTGCATGGTGTTTGATATTTTGTTTTTCATGATTGTTTTTATGTCTCCTTAGTTTTAATGTGCTCTCAATATCTATTATTTCTTTACTTTTGTTTACAGTATTTTAAATATTTTTTGTGATATTTTTGTTTTTGATATTTGTTTGGCAATATTTGTGCATGTCAATATTGTTTCTGTCAGTATAGTGTCATACAAAGGTGGCACACATATCTGTGCATCACACCATGTTCACATATTTTCTGCTTCAATTAATTCTCAATAGGGAGGTCACCTTTTGAATTATTTTGTAGAGAAAGTAACATTTGATTGATTTGGGGTCTTCAATAGAGAAACTTGCTCTATGGCACTCACATTATTATGAGATTATTAGAAATGTACTAATCTTCCCAGGTATATGTTCTTTTGAGAGTTCATAACATATTTTAACAGAAAATAAAAATACTAATTAGATACATTTACAAAGATTCCATATTAATGTATTTACCTGTGATCTGGGAGAGAGTTTAATGCATATTCCATAGACTTCAATGATAATACTTGTTTGTCCTTGAGTTCTGGGACTGAAGAGAAAATTAATATGGCGCTTTACTTTCACCATGCATTAAATATTGACATTTTTTGACAAACTGTTTTAAAAGACATTTGGTTTAGCTTGTTTATACAGATAGGATTTCAAGGGATACCTACTCAAGAAACCAGTTAAGGAAGGGAGTATGTCTTACACTAGTCCTTCAACAAACCCCTGTTTGGAATAACTCTCTAACCCCCTACTCACCATTGTCAATGCCTCTCCCCTTAATGCATACTCCCATATTGCTCAAGACAGGCCAGATTCCCCCACCCCAGAGGAAGCCCACACTATGCCCTTATCACCTAGCCAATCACTGGCCTATCACTCACCAAGCCTTACTGGCAAAATCATCAAAACAGCAGCCTCCACTCATCTCCAAGATCCCATCAGCACCAACTCTGTCCATCATGAAAACCAATCCAGCTTCAGAACACAGCTCCTTAGAAAGTGTAGACAATGTCCTCCTGAGCACTGATAATGATGAGCACTGCCTCCTAATATTGATGGTCCATGGGCCACCTTCGACATGGTCAAACATGAGCAACACACTGAAGCCCGGAATGGTATTCATTGGCAATGTTCTTCAATATTTCTCCTCTTACCTATCCAACCAACACCAGTTTGTTCACATGAGCACTAGACCTGTGTGAGTTTTTAAGTAAGGCAGCGTAATTAGTGTAATTTTGGCAATTTGTGTAATTAAATACATGTGAAATGACCAAGATTACAGCATTATAACACATTGTGGAATTTCGGGGAGAAATTTTAATGCAAGATGGACAGTTCACAAATATGTATAAATGCAAGAGGCATTTTAGGTAAATTTTTTCCCCCAGCGGACCGTTCGGGTAATTTCTGAGCGCGAAAATACAAATTCAAATGCTAGTGGCAGTTTCTTTAACATAGAGGTTCAACAAACACTTTAGGTAGCTTTTGTACCCATTAGGGTAAATTCTTTAGCACAAAACTACATATCTGAATGTGAATGGCAGTACTTTCAACATGAGCAACATGAAAGCAACTCAAAATTACATTTCGTGTAATTTTGTGCTAATTTTGAGTGATTAGGCTTCATCAAATTACGCGAGCACCCCTATTATGTACCTTGAGATCCCAGAAGTTCCCAAACACCTGTTAAGTTCCCAGAATTCTATCTTGTCCCCAACATTTTTAACCACCGCATGGAGACCAACAAGACTCTACTCAATGATAGCATAAAAATGTATCAATATTCTGATGGCACACAACTCCACTAGACTGTCCACTATGCTCCAGACATCTGATGCCTTACTGTCTGTATCTCACCTAGCCCTGGATGTCCAAAACAAAAATCTGTAGCTCAACCCAACTATATAAAAAATCCTACTATTTGCATAAAACAGCACACACCCAATGCCAAGTCAACTTGATTCACCTTCAGGTCCTCCCGAAATCGGGACACAAGCAACCTAGGGTTGAGTTATTTCCAGTGGCTGAGATTAATTCATCATATTTTTATATTCTTTAGTATCTCACACTTAGGGGTCGATTACGATGCCATCCGGAGAGGCTCCACGACCGATCACAATGTCGTGAAAGCATCCGAACTGTCCGACTCGCTTCCGAACGGCATTTGGAGTAACGGTGTTGTTCGGAGCCGACTCGTACAGGTATGTGGGCCGCATTTCCGTATGAGCGATAAGGATGTTGGTTTCGGACAGCCTTTCCGAGTCGGTTGTTCCAACACGGATTGGCTGCTGGAATCTGACTTTGGGGCCCGTAGCAGGCCACCCTTCACATGGGGCCTTCCGAATCGGCCCCGTGCACAATGTGGCAAGCACCATTGGGTGCCTGCCACAGGTTGGAAGCTTTTCCCCAGCCACCCCTTTTCTCAATGGGAGCCTGTGTTCTCGTTCGGAACACAGGCTTCCATTGAAGTCAATGGGAGTCCGACCGAACGGTGTTCGGACACACCGTAATTGGTCGGTTGGACTACCTGAACCCGAGTCACTCGGAAAGCATTCCCAAACCGATTCGGTTGGACTGCTTTCCGGACGGCATCGTAATCGGGTCCTAAGTAGGACAGGAGTCCCCAGAGGTGGGCTGGTGTGCACACTATCACTGGACCCAATCTACACCTGGCTGATGAGCCATAAATAGGGAGAAACCAGTCCAGGGTTGCTTGAGTTCCAGTTCAGGGAGGACCTTGCCTGGCAGTTCAGGCTGGATTGTTCCCAGTGGGGCAGGGTCAAGACTGATTTGCATATGGCAGGGTCGAAACTGACATGGCATGGTGTGGAAAATAACAATGCGGCCAGAGTGATTACCAGTGGCTCTATTAATTCAAGCATTTCATTCATCACTTTTTAGTATTCTTTAGCGTGTCACCTTAAGCAGGACGAGCATGACCAGACGTAGGTCCTGTTCACACTGTGTCACTGGAACCAAGCTTTACCAGGCTGATGAGCCCTAACTAGGGGGAAACCAGTCCTAGGTTTCTTGTGTTCTGGTTCAGGGATGACCTGGTCTGGAAGTTCAGGCTGTACTGTTCCCATTGGAGCAGTTTCAAGACAGAATTGCACATGGCAATGTCCAACGTGAGGTGGCATGGTGCCCAAAATCATGATGGACTGGGATGCGGCCTGAGTGATTGCCAGTGGCTGAGATTAATTCAAGCATTCCATCCATCATTTATTTTGTATTCTTTAGTGTGTCGCCCTAAGCTGAATGTGTATGTCCAGACATGAGTCCTGTGCACACTTGTCACTGTAACCAACCTATACCTGGCTGATGAGCCAAAACTAGGGCAAAACAAGTCATGGGTTGCTTGTGTTCCGATTCAGGTAGGATGTGGCTTGGCTATTCGGGCTGGACTGTTCCCACTGCAGCAGGGTCAAGATTGATGTGCATATTGCAATGTTCAAACTGAGGTGGCATGGTGTGCAAAATAACAATAGACTGGGATGCAGCGCTGAGTGATTACCAGTGGCTGATATTAATTCATTCCTTTCATCCATCACTTATTTGTGTTCTTTCATGGGGTCACTCAGCAAGGTTTTTTTCTAAAACAAACTTCCAAAGCAGGAGTTTGTTTTTTGAAAAAAAAAAAAAACTAATGACCCTGATACCCTGGGACTTTTCTCCCAGGGTGTTGGGGGCGGGGTTCATTTTTATTTGTTCAAAACTGCAAAGCTTTTTCTGGCAGTCGTGAATAAGGCAGACAAACTGATGTACTTAGACCTGAAATCCGATGCGCCGTAGTCTAAGGTTTCCCCGTGGAGCCAACAGGGGCATCATCAGCAGAGGATGACTGTCGTCCTCACTCTAAACAGAGTGGATGGACCATCGGTTTGGCGGACAGGTCACTCTTCCATATTTGTGGCATGGTATCCTGTCTGCCAAACTCTAAATGACACTCTAGGTTTGGTTATCACTCGTAATTATTGACCACATAAGAAGAAGAAACTTTATAAAGAATATCCAAAGGCAAGTGTCTTTACCAATCAATTTAGAAAGAATATCAATACTTATAAATTACATACCTCTTGATGGTCCAAGAGCCTGTCAAAAAAACAAAAGCATAACACACGTTGTTTATTTTCAAAGAGTGAAAGCACATCCTGCATTCACGTATTAATAATCTTCCTGACGTTTATTATATTGTACTGAGCAGAATGCAAATCATGTATTTGCTTTGCAATAAAACATGGAATCATCTCAGTAAACGCCGTGTTTTTGTGATAAATCTTACTTCAAATCAAGCGTGAACATCATCTACTTCATATAAAAATGAATAACGAGCTACAGAGTGGTGGACGTGGACGACAGAAACATTACCCTGCCTGCTAGGGAATGAAGATTCATGCAGTTTGCTAATGTTTATTGCCCAACACGGATTTGGTTGCATCAACATTTTAAAATAATGCCCCTTAATGTACATACTTTAATGACTTTCATTATTTTCAGACTTGTAAGTACTCTGATGCATTTAAAAAATTATGGGGCATATTAGCAAGACCCACGTTAAAATTATCGCAGTTTTAGCGGCAGGAAACTGCCGCTAAAACGGCGATAATGGGCTTGCTAATATGCGTTATGGAATTCCAATAGAAGCCCAGGTTAGATGTGCAGGACATCTAACCTGGGCTTCTATTGAATTCTATAACGCATATTAGCAAGTCCATTATCGCCGTTTTAGCGGCAGTTTCCTGCCGCTAAAACGGCGATAATTTTAACGTGGGTCTTGCTAATATGCCCCTTTATTTCTCGCAAAAAATATAGAGCAGAAAATGGCAAGCAGTAAAAGCCTTTTCATAAAATAGCTATCAAATTCCTAATCAAATTAACTGCCTTCTTTATTTTTCTTATTGGTTCCAGGCTCGAGTTTGTTTGAAAATGTTGTATAATACATATTATTTAAATAATTTAACAGTAATTTATAACGTGCACATGCAGTCCGTGGAGCAACCTGGAGCTGAAAAGCAGATTTTTTTTTACCCAACACAATGGTACTAATTTTATCGACCTTAGAAGGATGAAACGTGAACAGTTCCACCAGGATTTGAACCTGTGACCATGATGTCAAACAGAAATCCATTGAGCCTCCAGACAAATATATTTTACAAGCTCGATGTTATGCTTTGATCTCTTGTGTGACTGTGAAGCAAAGCAATAGCATGTGTTTGTGATCAATTGAGCATAACCTCCTCACAGCATCATGTAAACCCAACAGCAGCAAGTAGATCCAGTGCTAGAGCAGAAACAGAGTTGTTAGACCTGTCAGCCTTAGGGAGGTCTACCCCCAAACCTTTTGCCTCTACCCTCCTCTTTTTGCTGAAATTCGTTTTTGTTAGCCTTAGGACTCTGTGAGCTTTACCACTGCTAACCAGTGCTAACGTGCTTGTGCTCCCTCCCTTAAATATGGTAAAATTGGCTTACAGCTGATTGCATATTTAATTTATGCATAAGTCCCTTGTACAGTGGTTTACCATATATCCGGACCCTGTAAATTAAATGCTACTAGTGGGCCTGCAGAATTTACTGTACCACCCTCCTAATTCGCCCCTTAGAACATGTCCCTGGTCTGCCATTGCAGCCTGAATACAGTTTTAAACTGCCAATTAGACTTGGCAAAATAACTCCTTTGCCAGGCCTAAAACTCGTTTGAAGTACATATAAGTTACCCCTAAAGTAGGACCCAAACAGCCCACAGGGCAGGCTGCATTGTAATTAAAAGGTAGGGCATGTGCTTGTAACTTTTACATGTCCTTGCTAGTGAAAAACTCACATTTTATTTTTACCACTGTGAGGCCTACCTCTCCCATAGGATAACATTGGGTTAACTTATTACACTTAAGGAGGGCTAAATGTTGATTGAGAGAAAGTACAAGAGTCATGGTTGATGTCAGGGGAATTGTAATTTGAAAATCCTCTTTAATGGTAGTCAGATTTTAAATAACAATTCTGAAAATGCCAATTTTAGAAAGTTGGGATTTTATTATTCTAACAATTTGTGCCTGCCGATTGTTCCTGGGTCACATAACTGGGTGGAGTTGGCAGTTGACCTTTGTGTATTCCTCCCAGACAGCCACATAATAGAGGTGTGGCTGGATGGGGCATCACAGGCAGTATGGGGGGAAGAGCAATGCACAGCCTCATTTGCACTTCAAATTACTGTGCCCTTCTCTCACCAAAGACCTTTCCACTAGCCAATTGAGTCTACATACAGACTGAGACTAGAGGTAGGAAATTCCAGACACTTCTGTGAGCAGAAGCCTCTAGAAGCTTCTCCCACTTCAAAGGAGGCACCGGTTATAAAAATAGGACCCTCATGCCCACTCTTCAATTGACTCCTGGACTTGCAGAAGGACTCTAAGGGGATGGCCTGCTGCTGGGGCCTACTGTATAATTCAGGGGGGCAGCTTTACTGCACCAAGAAGGATTGCTGTCCTGCCTGATGTCTGTTCTGACCCCAGAGGTCTGCCCTGCTGCTTGAGCCCTGCTCTTCTCCTTGAGCCCAGGTCTTCCAGAGTGACTCCAAGGGCTAGTTGGCTGGCCTCCTGCTCGGAGGCTCAGCAACAGAAAATACTCCAACCATCTTGAACCCGCACCTGGACCCTGCCTGAGTGAGTCTGGACCCTCCAAGGGAAGCCTCTCCAGTTCTGAACCCCTGGAAATGATGCTAAAGTTGCCCAGGTAGCCATAATCCAAAACTTGGGACTTGCCCAAAAAGAGCTCTGAGAACCAAGAGGAGTCTGGTGCCTACCTGCTCATTGATTCGCCCAAGGTGCATCGCAGGATGGTCTGAATTTGCAGCTCCTCCCACTATGTTCTTCTCCACAGCAGCAAATCCTGTTTACTGGCTCCTTGAAAAAGGGGTATCTGGGCTTGTGGAGCTCTCGTGAGCTACAGCTTGCAGCTTCTTCCAGCTGGAGATTTTCAACTTCCAAAAAAGAGACTAAGGGCCTCATTACGATTTTGGCGGTGCGGGAGTGGGGCTGTTCACCATCGCCATGCTCTTGCAACGCCAAACCCGAACGCTGCCCATCCCCCAGATTACAATACAAATCATTGTCTGGTGGGCAGGCAGCATGGCGGTCCTGCAGCTGTGCAGTAAAAAGGCCCCGCTGTGGGACCACCACAGCACGCCCCAGCATGGTTTGGACCGTAAAGTTCTTCCTGTGTTGGAACTGGGGGGGGCTGTTTGCACACAGGAGGGCACTGCATGCACCTACTTGCATTAGGCAAGGGGGGCCCTGCAGGGCTCCCTTTTTTCCCACCTTCACCTTTTACATGGCAGTGCTGACCGCCATGTAAGATTGGCGGTTGGGAAACTTAAAATATGCATGGCGGTGCCGCTGCAGCACCGCTAGCATATTCCGAGCCCCTGACCACTGCGCCACCACCAGGGAACGTGGTTCCCTGGTTGTTGTGACGGTCAAATGGCGGTCTGACTGCCAAACTTATAATACAGCTGTTGGACCGCCGGTGTGGCGGTGGTGGACCATCACTGCCGCACCCCCGAGACTGGCAGTCCATGGACCGCCAGACTCGTAATAAGGCCCATAGTCCGAATGAAGGAATCTTCACCACGACTTCAACTAGCGACTCCCCAACAATGAGGACTCCTCCTCGGACGCCACCAGCTGCCTTGTCCCCTGAACTTTACCTTATCAGACATTTTCTTCTTAAATTCCTTTTAAGTTCAAATGTAAGCAGAGGGTGGACCCAATACACTTCATGTATCCGAACCTTGCTCCATCGCGGTCAGCCATAACTTCTAATTTTGCCCCGGTCTCGCACGACGAGGTGTCCGCAGTTGGAATTTTGAACATTTAGGTGCTATTTCCCACTTTGAACCTTCAAAATATAAAACTCCAGTTCTAGTAATTGGATTTTTGTCATTTGGTCTCAAATAATTTATTAAAATCCATTTTTCTTGTATTGTGTTTTCACTTTGCTACTGTTTGTGTGCTGCAAAAATACTTTACACATTGCCTCTAAATTAAGCCTAACTGCCTTCATGCCAAGCTACCAGAGGGGTAAGCACAGGTTAATTTAATGACTTTTTTGTGGTTCACCCGGATAAGGACTGTGGTTATTGCTTGTGTGGGGTTTCACCCCACCTCAACCAACAACCCTATTTTTCACAGCGGTGTCAAAAACAACCAGATATTCCAATATTTTATCGGGTGTTGCTGAACAGATTTAGGGCCTGATTTAGATCTCGCGGACGGGTAACTCAGTCACAGCAGTGGCGGATAACCCATCTGCCAAAATATAAATCTCATCATATTCTATGGGATGTATATTTCAGCGGATGGGTTATCCGTCACCGTTGTGACAGAGTAACCCATCCGCCGAGATCTAAATCAGGCCTTTATTTACCAGGAAAATATTTTTCTGCTAGAGAGAAAATAAAGTGTGATCTGCTTAAGGCCACTTGCAATATTCAGAAGTAAGTGTAGAAGATACAGCATACTTACGGAAATCTATGACTTGCCTACATTTCATTAACTACTCTTGGATATTTTTGTGTAGGGCAGAAATCTAATCAAATCACTGGAGTACAACTACGATGACTAAATTTCCAACTGTTATATATTATGAATAAGATGGCTGATGTTTCCTGAAGGAAGGGCTTAAGAACACACAACTTCATCTTTTTCTACTTGGTAAATAATCCAGATGTAGTCTATCTGACATAGACTTTGTCTGCCCTCAAATGGACTTCCCTTTCTTCACTACATCTAGGCCCAGATGTTTACACATTTTGTGATCTGGAAATCATTTGTAGAATGTTTTGCAGTCATAAAAATGTGGATTTGAAATATATTAAAGTGTTTTTTATATTTTTTCACGAAAATACCAGAGCAGTTTTCCAGAATTGCTATATTGGCAAATGAGAATAGCAGTTACCTTTTTGCTATTTCTTAAATGTGATTCGTAAATTTTATGTGCTAAGCATTCGCAAATTGCGAACAATCATGAAAGTGCATTCGAACATTGGCATCAAGTGGGACCAGGTAGTAATGAGGTGCAAAGTATGAAAGGAGGTGAAAAACAATTTTTTCGAACAATGACTGCTCTTTATGGTTTGGCATGGAAAATGAAGGTTTTTGCTTCACAGCAGAAAATAAGAAGAGTTAGATTTATTTCAACAGACAGGAGAAGTGGACTGTGAAGGAGCTTTTATGCGAAACATAAGCTTAGCAGCAATGTCATATTGGATTTTACAGATGAGTTGGATCCAGTGCCAGGAGATGCATTTGCAGAGTGATGGAGAATGAGGGGCGTGGCCTCTGACAACCTCTCAGCAGTCCCGCTGTGTGGGACTTACTGGAGGTAACAGGAGGGGTAGTTGGCCCTCAAGGATCTCCTTAGGGGCCAACAAGCCCTCCAGTTACCTACCGTAAGTCCCACACAGTGGCATTGCTAAGAGGTCTTTGGAGGCCATGCACCCTTTCTCCACCACTCTGCAAGCGCGACTCCTGGTGCACTACTGGTTGGGAGATGAAGTTCACTTTACTCCTGAGGGACCTTGGAGGCCAAGAAGTCCTCCTGGTACGTCCTGTAAGTCCAACATTGCAGGATTCCAGATAGCTGGTCAGAGGCCTGCCCCCTTTCTCCACCACTCTGCAAATGCGATTACTACTTAAAAAACCATAGAAATTCACTGAAAAAAACCAAAGGTTACAGGGGAGTTATAATTAGGAATTAGTATTTAAAAACCCTTAGAAATTATAGCTAGGCTTATGTTTCACTCATACAAAACCAGTGAAATTCAGCCACTTACACACTGAGTCAGTCACCCATAGACCTACTCATACCCCTACTCACTCACCCATACAACCAATCACACAGCCACTTACTCAAACATACAGTTACACACAAACACACTGACTTACTCATACATATGTTAACACATACTCACTCACCTATGCAGTCAGTGACACAAGCAGACACTCACCCATACAGCCACTCTCACTTTCACTCACTCACGCAAACAGTCATTTATATACCCCATCACTCACCTATACTGCCTTTTACATACCCAGTTACTCACCCATATACCACTGACATATCCACTCACGCACCCGCACAGCTATTCACACACTCACTCACCCATACAGCCCCTCACACACACATTCACAAACTCATACAGCCACTGACTCACCCACTCACTCATCCATACAAACAGTCACACAACCAATCACTCACCCATACAGCCACTCATTAGACACCAACTGACAGACTGATACAGGCATTCACACAACCAGTCACTCACCCATACATTCACTGGGACACCTAATCACTCACTTATACAGTCAGTCACGCACCTACTGAATCAACCTTACAGGCACTCATACACCTACTGATTCACAAATACACCTTGGTATATATTTAACACATATAAACTTTTCAAAAACATTTACAGTCACTGAATGATGTCATCAGTGATGCCATTTGAAATGCCATCAGTGATGTCATCAGTGATGTCACTGACTTTCTCATGAGTGATGCAATATGTGAGGTCATAAGCAGTGCATTGCGAGGGCTTGAGTTATAGTTAGCTCAGCTAACTATAACTGCTAAATTTCACTGGTTTTGTATGAGTGAAACTTAACTTTAACGTCCCTGTAACCTTTGTTTTTTTCAGTGATATATATATATATACATATTCCAAAAAACATTAAAAAAATAAAAAACATACAAATTTAATTAAAAAGGAAAAAATAAAAATAAAAAATTACAATTGACCCAAAAGATGTTGCTTTTTAAAAACATTAATAATATAATGATATAATTTTAAATACACAAAAACATAATAATATAGATTTAAACAATGTAAACTAAACTATAAAAGTATACAAATAATACATATACTATTCCCACTCCAATTTCTGTAACAGTGGGGACAGAGCTGAACTCAGTAGAGGCAAAATGTACCATTCCCACTCCAGTCAGTACAACAGTAAAGTAAGTGATGGATTGCAGAGGGGTAAACTTTAGTATTCCCACTACAGTCAGAGCAACAGTAGGGAAAGTGTTGGATTGTGGAGGGGTAAAATTTACTCTTCCCACTCCAGTCAGTGCAACAGTAGGGAGAGTGTTGTATTGCGGAGGGGTCAAATTTACTATTCCCACTACAGTCAGTGCAACAGTAGAGAAAGTGTTGGATTGCAGAGGGGTAACATTTACTATTCCCAGTCCAATCAGTGCAACAGTAGGGAAAGAGTTGGATTGGGGAGGGGTAAAATTTACTATTCCCACTCCCTCAGTGCAAAACTAGAGAGAGTGTTGGATTGCATTTACTGCTTCCAATGCACTCTATGCAACACTAGAAACAGTCTAAATTCACTTTAAGAAACTAAAATATTTGCCAAACTATACTAAACAACCAAAAATATAAATATTGAAAAGTAAACATTATACATATATTTTTTAAATAAACAAATTTCTTATTTTTTAATCTTTAATACATATCATAAATGAATATACATATTATTATAATTAAAATACAAAACTATGGGGCTCATTACAATGGCGGGCGGAAGCACAACCGCCGTGCTGGCGGATGCAAAAACCACCAGTTACCGCCGGCACGCAGCAGTCCACACGCCCGCCCAATTACGATGCGAAAAGCAGGCCAAACACCGCCGGCAAGCCAGCAACACCGTCCGCCATCAAAGTGCGCCCGTTCACGTAGCGGCGCAGCACAACTGACACACACCGTCCGACGAAACACGTCCCGCCCGGCGCATAAATTACGATGCCGCAAACAAACGGCTCCCACGGCTAAGAGACACCGCACGTGAAAGAGAGGCGGTAACACGGACGCAGAGCACGGACAACGAAGAAGCGGCACCCCGGGCATGAATCCAGCACTGCAGGCCCTTCCCATGCTTCTGCTGATGCACCACCAAGGACGCAACGTACCGCGGAGACGCAGGTAGGCACACACACAACAAGTGCACGCAAACAGCGCACACAGTGCAAGGGCGGAAAAGCGGACAACCCCCACCAGCGCGTGTACACTACACATCCACCATTGCATCCACATATGACACACAGGCCAAATCCTAACATCGCGGAACACATGTGTACACACCACCTGGGACTAGGAACCAACCACCCCGTCACGGCCACAAAGCGCCGATGACGCCGCCACACATGCGCACAACGCAGAGGCCAACCGCAGCGCCATGCATGCGTCGCACACAGACACAGGGACACAACCAAGCAGCACACACATCAGCCCCACCCCGAACGCACATGACACGTGACAGGCCTGCCACAGACATGTCCCCAACGCCCAATTCACGGACAACACCCAACGCCACACAACCGACGCACACATGTCAGTGAAGTCACGCAACAGCAGGACACACCCCAGTGTAACAAACATGGCGAAGCACACAGCGGCGGCAACACCAACTAGGAGAAGCAGGGCTCCTTCGGGAAGAGGAACGCCAGTACCACACTGAAAAACCCATACCACCCTGCACATATGAACAAGACACATGAAACGGAACACCAAAGAGCCCAGGGACCGACAACAGGTGGCCCAAGAATAACATCCACACACAAGGCCCAACGCAGAGCGGAAAGGCAGCCTGCCGCCCACACAAGGGAGAGCAGACAGCACTGAATGACCTTCCATTCCAACTCCGAAACCACAGCCCTACGACAGAAGCCGGTGAATACAGCCATTGTCCAAGAATAGACCAACACAGGCATGCCGAGGAGACCGACCACAGGGCAGATAGCGCATATCACAGAAGCACACAACGGACGGGGAAGAAAGAAGAAAACACTCCCCCATGTCGGCCACATGCAAGTTAATTGGAAGGAGTCACACAGCACTGACCTTGAACAGTCTGAGAAGCATGTGGGAAGAGGGCCCGTGTCCTCCAAACAAGCCAACAGAACACAAGTCCTGTCTCCCTACGACTACACAGAGCCCACAGCAACCCCGGAGCGTGCACATTGCAGACTGCACACACAGCCGGAGCACGCCACCTCAACGAACCGCTGCGAAATGGCAACCGCAACACACCTACCCAACTACGCCGAACAGCTCAAGCTGTACAAAACCAACACGATACATACATTGGGATGCGATCTCCTGTCCCTGCTGAACGTAAGTTACCGACTGACTTACCGCATCACATTGTTCAGCTGCGTCATGCCCGTCTTCTACTGTCGGAGGTGTCCCTACCAGCATCCCGTCGAGATATGCCTCTCCAACCCGGCATGTCTGAAGGCGGACCTGCTACCACTACTCCTCCCTCTGGACGCACACGACAGGGCCTGCTCTGCCTATGGGGGCATGGCGTATGTGGCCAACATCGCACGCGCACTGAAATGGGACCACTGTGCCTCCACACGACGGATCATCGAGAACAGCTACATCGAATGTCACCCAGCATGCCCCATCATGGTCCTCCAAGGGACAACTTACGAACAACACCTTGACAGCCACCATCCGCTTCATTGGCTGGCAAACATGTACACCACCAATGACATGGAAGCCCTGCTGGACGGCATCGCATACCTGACAACCTGTAAATACGTCGGACCACAACGCAGGTTCCCCGAGTGACCTATGAAGTCCAACCCCGCACCCATGCTCAGCTTCCGCACGGACTGGCCAGTCACCACCACAACAGCCATACCAAACGACCGGCAACTGTAACCACACCATCAACGACATCGCCATGACATCGGATATGACCGGGACATGCACACTGTTCCCCATCACATCCAGGAACACCGCATGCATCGTGGGAGGCAGTGGCATGGGCTCTGTGTATCGCACCCACATGGACGGAACTGCACGAACAACCAGGACACGACATGGATCCAGCGCCCAAGGACACACACACCGCTCAGTGGACATGAATAGGTCGCCTGGAGTCTGTGGGTGCTGCACCCTCCCACCCCCGCCCCGGGAATCCCATACCAGGACCTTTGCATGGACGACAAGTGCATACAACAACAACACGACCCCAGTGACTGTGACATGTCCAGTAACCACCACAGTGCAACAACAAGTGGCACGCCGCTGCATGCACGCAAGCACATGCCCTGATGTCATCTCACATGCACGCGTGCATGAGGAACAACCGCAGCAAACCTGTCACATGGAACTGAGATGGACTGTGCCCATGATGCCGAGCGGTCTGGTAGGCTACATGTATACCGTCTGTGTCAAAGTCCGCAGCTCCGCAGCTATACGTAAATGTACATTAGCACAGCCTTGGCCAAGCAGATGTTACCCCACACCCTATCCCATTTGTGATCATGCTCAGTATATCCTCAACATGTATTCCGCTGCCAGTAGTGTCCACTATACTGCATCATAGAGGACAGAAGACTCAATATAATGTTTGAAACCAAAACTGTCTCCGCTGACTCATTTCACAAGTACGAATGAGAGAGGATGAGAGTATGTGAAGTACACGGCAGTCGTGACATGACCATGTAGTCCACTGGTATTGGATGTCAACGCAAATGAGTAGCACTACTGTGGAAGACACACATGTGTCGTGTGAAGTCGTATGGACGCAGTGCTCAGGTGGGTGGGTGCGACGGGTAGATGCGCACATGCCAAGTTGGAGCACGCCGTGTTGGGAGGGGTCATGAACAGTACACCACCGCTTCCCTGGGCATTGTGAGAGGACACCTGTCGGGGGAGTGAACACGTGTGTGCACAGCAGCCGGGCACACGTACAAAGCGGTACCAGGCGCACCTCAGCCCACCCTCTGTGGACAAGCTGGATCCTGTTGTGCGCCCGCCATGCCCCTTGACAAGGCACACACAGCCCCAGTCGACCAGGTGTAACCCCAACATAGTCAATCCGCACAGGCGATACAGGGCACGGGATAGCAGTGGAGCATGGTGTGTGAGAGGTCTCCTCGCGCTCCTCCTGGTCATATCACGCAGGCAATAGAACCTCAACGTCTAGCATGGCACAAGTCACATGGAAGTGTAGGGGACGCACCACAGCACGAGCAGCACTGACGTCACGGGAGGTGGCTCGCACCATCCCATCCATTGCCCATCATACCAACCACGACACATGCCATTGCGACTAAGTGCAAGCGCGTGCGCCACCACCCCCGAGCCCTCCCCAGAGAGGCCAAAGAGTGAATGTGTGGGCCATCAGCCACAGACGGACGCGGCCTGGCCGCAAGGGCAGCCACAGCCACTGGGTGTCGCAGGTGGCGGATCCGGAAGGCGAAGACTGTGATGCATAGTCCATGCAGGCCGGGTCTCCATTTGGGGCACCACGCAGGTGGACGGCGTCCCGCCACACATCATACCCTGGACCCACACATACACTCCTTGCCCTCTCTGGTGCGAGCTTGGGGCTGCCTGTGCAAGCGCTAGCCTCGCAGGTGAGCATGCATATTGGGGGGCGAGGGGAGGACATGAGGGCTGGGGCGAAGATGACTGTATCACTGTCAGTTAGTACAAGGGATGACCCAGATGTGGAAAGGAAGAGACGTGTCCCGTGTGTACTGCAACTAGTCGCCAATCCAACTACCCCCCATGTCCGGAATGTAAGCCCGCACCTAGGCCCGCCCATCCGCCACATCGAACATACCACCAGCACGACAACCTTCCCATTCGAAACACTGACTGGGGGTGGCGACCAGTGAACAATCATGTGTAGCCTACCCACGCGTACATGTGGGCCCTCCATGATCCATGTCACCTGCGGCAAAGACATGACATGCGCAATGAGGGAAGTGAGGAGAGCTGTCCGCCCCACGCGCAGAAGGTGCATCAGCTCCACAGACCCAGCAGCGAGTCCAGCAGGGGTCACATGTGCAGGGGCAGCTGTGCCTGGTGTGAAGGCACATGCATATAGACAGCACATCGACCAATGTGTAGTCTGCCCACATCCACAGTCCATCATCATGCGGACATGGGAATTGAACACAGGGCAACACATCTTAGTTGGTGCACCCACCGTGACCAACAATGCGCAATCATCGACGTACCCGCCCTGTGCATGGCCCCCCACCCAACGGAGGCACATCCAGTGCCACCATCCCACACACACAAGCCTTCCACGGAACATGCTGTGTCCAATGGTCAGTACAGAGTCAGCGCCCATCTGGTGGATCCTGAACAGGAGACACATGCACACACATGCCAGCTCCCACTATGTACGTCTGCCACCTGGCACGTGCAATGTAACCTCTCACCTGTGACGTGTGACTGCAAGCACACAGCCGTCTTGGCATGGGGCTGTCAATGTGGACACCAGTCAATGTTTCGGGAGCTGTGATCCGTACAGTGCTGTACATAGGGTGCAGTGCTGACACCTACTACTGTCTCATATCCCCTCGTGCCACAGGTCCCACTTGTATTGGCCGCTCAGCCCGTGCCCACATCGTCGTCGTCGTGTGCCATACTCATCCAGCCTCGGAAGCAGTTCCATGCTCAGCAGACACTCATGTTGCCGTGGCGTTGCCGCTTGACGAATATGCAGTCAGTCCCCATCAGCACGCCCCGCAAGTCATTGGGGCCTAGATCCCCATGTGCATGCACATGGCAGTGGTATGTCTCACTTGCCATTGCCATTGTTGGGAGACCTGTGTAAGTGTATTGTGGCCGTGCCGTCCCAGCTTGACAGCTGGGCTGTGGCTCATGTGCTTGCTCAGTCATGTCAGTGATGTGTATGCGAAATTGCTATGTGCCGTGTTGCTTTGACATGTGTCCTCTGCCATTTAACCCAGGCGGAGACCGAACATTGACCGCCCATACCAATTGCTGGCGGACATGGAGGATACTGAGGTCATAAGGAAGTTTCGGCTGGACAGGCCAACCCTGCATCGACTGTGTGCCATGTTAGAGCCCCATCTCCGTCCCCGCAGGGTGTATCCGACTGCTGTCACCCCCACGGCTAAGGTGATGGCCGCCATGCATTTCTTCGCCACTGGGTCATTCCAGCACACAGTGGGCAGTGGAGGAGGGATGTCCCAGCCCATGTTCAGCAAGGTGCTGAGGGATGTACTGGCAGCCATGATGCTGTACCGGAACAGGTACATCAGATTCCCCAGGGCTCGTGAATTGGCGGCAGTGAAGGGTGCATTCTATGCCCTTGGCAGAATCCCACACGTCATGGGAGCCATTGACTGCACACATGTTGGCCTTGTTCCACCACAGGCCACTGAGCACCTGTACCGCAACAGGAAGCACACGCACTCCCTGAATGTGCAAGTGGTGTGCCTTGCGGACATGGTGATCACCCACGTGTGTGCAAAGTTCCCAGGCTCGGCCCATGACGCACACATAATGCGCAACAGCATCTTGCCACGACTGATGGCCAATCTGCAACAGGATCGTGGCTGTATTGTCGGTGAGTATGTGGAGTGGTGTAGCGTGCTGGTTGTGCGATGCTGTCCCCTGTCCAGTTGGAATAGCAACGGTTCTCTGTGTCCCTCACACCCAGGTGACTCTGCGTATCCGAATGGGGCATGGCTGCTCAGTCCATTGAGGAATCCTCGCACCCCAGCAGACGATCGATACAATGAGGCACATGGGAGGACCAGACGTGTGGTCGAGCGTACCTTTGGCCTCCTCAAGTCCAGGTTCAGGTGCCTGGACCGCACCGGGGTGCACTGGCGTACTCCCCACAGAAGGTGTGCCAGATAGTGGTGGCGTGCTGCATGCTGCACAATCTGGCCATTCGGAAGCAGATCCCCCTCATTGTGGATGACGGAGATCAACCAGGGCCCCAGCCCGCAGACCAGGACAGCTCGAGTGAGGTGGACAGCGGAGAGGAGGAAGCTGGGAATGTGCGCCAGCAGCTCATCGCCCGCTACTTCACTTGACGGTGAGTGTCCATGTACGACGGATGATGTGTCTGTATCTGTGCAGGTGTGTGTGTGCTGTGTCAGGGTGGCCGTATGTTCACTGCGTGCAGTGTGTCAACGCTCCATGGCCAGGGTAGTATGCCACTGTTGGTGACTGTGGCATTGTGCCCTATTGCTCTGTGCGATGTGTGTACATTGCTTGTAGTTGTTGACATGTACTGTGTGATGGGTGTGTGACACACTCATTGAATGTGCTCCTGTTCTGTCTCCCACCCCTAGGTCCCTACAGGCCCTCCGGATTCCATTGCCATGCCACGCATCAGGTGCCTTTCCGCCCAAGGTGGCCGTTGTATTCCGTACAAATAAAACACAGGGCACAAACAGCAGTTAGTGAAAAAGGTGCATTTATTACAAACTGTGACATGTGATTGTGTGTAAGGTGATGACAAAAGTGGTGCGTGCAGTGACAATCAGCTGTCGGTCATGGCTGCGTGAAGCTCAGGGTGTACCCACTGGTTCTATGTCCATAGTCCAACACACACATGCCATCCAGATGGCTGTGTGGAGTGGGATCGTAGAGCAAGTCAATGCAGTGGCTGGTCAAGGAAGGCTGGCGGAAGGCTGGCTGGCTGCCTCACTTGCGACTGGAGCGTGCGAAGTCCTCCCGGGAGATCTGTTTCCTCTTCGGACGGCCCCTTCCACGTTTGGGAGGGGGTGTGTGGTGGCGACCTGCTGGTGGTGGGTGAGGTGTGCTCACTGGCTGTGGACGCAGGGGAAGTGGACACTGCTGCCCGACCCTGCGCCCTAGCAGGTGGTGGCGGAGGTGGTGTTGCTGGCCTTGCCTGTGACCCCACCGCCACCACCAGCTGGCCCATGAGGTCCACGAGTTGGTCCATACGGGACACGAATTGGCCCATATGGGCGTCCATGGACCTCAGCACCCCCAGCACCTCCCGCGTGTCTGTAGCAGACCTGGCCCATTGTCCTTGGGCCTCTTCATAGGCCCCAAGGACTCTGGCCATTTGAGGCAGGGCATGGCTCCCAGGGGAGGCTGGCGTTTCCCTGACCCTGCTCCTCCTACCAGTCCTGCTGCCACCGGCCTGCCCACTAGCCACATTGCACACCACGGTCCTCGCTGTGGCTCCCAGGGTGGATCCAGTCGGCCGGGCCACCACCTGCGCTGGGGCTGGTGCCAGCGAAGACGTGGTGGTGGTGGTGGCGGTGGTGGTCGGTGCGGCGATGGTGGCGGTTGCGGCAGTGGTAGTGGCCGCAATGACCGTGGGTGTGGCCGCAACGACAGTGGCAGCAGGGGGCTGAGACTGTTCAGCATCCCTGGATGATGGGTTGGTGGGTAGGAGGGGTCCTGGGGAGCGGCTGGGCCCTGCCACGCCAGATGGGCCTGCTTGGTGGTCCGTGTCCGAAGAGGATGACAGATCCTCCAGATCCGTGTGTCCTCGTTGGGGGCTTGTGGGCTGGCTGTGCTGGCTGCTGTCTCCATCCCCAGCATCCGGCAGTTCGTCACCTGTGGAGAGAATGAGATTTGTTATTGTGTTGCACCTGGCGAAGTATGTATTTGTCGTCTGACATTGGCAGTTCGTGCAATCTCGTACATGGGTTTCCCGGAGGCGAGTGTGTGGCTGTGGCATCTGTAGTTGTGTGTGCTAGGCAATGGGACTGTGTGCTGTGCACATGTGGCATGGGACGGATTGGCCATGCCGATGGGTGTGTTGCTGTGCCCCTACTCATTGTGACTCTGGTGTATGCGGGCTCCTGGCCCATCCTGGGTCTGGTTTGTACTTTGCTTTTGGGGTTCACATGGAACGCTTAGGAACGCATATGGCAACATGGGGGCCATGCCCCAGATTCGCATTTGGGAGGGGATATGCTTTTGGGGTTCAAATGGAACGCTTAGGAACGCATATGGCAACATGGGGGCCATGCCCCGGATTCGCATTTGGGAGGGGATATGCTTTTGGGGTTCAAATGGAACGCTTAGGAACGCATATGGCAACATGGGGGCCATGCCCCAGATTCGCATTTGGGAGGGGATATGCTTTTGGGGTTCAAATGGAACGCTTAGGAACGCATATGGCAACATGGGGGCCATGCCCCAGATTCGCATTTGGGAGGGGATATGCTTTTGGGGTTCAAATGGAACGCTTAGGAACGCATATGGCAACATGGGGGCCATGCCCCAGATTCGCATTTGGGAGGGGATATGCTTTTGGGGTACATGCTGTGAGCCATGGGTGCCGAACGTGACATGTGTTGTGGCAGCATGACAGTGCATGGTTTGAGGTGTGTGCATGCTTGACATGGCCTGCATATTTGCTGTCTGTCGTGATTACTGGACATGGCATTGGACGCATCGTTATGAGTGAGTGATAGTTGTGTGCCAGCCAACGTATTGCAGTTGTCCCATCTCCTTGGTGTGCGTGCTGCCCTGTGCCATGTGCATCACTGCAGTGCTCGGGGGGGTGTGGCCCATGTTGTGTGTTGTTGCTCACAGTGTGTCGTGCGCTTAATTGACTTCTGGCACATGGTTGGTCATGGGCATGTGTCTTAGCGTGACTGCTGTATGTGTGGCAGCTGTGCGGATGACATGCCTTTCATGAGACTGGGGCTGACGGATGGGATGGATGGTATGTTGTATGTGCATGGTGTGTCTGTGAATTTGATGGGTTCAGTGGTGTTCGTGTGCATTTCTGTTGTTCCGCTCTGTTGCGTCTAGTGTTGTTTGTCTTACATAGGCGTAGTTGTGGGGTGTGTGGTTGACAGGCAGTAGGGGCTACATGGACAGGACTTCAATGGTGATTCGGTTGTGTGTGATGAGTTGCACAGTGGCTGCCGTGTGGGACTATATTCAGTGTGGCTTGTGCATGCAGACGTGGCTCCTTGGGTGTTGCTATGTCTGTGATGGGTCATGTGGGGTGTGAGTCTGTTGTTCATGTCCGTGTGCACATTGTTCACTTGTTCGTGACGGTGGGCGGTGCTGCGTGTTCGTCTGCTACGTGACATGTCCCATGTGTTGGTCGTGTCATGGTCCTCATGCCTCCAGTAATCCAGCCCTGTCCAGTTTCCCACCTGCAAGTTGTTCGTGCGTGCACTGTACTGGATGCCACATGGCTCTAAGCGGGGGGTGCTCCATGTTGCAGGTCTGTGGGGGTGGGGGGTGTTGTGGGTCGTGGGGGTGGCTGGACACCCACTGACACCGATTGCTGTGGACCGTGATGTCTGCCTTTCGGCTGTCGTTGTGCACTGCGGTGGCTGACACGTGGCTGTGGGGTGTGGGGGATGCTCCTCCTTGCTGTGCTGTGGGACTGGGGCCTGGTGTGTGTTGTACTTGGGCTGTCCACCCTCCCACCCACTGCACTTTGTGTTCCTGCCACTTACCTGTTACTTGTCGGTTAGTGCAGCTGTGGCGGACACATGGGTGTGGTGGGTGCTCGTTGTGGCGCTTCTGGCATATTTGGGGACCTGTTGGTGGTTACGTGGCTGGCTGAGTGTACACATGTCCCCACGCATCTTACAGTTGTTCGGTTTGGGCTGTGTGTGGTAGTGTCTGTTGCATGTGTGTGTGATGTGTTGTGTATTGTGTGCTGGACATGGGGGTGTTTGTCCCTGGGAGCTGTGGCATGGTAGTTGCGCATGTGAGTACATAGCGGTGTGCTGGTATACATTAGTTTGTACTTACCAGCCTCCACTCCCCCTGCTAATCCGGCGAGGATCTCCGGATGGATTACGACTCGCACCTTCTCCTCCCACGCTTTGAAGGTCTTAAAGAGCGCGGGATTCCCTCCGCCAGTGACGGCAGCCAGCTCTCTGTTTTTGCCCTCCTTCTTCTTGACCAGGCTCTTGACGTCATTCCAACGTTTGTTAATATCGACTCTGTTCCTGGGCAGGGTCCCGACTGCATTGACCTGGTCTACGATCCGGTTCCACATTCTGTTTCTGGTGGCTAGTGGTGTGTGCTGGACCATGTTCCCATAGATTTGTGGGTACACCTTGATGATCTCGTCGACCATGACCGTCAGCTCCATGGGCGTGAACTTGGGCATCCTTTGTGGTGCCATGGTGTTTGTGGTGCTGGTGCGGTGTGTGTTGTGTAATGTGCAGGGGGTTTGTGGTGCCGGGGTGTGGTGGTGGTGGTGGTGGTGGTGGTGGTGGTGTTTGGTGGTGGTGGTGGTGGTGGTGGTGGTGGTAGTGATGTGTGCGTTTCTGTGGTGTGCTGCTGTCCTTGCTGTGTCACTGTGTCCTCTCCTCTCCTCTCTGGTTTGCAATGTAGCAAGGGGTTGTGGTCTGTGGGAGTGCTGCTTTTGTACTCACCTATGTGGGTGTGTCCTCATGGTCTGTTGTTTTCAGGTGTGTTGTGTCTGGGGTTCTGGCCTTTGTATTTTTTGTTTGTCCGGGGGTGTTTTCGGGATGTGTACTGTGCTTGTGTATTTGTGCGTGCCTTGCTGTGTGGACTTGTTGGCCATGTTGTGTGCTATTGGTTTTGTGTGCGGATGGTTTCTGTGCAGGTACGTTGGCGCCATGGCTTCTGCCGTGTCGATTCTCATCGGCGTTGTTTGCGCTGGCGGGCGGTATATTTGTGGTTTTTCCGCGCTCATGGCGGTGCGATCGCAATTTCACGTGCGGTGTGTCGGCCGTGTGGGCCGGCGGTTTTGTGTTGTCGTGCGTGTTTCCGTCCGTGGCGGGCGGTTTGACTCCGACTCGGACGATGGCGGGCGGTATTTTGTGTGTTTTTCCGCCGATGGCGGTTTTCGGTTTGTGTAATCGTAATGGCGTGGTCGGTGTTCAGGCGGTGTGTGCGGGCGGATTTTTGCCGCTTCCATGCCTGGCGGATTTATTTACGCCGGGTATCGTAATGGGCCCCTATATTCTCCAAATAACAGCAACAAATAAATACAATTGTATTTGAAAATAAAAAGCAGAAACAAATTAACACATATAATAATAAATAACATAAATCAAAATAAAGGTTTTTACTATTTTTAAATTTGTTATTACTTAAATAACTTTTTACCCTATACCTCTACAAACTACACAACACACATCTATTTTTTTCTTTAAATTATAGTGTTTACATATTTTACATAATTAATTTTCAATTATAATACTAATAATAATTAACGAATAGTAACATAATTATATTTAATTACCTTCTCAACATTTATCTATACAAAACTAAAAACCCACACATAATATATACATTTTAAAAAAACGTAATTCACATAACTAATTATCAAGTAAACAATTCATAATAATAATTTACTAATAATAAATTAATTATATTTAATTAACTGCCCACACTTAAGCCCTACAAATACAAGTCACACCTAATATATAACTAAAATAATATCATAATTACACAATTTGCATAATTAATGATCAATTACATATTTATTATAAATTGACATGAATTATTCATTATAATTACTTTTCTACACACCCTTTACCCATACAAAAACCACAACACACCCAAAAAATAAGAAAAATAATGTATTACAAAATTTACATAATTAATTATCAATTAAATAATTAATTATAATAATAAATATTTGTTAATAATTTATAATTATTTTACTTCCCACCCTATACCCCTAATAAACCCACAACACACATGTAAAACTTAACTAAAACAAATATTCATTATCAATTTAATAATTATTATTAATTAAAAATAAATAATTAATTAACTATACTTAATTTACTTCCCACACTCTACCCCAACAAAACACACAACCTCCACCTCAAACTTAACTTAAAAGATAATAATTATAGAATTTACATAAATAAATATCAATTAAAAAATGAATATTATTTAGGAAAGAAATTATTAATTAATTAATATTAATTTACTTCCCACCGTATACGCCTACAAAAGCCACAACCTACACCCAAAACTTAAAAAAAATATTAATTATACAGTTAACATAAATAATTATCAATTAAATAATGAATATTAATAAAAAAAAATATTAATATATTATAATTAATTTACTTCCCACCCTCTACCCTTAGAAACCTCACAACCAGCTACGGTACTAAACATGACAAAAAACTTTATAACATATACAATTCACATATATATTAAAATAAACAAAAATAATAAAAAATTGATATTATTAACAATGATATGTTCAACATCGATATAAACAACATAGATATTTTTGTAATCCATATTAACACTTTCTATATTTTTAACATCAATATTACTTACCTGAAAATCTATATTCTTGTCAACTGTATTCTTGCTGATGATATTTCTGTATCATGATATTTGCAACTCAATATTTATGTAGGTCGATATTAAACTTTAAATAATTTGTCTGAATTCCCCTCTTGAATAATATCTATTGCAATAGACTAAACAGTCAGCTATTTTTTTACATATATGTTGATCTTTACAATATATAATAATAGATGCTTAAACAAAATTATGGATGTCAGTTTCCTATCATTCAGGTTGTACTGAAGATCTATTAAAAGAGCCACGATTACTCATGTAAAATATGTCCTATATTTTTTTTTAGTTTTATATAGCGCAAACTAGACCCGAGGATATCAGGTATCAGAGCTCTTTACATGAGCACCAGTTTCGTTACAGAAGGACAAATTCATTTTTGTTAGGCACGGGGAAATTAAGTGATTTGCCCAGAATCACAGGATGTTGAGCATCGTTGCTGAGACTCGAACCCGGTTCCCCAGCTTCGAGGTCGACCACTCTAGCCGCAAGGCTACATCCTCTCCCAAATATATGTCATATGCCTTGCGCTGCTGCACAATTACAGCCTTTATACACTTTGGTTTGATGACAGTGTCTTCATTGGCAAAATCACTCCTGCAAAAAAGGTATTTTCTTTTACATTGAATATGTAATCCACCACAATTCCTATTTCTTCACCAAATACAGAAGGGCTTATTCCGATTTCAGTGGGCTCACCACCGACAGGCTGTCGATGGCAGGCCCACTGACATCTACATGAGCGGACCGATCACCGGATTCTGATCCGGCGGTCGGAGGCACTGGTCGGGGAGACCAACCGCTGCTTTTCCGACATGCTCAAGGAGAGGATGGACAGTAATCCCTACAATAGGGGTGTTGCCTGCTCAGGCACTGCCATAGAGATTACAATGCATGTATCCCTCTGCCTTTTCATGGCGGTCCAACCCTAGCTGGGCCCCCCTGCCCCTTCGCTATGGGGCCTGGGGGGCAAATGTGGTGCCCCCCCAACACATCCATGCACAGTGTGGCAGGCACCACATGCCTAAGCCTCTATCTATCCAGGTATTATCCACTAAGGTTGCAGGGCGTCGGGTGGTTTGGCGTTCAGTGAACATGAACAGCATAATGTCCCATGTAATACCGATTAGTTCTGCCCTGGTGCATAGTTGTAATTGCATACCATGCGAGCCAGCCTGTATCCTACATAGTTTTTCTATTCTATTAGACAAAGTCAAACATTTATTTGTTAGGCCTATTATCCAGCCTCACCATCGGGCTCATTCCTGGTTTGATAATGCCTGTAGAGAAGCTAACAACACCTTACGCAGGGCTCTAAAGCAAAATCCTAGAGACCAGACCACAATCAGGGTTAGTAGGATGCTGTATAAGCTTGCTATTAGAAAAAGAAAGACAGCCTTGAAGGAGGAGAAGTGGGAATATATAGTGGGAGCCTGTCATTCTAAAGATCCCCAAGCCTTCTGGAAAGCTGTACGGTCAGTTCTATCTCCCACCCTACCAGCTGATAAAGTAACCGTCCATATATCTCCCGAGACATACACAACAGCTTCAACGCACAAACAACGCACCCTACCGCCGAACCAATGCCCGCCACCACCACCCTCTGCAACTGGACCCCGATCAACACCGAAGACACCACCCGCACGATGAACTCCATCCACTCCGGATCACCAACCGACCCCTGCCCACACCACGTCTTCAACAAAGCCGACGCCACCATCGCACCCCATCTCCGGGACATCATCAACTCCTCCTTCCGCACCGCCACCTTCCCGGAGAGCTGGAAGCACGCCGAGCTTACCGCCCTCCTGAAGAAACCAACGGCGGACCCCACCGACCTCAAGAACTACCGCCCCATCTCGCTCCTTCCGTTTCCGGCCAAAGTCATCGAGAAGACCGTCAACAGACAGCTTGCCGCCTTCCTCGAGACGAATGGATCCCTCGACCCCTCGCAGTCCGGGTTTCGGGCCAACCACAGCACCGAGACCGCCCTTATCGCAGCCACCGACGACATCAGAACCCTAACCGACAACGGGAAACAGCTGCCCTCATCCTCCTGGACCTCTCCGCGGCGTTCGACACCGTCTGCCACCGCACCCTAGTGAAGCGCCTCAGCAACATCGGAATCCGAGAGAAAGCACTGGAATGGATCATCTCGTTCCTCGCCGGAAGAACCCAGAGAGTCCGCCTCTCCCGTTCAGATCCGAAGCCACCGAAGTCATCTGCGGCGTTCCACAAGGATCCTCACTCAGCCCGACCCTCTTCAACGTCTACATGAGCCCCCTCGCAGCCATCGCACGCCGACACAACCTCAACATCATCTCCTACGCCGACGACACCCAGCTGATCCTCTCCCTCACCAACGACCCCACTACCGCCAGAGCCAACCTGCACGACGGGATGAGAGACGTCGCCGACTGGATGAGGAACAGCCGCCTTAAACTGAACTCAGACAAGACGGAAGTCCTCATCCTGGGCTCATCACCCTCCGCCTGGGACGACTCCTGGTGGCCCCCGGCCCTGGGCACCGCACCCAAGCCAACGGACCACGCACGCAACCTGGGCTTCATCCTGGACTCCTCCCTATCAATGACCAAACAAGTCAACGCCGTCTCATCTTCATGCTTCAACACCCTGCGCATGCTCCGCAAGATCTTCAGATGGATCCCCACTGAAACCAGGAAGACCGTCACCCAGGCACTCGTCACCAGCCGACTGGACTATGGGAACACCCTCTACGCCGGAACCACAGCCAAACTTCAAAAGAGACTCCAGCGCATCCAGAACGCCTCCGCACGACTCATCCTGGACATCCCCCGACACAGCCACATCACCGTACACCTGAAAGACCTGCACTGGCTCCCCGTCAGCAAGAGAATCACGTTCAGACTCCTCACCCACGCACACAAGGCGCTCCACGACCTGGGCCCAAAGTACCTCAACGACCGCATGTCCTTCTACACGCCCACACGCCAGCTACGATCAACCAGCCACGCCCTCGCCACCGTACCACGCATCCGCAGAACCACCGCCGGAGGAAGATCCTTCTCCTACCTGGCGGCCAAGACCTGGAACTCCCTCCCCACTCACCTTCGGCGAACCCAGGACCATCTCGCCTTCAGGAAGCAGCTCAAGACCTGGCTGTTCGAGCAGTAACTTACCCCCTCCCCCAGCGCCTTGAGACCCTCCCGGGTGAGTAGCGCGCTCTATAAATGCCGTGATTGATTGATTGATTGATTGAGACATGGGTGTCGCATTACGCTAGTCTCTACTCTGCTGACCTTAGTGCCGCGGACGCCCCAGTACAGCTGAATTTAACATGTCAAAATCTTGTTTTTAATGAAGGGGAAGTCCGGAAGGCAATTGACAATAGTAAAGCTAAGAAGGCGCCGGGCCCAGATGGAATTCCATTGGATGTATTTAAGGAAGACCCAGTATTCTGGTCCCCGGTACTCACCGCAGTTTTTAATTCAATCTGTAGCGAGGGAGTGCCAAAGTCCTGGCGTTCATCTGTTATAGTGCCTGTTTTTAAAAAAGGTAACGTGCACGATCCTAAATGCTATCGACCGATATCCCTTTTGGATTCTTCCGTTAAAATAATTGGGAGAGTCGCGTTAGACCGCCTATTGGACTGGATTAACGCCAACCACATCTTGGCCCCCAGCCAGTATGGGTTTAGGAAGGGGCTAGGCACAATCCAGCAGTGCCTTAATCTCCATCTCATCTTGGCTAAATATAAATACGCGAAGGGCGCCTCTACCCACCTGGGATTTATGGATCTGACCAGCGCATTTGACTTTGTTTCACACTCTAAGCTGTGGGACATGTTAGTAAATATGGGAGTCGATGCGGGTCTGGTCTCCTTTCTGAGGCTTCTCCACCATGAGCTTTCCGCTTCAGTGAGGTATGGCAATGCGGGAGAATGCTCAGAGTTGTTTAGCATAAAGCGCGGGGTGCGCCAAGGTTGCGTCCTCGCCCCAATCCTATTCCTCCTTTATACCAACGATTTGGATAATACTTTAGTTACGGTTGGGGCTGACGTCCCGCAAGTTGAGAAAAAGGCTGTGCCAGCGCTACTCTATGCGGACGACGCAGTCCTTCTGGCAAGGACTGCGAACGGCCTACAAAAACTCATTGCCAGTTATGTCAGTTTTATGAAGGACCTGGGGCTGGAGCCAAATTATAAGAAAACTTTTGTAATGATATGTGGCCCCAAAAAATACCAGATCCGGCAGTCTGAATATAGAGGGCAAAAAGTTGGATAGGGTTAGTTCCTTCCCGTATCTAGGCCTGGAATTTGATGAAGGCTGTATGTGGCTTACCTGCATAAAAAACAGAATAACACGATTTACGCGTGCAGTTGGTACTACTTATTCCCTTGCTACGTCCATAGGTGAAAAGCCCATAGCCCCAATCCTAGAGATTTATAATCGTAAATGTATACCGATTTTAACATTTGGCATGGGTATTTGGGGATGTAGGGACGTACTTGCTATGCAGTTAGAGGAGAATAGATTCTGTAGTAGAGTTCTAGGTGTTCCCCCTTCTTCGCCGCACTTCTCCCTCCATCTGGAGTTAGGTCTTGATTATGTTCAAGATACAATAAACGCGGCACCACTAGCCGCCTAGTGTTCTATCTGGACAAATGAAGAAGCTGGTCTCAATCGGGCAATCATCAGAGACTGTCTAAGTTGTACGCGAGGCCTTTCTATCCCCTGGCTCCAATATATCAAAACCTGCCTCATGGAACTTGGTTATGCCTCATTGTTTGAGCATCCAGATTTAATTGGCAGAGGGGATCGTCAGAGGGTTTCGGATAGTTTCCGAAAGCACAAAGAATTGTCCAGGGAATTGCTTGAAGTATCTAAACCCTCTGTTAGGGACTACTGCCTTATACAAGTACCTCCCTCTATTGCCCCGTATCTTTTATATGTAAATAATGTACATGAAAGGAATTTGTTGACCAGATTTAGGCTGGGGTCATTCCGCTGGTTGATATGCTTCCACCTGGGCCAGTACTCTTCTGAATCTATTACCACTTGCCCTTGTGATGAACATTTGTGCCAAACCATTTTACATTTTGTATTCTTCTGTCAATTTTATCTTTCATTTACTAGGAAATTTTTAATACCACTTTTGCGCAGGCACAAATTTTCTAAGTGTAAAGTGGCTCTGTATTTCCTCCAGCAACTCAATGATCGTGATGTTTGTTTTGCCGTTGCAAGTTTTCTGAAGTGCACTTTAGCAAAGAGAAGGAGCATGCTGTTTTAATATCAATGCACTTTAATAGTTTCTGTATATATTGTATTTGTATTGCTGCTAAAGCGTCTATTATTGCTGCTAACTCGTTTAAATGACTGATTTTAACATTTAATGCCACTGGATATTAATTTACTGCTATTTTCGGATCCAGTCTATCTGCACCGTCACTTTAGTTACGATCAAACTACTGTTTTTGTCTGTGGTCGTACTTTTTTTAATGTGATTGTAACTTTTTGTGATGTGTTTGATCTTAATGTTGTTTGTTATTATGTGTATCTTTTATGACCTCTCCTCGGAAGGTCGAATAAAGAAGAATTGAATTGAATTGAGTTGTTGGTTGTCTCAGGAACTGTAACTGAGGCTTTGCAAATAACTGATTGCTGTAGACCACACAGTCTTCTACAAGAATTTCTATCTCTTGGTCAGGGGAATTATGGGGCATATTAGCAAGACCGGCGATAAAATTATCGCCGTTTAGCGGCAGGAAACTGCCGCTAAAACGGCGATAATGGGCTTGCTAATATGCGTTATGGAATTCAATAGAAGCCCAGGTTAGATGTCCTGCACATCTAACCTGGGCTTCTATTGGAATTCTATAACGCATATTAGCAAGCCCATTATCGCCGTTTTAGTGGCAGTTTCCTGCCGCTAAAACGGCGATAATTTTACCGCCGGTCTTGATAATATGCCCCTATGTTTTTTGTGTGCTCACCACTCTCACTGGCCTTTCTGGCTCGCCTTTTTTAAGGATTTAACTGGATTGTTTGTTGACTGATTCTACTCTATGAACTTGTGTTCTTTGCAATGATGTGGAAGCAGTGTACTACCTGCTGGCGTTGTCATCAGTTTGTGCATGTGCAACATTCACATTTTTTGACCAGTTGTGATGGGGTCTGAATTGCAAATTCCTCTGCTCCCCATTCCTGTAGGAGTACCAATGTAATTCAAATTTCACAGAACATTCTGTTAATTTCATAATAAATGTTTTTCAGCCTTAGCAGTTTTGTTTCACTTACAAAATGTTTTGTTATCTTTGTCTATTCTATTTTATAGACATTTGAAGGGTATCTATGGGAATCCTAGAGTCTGTAAAGGCTATTTGTTCAATATTCTGATTAGATAACATGGCAGGAAACGTCATTATTTCTTGCAGTTGAATATAGTAGTAATAAGTAAGCAAGTAAAACAATTCAATTTATTGTTCTCTTCCATGCACAATATGTCTTTATGTTTCAAATGAATACTTGTTGGAGAGAGTTGGAGTAAGAATATGTCAGATCTGAGTTACAAAAATTATACCATCAACCTGTGTCTGCATGTGTTATGTGTCATATTTGTGCATCCACACATATCACACAACATACAGCCATTACAATAATTAGTCACCATTCCTGAAAAAGCACAGGCCTCTTTGCTTTGCCACTGCTTGTTTTCTGTGCACAAACAAAATCTGAGGCACTTCAATTCGTTAAGTATACACAATATAAGTGCAAAGCTGCTTGTCGACTCATTTAGTACTTTAATTTCTATTTAATTTCTCACATTTTGTAAAAATCGTGCAGAAAACAAAAACTGGTTTCTCACTTACTTCCGACTCCTTTATCCACTGTTGCCTACAAATGTAAACAGATAGGACCATGCTATGTTAAAATGAATGTCAGAATTAATTTGCTTTAATCTGTGTCCTTAAATGTTGATTACAGTTTCTATGCAACGTATAACCTGAGATATTATCCTGAGTTGTATGTACTTCTTAGTCTACAAGTTATGCAAGCATTTATAGACAGAAAAGTTAATTAAGTCGTCCACATGAAATATATCCTGTTAATAGAGCTTTGTGTAAAATTTATAAAGAAAAGAAAACAGAAGGATATTATTTTTCAGTGTGTGATTAGAGATTGAGGTCATTATGAGAGTTTAGGCGAATGATTAAAAAAAATATATTTTTTTTTGGAAAGGATACTGAATTCACGAAGCAAGCTCCCAGTCACTGTACTTGAAACAAACCCAGGGGCAGATTTACAAGCCCCTTGCGCCACCGTTGCGTCACTTTTTGTGACACTCCGGTGGCGCATTTCACTGACCCATATTTACAAGGACTGGAAAAGCCACCCTGCGTGGCTTTTTCTGTCCATGTAAATACGGCCCCTTTGCACGCAGCACTTTGCGTGAAAGGGGCGTTCCATGGGTGTTGCTGTGGGTGTTCCCACGAAACACCCATGGAACCCGACACATTTCCAGATTTATGAGGAATCGTAAACCTGGAAATGCGTCAGAATGCTATGCTAACCGAGGGGTGGCGTAACGAGGCGCAACAAGGAAAAATGTTTTCATTTCTCCTAGTTTTTTTCCTCTTTCAATGCGTGCTGCATTCTACAGCACACATTGAAAGAAGAAAATGCCTGTAGTGATTGTTTTCGTGCAGGAAGGTGCCCCTTCCTGCACAAAAACAATCTCCCCATGACGCAGGCATCCTTGCACCATGGTGCAAGGGTGCCTGCGCCGGTGCATGGCAGCTGTTTGTGTGCCAGCGCAGGGGAGAGCAGAGGAATGCAACATATCATTGTAAATATGTCGCATTCCTGTGCTCTGAAAGTGCCGCAGTGTGGCGCAGACAAATGGCTTGCGGTGCCACGCTGCGGCACCTTCTTGTAAATCTGCCCCCCAGTTCATTTTTTCAACGCATCCTGAATAATAATATCACTCAATGACTCCTGTAAACATACATCTCACTGTCATATTCAGATACTCTAAATAAGTTATTTAAATATATGCTTGGTATAGCAAAATTTATGATGCTGCTAAACCCCTACACGCGCACACTCATTTTAATATTTTTAAATCAGATACGATTTAAAAATTTTAATAGTCTTACATGAACTAATCCTCAATGTTTAAGACTCCGCTTTCTGGAAAGACTTCTGCGTAAGATGAACCAAACTTTATAAGATAAAAAAAAAAATAGGAAAATGTACCTTTTCCACTCAGCCCTTCGATTTGACAAGTTCACTCACACCAACCCTAGATAGTCCAAACTGGGTGCCATTTTAAGTCTTTTCAATCCACCCCACAATAGCATTCCACGTATTGATGTAATTTGGGGGTCGCCAAGGGTCTCAGCTTGGACCCCAGGCTTGTTGCAGCTCCAACCCTTGGCTTGCCCCTTGGGATCCCTGGAACTGCATTTGCAGCCTCTGGCCTCAGCAGTGGCACAAACACTGCCAGTAACAGAAGCTCTGATGTGCACTGTTTACTTTCTGCAGCGCCCACTGGAAAATGACACTTTTAATTAAGCATAGAAACATACAATTTTTATAAAAACTTGTTGCCATTTTTCATTATTGTGAGAACATGAAAAATTATGATAGAACAGACTGTCACCTCTAGTTTTGCTAGTTTCTGTAATTGCTTACAAGTGATAATAAATCAAAACTTATTAAGAACAACAAGGAATAAAACAAACCAATAACATAGTTCATATGCAACATCTGATCTGTACTAATTAGTACTGGTGGACCTGACTACTATTGTTTTATTTTAAATCTCCCTTTTGTGCATCTCCCTTAGCAATATATTTTCTCTTTGGGATACACACTAAGCTTCAGTGACATCAAATATTGTAATGTCATCAGATTCAAGGTCCTGTGGCATCACTTCTTGGGATTCACACTCAAAGGTCACATAATGTCACTGTAATATTATTGTGGTCAAAGTGTGTGGGATGTCACTTCCTCCACCACTGGTATTTTAGTGAAACAACATCCAAGATTCCACAACATAAAATTCCCAAAAAATAGACTACCACATTCCTCTGACTTATGGACTATCTTCGTCGACTACCTGTTGATTAGATTATTAGTCCAGGTACAGTGGTAGAAATGGCAGCATCGGAGAACATACTTAAGATCAGCATGTGACATTTATTATATAAATATCGATGTATATATATATATTTTTTTATATATATATATATAAATATATATATATATATATATATGTAACCAAAAACGCCCAGAAGCTTGAGGCCGCACACAGCTGCAGGTGAGTTACAAACTCCATTTGAACCAAGCAGGCAGCTTAACATCCCTTTGAAGTCCATGGCCTGACGCGTTTCGATGCCGCTGTTTGCATCTCCTCAGAGGCCGTGTCAGCGGAGGTGATTTATGGCTGCCGCATTTCCCCTGCGTGTTTGTGGTTAGTGAGCTATCAGTGCTCCTCCCTTGGTGGAAGTTCATTTTCAAATGCACGCTGGGATATGAGGTCTCATTTTGCCAAATAACGCCCTCTGGTGGGTTACCTCCGCTGCAGCTAATTATGGACGATTATTCTCGGCCCTCCATTGAGCCTTGGATGATACTCTGCCGGCTTCATTAAAGGTACCCTGCAGCTTCGGAAAGAGGAATCTTCCTCTCCCCTAGTCCCGTTGGTTGCGGGCAGTGCGATCCCTCTGCGGCCTGGAACCGCCGCATAATATGAAACCAAAAACGCCCAGAAGCTTGAGGCCGCACACAGCTGCAGGTGAGTTACAAACTCCATTTGAACCAAGCAGGCAGCTTGGTTATATATATATATATATATATATATACACACACACACATATTACCTACTAGCAGTCTCCAGTAGGTAGCTATAGTTAGGACAATGCTTCCATACTGAAAGCGTTTTTTGACTTGCCCATATCTTTGGCGGGAGTTGACGAATCTTCACAAAATCTTCACAAAAAGTGCGCGATGATTCTTGTTGTGTCTGGAAAATTTCGGGTGATCTGTCAAAAAACGTGCGTTTCCCATGTTAATTACCATAGGAATTTTAGACACGACTACAGCCCATACCGTGAACGAAATGACACCAAAATTGGCAGAAAGGTGGCTGTTGGTCCAGAAAGCGACCTTTAGTGAATTGTTGTAAATCCGTTCAGTAGTTTTTTAGATTTACAAAGATGTCCAAATTTGTATATCTAGAGTCTTGAAGACTCTGGGAACCCTCCCGATCTCCTGCTGAGATCTTACTGGCTGCCAACACTTTAACCAGGAAGTGTTGGCAGCCATCTTGGGATTTGACTTCAGTCGACTCGCATAAAAAACATTTTAAATATTAGAAGGGGGCAGGGTAGGATTATCCTGACCCCTTAGCTCTGGTCATGAGGTCTCAGAGGGACCCCGACAGGGCAAAAAAGCACTTTTTTGTTTTTACATTTTTGCCTCGAAAATGCGACATAGCCACGAATCTTTGGAAAAATGTTTTAAAAAAACAAGCATGGTATCCTGTGCTTGTTAACTCTTAATCCCACAGGCGTTCCAGTTTGTAGGGGGCTTAATAATATAAATAATATGAGGAGAAGGGGGTGCACACGGCCTCCCTCCCCAGGGCCATTGTTGGCCCCGGGGACCGCCACCACCTGAGGGCAGGCCAATAGCTATTTTATTTGGAGGGAGGCCCCACGGCCTCCCTCTGAAGGCTCTAAAGAGCCCCGGGGACCACCACCTCCCTCGGGCTTTATCCTCCAAAAGGAATACGATGACATGCAGTAGTTCGTCGGAGGCCCCACCCCCTTTCTCCACTACTCTGTAAACGCACCTCCTGGTGCACTACTCGTTGGGTAATGAAGTCACCTTGGATGCTGAGGGTCCTTGGGGGCCTAGAACCCCTCCTATTACCACCAGTAAGTCCTACACAGTGGGATTGCTGAGAGCTCATAGAAGGCCCACCACTTTTCTCAACCACTTTACAAATGCGCCTATTGGTGCACTACTTGTTGGGGGATGAAGTCCCCTTGGATGCTGAGGGTCCTTGGGGGGGACAAAAACTCCTCCTGTTACCACCCGTAAGTTCCACACAGAGGGATTGCTGAGAGCTCATCAAGGCCTGCCCCCTTTGTCCACTATACTGCAAATGCATCTCCTGGTGCACTACTCATTGGGGGATGAATTACCCTTGGATGCTGAGGGTCATTGGGGGCCAAGACGACCTCCTATTGCCACCAGTAAGTCCCACACATTGGCATTGCTAAGAGCTCATCAGAGGCCCACCCCTTTGTCCAGCACTCTGCAAACTGGTGCACTACTCATTGGGGGATAAAGTCCCCTTGGATGCTGAGGGGCCTTGGAGGCCAAGAACCCCTCCTGTTACCACTACTAATGCCCACACAGCAGGATTGCTGAGAACTCATCGGAGGCCCCGCTCCCTTCCTCAGCCACTCTGTAAACGTGCCTCCTGGTGCACTACTCGTTGGGAGATTGAGTCCCCTTGGATGCTGAGGGTCGTTGGGGGCCAAGAACCTCTCCTATTACCACCAGAAAGTCCCACACAGCGAGATTGCTGAGAGCTCGTTGAAGGCCCCACCCCTTTTCTCAACCACTTTACAAAGCACCTATTGGTGCACTACTTGTTAGGGAATGAAGTCCCCTTGGATGCTGAGGGTCCTTGAGGGGATAAAAACTCCTCTTGTTACCACCCGTAATGCCCACACAGTGGGATTGCTGAGAGCTCACCGAAGGCCCCACCCCCTTCCTGAACCACTCTGCAAATGTGCCTCCTGGTGCACTACTCATTGGGGAATGAAGTCCCTTTGGGTGCTGAGGGTCGTTGGGGGCCAAGAACCTCTCCTATTTCCACCAGAAAGTCCCACACAGCGGGATTGCTGAGAGCTCGTCGGAGGCCCCGCCCCTTACTCCAACATTCTGCAAACATATCTCCTGCCGCACTACTCATTGGGGGATGAAATACCCTTGGATGCTGAGGGTTCTTGCGGGCCAAAAACCCCTCCTGTTACCACCACTAATGCCCACACAGTGGGATTGCTGAGAGCTCACCGGAGACACCGCCCCCTTCCTCAACCACTCTGCAAATGTGCCTCCTGGTGCACTACTCGTTGGGAATGAAGTCCCTTTGGGTGCTGAGGGTCCTTGGGGTCAAAGAGCCCCTCCTATTACCACCAGTAAGTCCCACACTGCAGGACTACTGAGAGCTCGTCAGAGGCCCTGCTCCATTTCTGCAACCACACAACAGATTGATTAAGCCACTCACACACCCATTCACAGACCCATACAACCACTCATAAACACACTCACACACCCACAGAGCTACTCACACACTCACTCACAGACCAGTACAGCCACTTGCACACCCACTCACCAACCTATACAGCCACTCGCACACCCACTCTGAAAGATTACAGGTTACAGTTAGGAAATACATTTTAAAAAACCTTTGAAATTCACAGAAAAAAACAAAGGTTACAGGGACGTTATAGATAGGAAATAGTGTTAAAAAAACCTTCGAAATTCATTGAAAAAACAAAGGTTGAAGGGACGTTATAGTTAGGAAATAGAATTAAAAAAACATAGAAATTCACTGAAAAATAAACAACGGATACAGGGACGTTTTAGTTAGGCTCACATTTCACTCGTCTAAAACCATAGAAATTGAGCAGTTATAGATACCTGAGCTAACTATAAATTATGCCCCTGCCATGTACTGCTTATGACCTCACATATTACATCAATCATTCTTGGAAAGAGGGTTATTGGTAGGGGTAAGTATGCACCAACCACTAGTAATAAGGCCTGCAACACAGTATAGGGTCCAGTAAAGGTCTCAGTAAATTAGCCCCTTGCTCAAACCTTGGTAGCTGACAATGAGCAGACAGGCCTAACTTAGGAGGCAGGAGAGTAAAGCATTTCAAAACAACAATACGTCAAATAAGTAAGACAAAACACACAATAAAAATCCCACACCAATTTATTAAATAGGAAATATTTTTATGAACAAATAGACAGCAAAATGACAAAAAAAACAATGTATGGAACCAGAAATATGAATTTTTAAAGATTAACTGCAGTATAGTGCTTAAAAACCTATAGCACCACTTTGAAATATCTGGTCACACTTGTCCAATCAAAGTCAAAGTTTGAGGCCGACCACAATGGAGCCGTGGTCGGATACACTAAACGGGAGGCCCTAGTCAAAATTTTACCTTCACACTTGGAAACTTTTCTGGAGCTTTTTCTTCCGACGTCACTAGACACCCCACCGCAGGCCAGATTCGGAGAGGATGCCTCTGCTTGACTTGACTTTCCGCAAGGGCCCAGTGAAATCATGGAAGTGTGGAGCTCCGAAGCTTTCAGCGGGACAAACCAGAAACCCTGCCTGGGTCGCGGTTGAAGGTAGTCGGCTTGACTCTACACGTCGGGTCGGTCACCTCATGGAGCTTTTTCACAAAAGTTCTCCAAACTTCAGAAGGTGCTTCGTGAAGGTCTTTTTGTAGGTTCAAAGTATCCAAATCACCAATCCAAAGGTCTGGAATCTCCTAGCTGGCCTCTGGGATGTCTGGACCACAATGCACCTGGCCAAATCCTTAAAAGTCCACTGGGCACTCTCCAGGATGGGGACTCTTGGTGGAGATGATGCAGGTGGGCTCTGTTAGTCTGTAGCTTGCAGGGGGTCTACTCCATAATCCTTCTTGAAGCAAGGTATAGTCCCCAGGGCTGTATTACCAGATTGTGCAGCAGGCACAGTCATTCAGAATACAGGTCTTTGGGTGCAGATCCAGATTCCAGCAGGGCAGTCCTTCTTTTCCTTGTAGTTTCAGGCAGCAGATCTGAGAGACTATGCAGCTGTCAGATATTTATTCAGTGTTCCAAGGTGACAAGCAGGATGCACCTCTGTCCAACAAGATGCTGAGTGCCACCCAAAAGCATGCCAATTTCCTCCAAAGTATGGCATCTTCTTTTCCCACAAAGCACTGCACTTCCAAAATCCAACATGGATGATTTCTCTCCAGAGGAGTAAGAGCTAGCTAAACCAACCCACAATGTGGCACATTTCCATTAGCTCTCCTCGCCTGACCTCTGCCAATTCCTGTCTCAAGGCTGCCATCTGGCTGGGGCACAGGATGTGGCAGTAGGTACGCCAGGCATTCTTACTAATCTGCTCTCTCTCTGAGCTCAGTTTGGTTTACCCAGCCCCCTCTGCAAGACCCATCCTCCTCAGCTTGAGAGCTCTCTCCATCAGATAACCGCTGCTCTGGCCAGGTCATTTATCACCTAATCAAAGCAGCCTGGCTAAGCCTGTTAAGGCTGATCAAGCAGCAGAGATCACTAGAAGGCTGGATTTATGCTTACAGAAGAGTATGTTCTATAGCTTCTCTTCTGTAGTATTATTATAAATTCAACAGTGGCAAGTTGTTGACTTTATCAATACCAATCTTTTAAGTCCTTGAATGATATTTTCTCCTTTCCTAGCAATAGTTATACCTAAATAAAAATGTGCAATGTTAGCCTGTGGAGCTAACTATCTACAGTTGTGAAAAATGAAATGGGTTGTTTTTCTCCTCACCAGGGAATATAAAACATTTTTTATAAGGTCCCTGCTTATAGTTACATGCCCCCCGCCCGAGGACACCAAGGGGAGACCTTGCCTAACATGTAAAAATAAGGTAGATTATCACTTTTAAAGTGCCAATACCACCAAAGTCGAGTTTGCACACAATATTCATTTAAAGATAGTCTGCAAAGCCAGGCTGCCTTTAAAATGACACTCAGGCACTCAGCAGTGCACAATTGCAAGTGCAGGAAATCTTCTGGGCCTCTAAACTTCCATGCCCTATTATATACTAGGGACTTATATGTAGTTTGAACTCCCTAGCCCTATTGTACACTAGGGACCTATAGGGTCTGTCAATACCAATTGTGAGAATTTACCTTTAAAGAAAGGCTGCAAGGCAGGACTGCCTTTAAAAGGACAGCACGCACACAGCCGTGCACACATGCAAGTGGAAAAAATCTCCAGGGTCTCTAAACCTCCATGCCTCATTATATACTAGGGCCTTATAGGTAGATTGCACCCCCTGGCCCTATTATCTACTAGGGACTTATAGGGTCTGCCATTGCCTGTTGTAAGTGTCCCCTATTGCATGTACCTTTTTAAACATAGCACTGGCCCTGGACCTGGTTAGCAGAGCCCAGGGTAGAGTCAGAGTCAGTTACCACCAGTATCATTCAGCAAAAAATGGGGTGAACAGGGCAAAAGGAAGACTTTCTAACAGCTTTAAAAGGGCAGCAGGCACACAGCCGTGCACACATGCAAGTGCACAAAATCTCCTGGGTCTCTAAACCGCCATGCCTCATTATATACTATGGACTTCTAGGTAGATTGCACCCCCTGGCCCTATTATCTACTAGGGACTTATAGGGTTTGCCATTGCCAATTGTATGTGTCCCCTATTGAATGTATCTTTTTAAAGATAGCACTGGCCCTGGGCCTGGTTAGCAGACCCAGGGTAGAGTCAAAGTCAGTTACCACCAGTATCATTCAGCAAAAAATGGGATGAACAGGGCAAAGTATGACTTTCTAACGCTTATGACATGGTCAGTGACATCACTGATGGCATCACTAATGATATCTCAAATTATATCACTGATGATATCATCCACAGAATCACTCACACACCTACTCACACACCCATATAGCCTCTTATACGCCCACTCACACACCCACACAACCACTCACATACCCATTCACAGACCCATACAACTACTCACACAAGCACTCACTCAGCCATAGAACCACTCACACACCCACTCACTCATACAACCATTCACACAACAACTCACTCACCCATACAGCTACTCATACAACCACTCACTAGCCCATACAACCTCTCAACACAGTCACTCACATACCCACTCAAACACCCCCACAACCACTTACATACCCATTCGCACATCCATGCAAGCACTCGCACATCCACTTACTCACCCATAGAGCCATTTTGGTGGTTTTAGCGCCGGGACACTCCTTGTGAGTAGCCGCGCGCTTCATAAATACCTATTTTCATTTCATTAACACAGACATTCACTTTCCAATACAGCCACTTACACATCAACTCACATAAACAAACACCCACTCAAACAGCCTCTCACTCACCCATACAGCCACTTACACACCCAGTCACTCACTCAAACAGCTGCTCAGATACTCACTTACTCACCCATACAGTCACTCACATACTCATTCACACACCCACCTATACACCCATACAGCCACTTACACACCCACTCACACAACAATGAGCCACTCAGACACCCTCTCACAGACGGATACACACAGTTGCACAACCACTCACATACTATATGTTAGAAATAGTATCCTTCAGTAGTACACAAAATATACTAATTTGACTTTTGTGATACCTTGGTATATATGTTTAACACTCGTAAACGTTTAGAAAACACTATCTCACTGGATGATGTCTGTGATGTCATCAGTGATGTCATGTGAGATGTTATCACTGACCATGTAATGAGTGATGTAATATGTGAGGTCATAAGCAATGCATTGTGAGGGCATAAGTTATAGTTAGCCCAGGTAACTATAACTGCTGAATTTCTATAGTTTTGTATGAGTGAAATTTGAGCCTAACTATAACATGCCTGTCACCTTTTTTCCAGTGAATATATATATGTATGTCTATATATGTATATCCATATATGTATGCTTGTATAACTATCTACATATATACATCTATATAATCTACATGTAATATCTTTATATATCTATCTATATATATATATAAATCCTTGGTGTGGCTTTGTAGGCTAGCATCCTGACCGCCGGTGGTGCAGGTAAGAAGCGAATACCACGCACGCCTCATTTAAATATCCAAAAGCTCATCTCCAAATACAAAAGAAGCCTGCACTCACATTCAGTGGGAAATACCATATTTATTGACTGGCAGCATTTGTTAGAAAAAAGGAACGCGTTTCGGCTGTCCTTGCAGCCTTTGTTAACCTCAGAATGCACATATTTTTTCACATTTTAAATGCTGCCCACAGGTGTTGCTAATTACGTCGACATAAAAGAATTACTGCCATTTTCTCCAACTTACAATATTTAAAGGCACATTTCTATTTATGAGCAATCGCCTGTGGTAAAGCAAAGAATTTCATTTGCGTATCTCAGCAGTTTTAAAATTACAGAACGTAAATGTCATGTTTTCTCAAGTTTGTTATTGACAATGTGAGCGCTGCAGTCTCTGTAGATTTAAGCATTAATTTCACTGTTATAACCACTTCGCTACTATATATATATATATTCACTGAAAAAAAACACAGGTTTCAGGGACGTTATAGTTAGGAATTAGCATTTAAAATACCTTAGATATTCACTGAAAAAAACCACAGGTTTCAGGGTCTTTATAGTTAGGCTGACATTTCACTCGTACAAAACCAGAGAAATTCAGCTGTTATAGTTAGCTGAGCTAACTATAACTCGCGCCACCGCAATGCACTGCTGATGACGTCACATATTACATCACTCATGACATGGTCAGTGACAACACTGATGACATCTCAAATGACATCACGCAGTGACATCACGCAGTGACTGAGTGTTTCTAAAAAGTTTAAGATTGTTATATATTTATATGGGCCAAGGTGTATTGAAGAATGAGTGGGTGTATAAGTGTCTGGATGATTTTGTGGGTGCGTGACTGACTGTATAAGTGAGCAATTAAACGTGTCTTAGTGAATGCATGGGTGAATGATTAATCTGTGTGAATGTCTATATCAGTCTGTCAGTTGGTGTGTAAGTGGCTGCATGTGTTGGTGAGTAGCTACATTAGTGTCTATATGGGTTAATGATTGGTTGTCTGAGTACCTGTATGGGTGCCTTAGTGTCTGTGTAGGTGGGTGGGTGGGGTGTGTGACTCTCTGCATGGATATGTGAGTGGGTGATTCACTGGGTGTATGGGTTCATGAGTGCGTCTGCGAGGGGATGTATGGGTGAGTGAGTATGCGTATGGCTCTGTTGGTGAGTGAATGGATGTCTCAGTGGAATATGTGTGAGTAACTACATATGTGAAAGGCAGTATATGTGAGTGTTGGAGTGTATAAGTGACTGTATGTGAGAGTGGCTGTATGGATGAGTGTGTGCTTGTATCAGTGATTGTATAAGAGAGTAAGGATGTGTTAGTATCTGTATGAATAAGTGAGGTGGTGTGTGTATAACTGTATAGGTGAGTAAATGGTAGTGTGAATGACTCTTTGGGTGACTGACTAGGTGTGTGAGTAACTATGGGTGAGTGGCGGTCTGTGAGTGTCTGCATGGGTGTATGATTGCATATGTCAGTGGCTGTATTGATGAGTGGCTGCATGTATGAGTGACTGTATGGGTGAGTGAGTGGATGTGTGTGGACCTATGAATCAGTGAGTGGGTATATACTAACTGGTATTGGTGTGTCTATGGTTTCGAGAATGGTAGTCTTTATTTTAGAGTGGGTGTATGAAAGGTTACATTAGGGTATGAGGAGGTGCATCAGATATTAAGTGGATGATGTAATCAGTGATGTAATAAGTGATGTCATTTGAGATGTCATCAGTGATGTCATCAGTGATGTCACTGACCATGTCATGAGTGATGTAATATGTGACGTTATCAGCAGCCATTGCGGGCGCGAGTTCCTTATAACGGCTGAATTTCTCTGGTTTTGTATGAGTGAAATGTCAGCCTAACTATAAAGTCCCTAAAACCTGTGTTTTTTTTCAGTGAATATCTAAGGTTTTTAAATGCTAATTCCTAACTATAAAGTCCCTGAAACCTCTGTTTTTTTCAGTGAATTTCTAAGGTTTTTTAAATGCTAATTTCTAACTATGCCTACATTGGTAGGACATGTGCAGAAAGAAGAAGAAAGGTGCAGAAAGAAGCAAGAGAAGTGCAGAAAGAGGCAAGAGAGGTGCAGAAAGATGAAGAAAGGTGCAGAAAGAAGCAAGAGAACTGCAGAAAGAGGCAACAGAGCTCCAGAAAGAGAAAGAAAGGTGCAGAAAGAAGCAAGAGAAGTGCAGAAAGAAGCAACAGAGGTGCAGAAAGAGGCCTACTTCGACTTTACCTTTCCACAGACTCATACAAAGTAGCATAATAACTAATCCTTCTCCCAAGATGCCTTAAACCTCACTTTTCTATTGAAGGTTCACTATTAATCGACTGCTCAGAATGTTAGGCCTACCAAATGTAAAACAGCAATCCTAACCATATCACTGTTGTAAGTCTGACCAAGTTTGTGAAGGTATGCATGCGTGTGTCTGTGCTTTTACCTAGTGACATGTTACATAAAAATAAACATACAAATACTTGAATACCCGTGTTTCAAACAGCATACTCCGTGAATTTGTGTACAAGAAGGTGTATGTATTTCTTTCTACTCATAATACAGGGCACATGAGTATTCAATAGTATATTTGAGGGACTCTATAACACCTATATACATAAGACATGTCTGCCTGTTCAACCAAATGACAGAGCAGAACTGAGAAGATTTGACCACCTATAGGAGAAGCTACCCACTTTTTAAGCTACCATCTTCAGATGCATAACACATGTGAGAATACATGTACAAGTAGACATATACCTCAGTCACGAGAGCACGCTGACCTTTAAACTTGACAGCTTGCACCTCCCATTTGAGTTCAGAAAGAGGCGAGAGAAGTACAGAAAAAGGAAAGAGAAGTGCAGAAAGAAGCAACAGAGGTGCAGAAGGAGACGAGAAGTGCAGAAAGAGGCAAGAGAGGTACATAAAAAAGCTAGAGAGATGCAGAAAGAAGCAAGAGAGGTGCAGACGTAAGAGAGGTACAGAAAGAAGCAAGAAAGGTGCAGAAAGAAGCAAGAGTAGTGCAGATAAAGGAACAGAGGTGCAGAAAGAGGCAAGACAGGTGCAGAAAGAGGGAATAGGGGTGCAGTAAGAGGCAAGAGGGGTAAAGAAAGAAGCAAAAGAGGTGCAGAAAGAAGCAAGAGAAGTGCAGAAAGAACAGAGGTACAGAAAAAGGCAAGAGGGGTGCCGAAAGAGGCAAGAGAAGTGCAGAAAGAAGCAACAGAGGTGCAGAAAGAGGCAAAAGAACTGTAGAATGAGGCAACAGAGGTGCAGAAAGAGACAAGAGCAGTGCAGAAAGAGGGAAGAGGGGTGTAAAAAGAGGCAAGAGAGGTGCAGAAAGAAGCAAGAGAAGTGCAGAAAGAAGCAACAGAGGTGCAGAAAGAGACAAGAGGGGTGCAGAAAGAGGCAAGAGAAGTACATAAAGAAGCAACAGAAATGTAGAAAGAGGCAAGAGAAGTGCAGAAAGAAGCAACAGAAATGCAGAAAGAGGCAAGAGAAGTGCAGAAAGAAACATTAGAGGTGCAAAAAGAGGTAAAAGAAGTGCAGAAAGAGGCAAGAGAGGTGCACAAACAGGCAAGAGAGATGCAGAAAAAGGGAAGAGGGGTGCAGCAAGAGAGGTGCAGAAAGAAGGAAGAGGGGTGTAGAAATAGGCAAGAGGGGTGCAGAAAGAAGCAAGTGACGTGCAGAAAGAGGCAACAGAGGTGCAGAAACAGGCTAGAGAGGTGCAGAAACAGGCAAGAGAAACACAGAAAGAGGCAAGACAAGTGCTGAAAGAAGCAACAGAGGTGGAGAAAGAAGGAAGAGAAGTGATGAAAGAGACAAGAGAGTTGCAGAAAGAAACAAGAGAGGTGCAGAAAAAAGCAAGAGAAGTGCAGAAAGAGGCAAGAGAGGTGGAGAAAAAGGCAAGTGAGGTGCAGAAACAGGCAAGAGGGGTGCACAAAGAGGCAAGAGAGTTTTAGAAACAGGCAAGAGAGGTACAGAAAGAGGGGACAGGGGTGCAGAAAGAGGGAAGAGAGCTGCAGAAAGAGGGAAGAGGGGTGGAGAAAGAGGCATGTGGGGTGGAGAAAGAAGCAAGAGGGGTGCAGAAAGAAGCAAGAGAAGTACAGAAAAAAGCAAAAGAGATGCAGAAAGATGCAAGGGCGGTGCAGAAAGAAGCAAGAGAAGTGCTGAAAGAAGCAACAGAAATGCATAAAGAGCCAAGAGGAGTGCAGAAAGAAGCAACAGGGGTGCAGAAAGAGGCAACAGAAGCACAGAAAAAGAGGCAAGAGAGGTGCACAAAGAGACAAGAGAGGTTCAGAAAGAGGGAAGGCAAGTGCAGAAAGAGGCAACAGGGGTGCAGAAAGAAGCAGGAGAGGTGCAGAAAGAAGCAATAGAGGTGCAGAAAGAGGCAAGAGGGGTACAGAAAGAGGCAAGAGAAGTGCAGAAAGAAGCAACAGAGCTGAAGAAAGAGGCAAGAGAAGTGCAGAAATAGGCAATAGAGGTGCAGAAACAGGCAAGAGAGGTGCAGAAAGAGGGAAAAGAAGTACAGAAAGAGGCAAGAGGGGTGCAGAAATTTGTGTACAAGAAGGTGTATGTATTTCTTTCTGCTCATAAAAAGGGCACATGGGTATTCAATAGTATATTTGAGGGGCTCTATAACACCTATATACATAAGACATGTCTGCATGTGCAACCGAATAACCGAGCAGAACTGACAAGAAGTGACCACCTATAGGAGAAGCTACCCACTTTTTAAGCTACCATCTTCAGATGCATAACACATGTGAGAATACATGTACAAGTAGACATATACCTCAGTCACGAGAGCACGTAGACCTTTAAACTTTACTCTGCCGGATGTATCAGGATCCATTTTCGCGACGGCGTCTTGCCACAATTTAGGGGCATATCATAGCATGCGCTAACTTTTGGGAAATTTATATACCCTTGAGAAAGTTACAGAAAGTATCCAAACACGTGTCGGCTGCCATCCATTGTCATCATTTGGGAGGTTCTAGGAACAGGACCTCCACATGGCGACTGTACCTTTGTTGTGTTAATTACATTTCAGTTGCTCAAGAATATTGATATGAATGTGTGATCTCTAAAACGTTATGATTGTTACTGATCAGTGAAACACATTATATTATATCGTCTTGCATTAAACACAGATTTCTGTGCTACCTATGCTTTCTGATTGATATTTTCTGTGAATTGGTAGTTGTGGATACTCTATTATTGTATAGAGGCCAGAAATCCAAGACTTGGGAAAAAATATAGTATTTAATTTGTCAGAGTGCCGAGGTACAATCATTTATTGAATTAGACCTTTAAACTTGACAGCTTGCACTTCCCATTTGAGTACAGAAAGAGGCGAGAGAAGTACAGAAAAATGCAAGAGAAGTGCAGAAAGAAGCAACAGAGGTACAGATGGAGACAAGAGAAGTGGAGAAAGAGGCAAGAGAGGTGCATCAAGAAGCAAGAGAGATGCAGAAAGAAGCAAGAGAGGTGCAAAAAGAGGCAAGAGAGGTGCAGAAAGAAGCAAGAAAGGTACAGAAAGAAGCAAGAGAAATGCAGAATGAAGGAACAGCGGAGCAGAAAGAGGCAAGAGAGTTGCAGAAAGAGGGAAGAGGGGTGCAGTAAGAGGCAAGAGGGGAGAAGAAAGAAGCAAAAGAGGTGTAGAAAGAAGCAAGAGAAGTGCAGAAAGAACCAACAGAGGTGCAGAAAGAGGCAAGAGAAGTGCAGAAAGAAGCAGCGAAGGTGCAGAAAGAGGCAAAAGAACTGCAGAAAGAAGCAACAGAGGTGCAGAAAGAAGCAAGAGAAGTGCAGAAAGAAGCAAGGGAGGTGCAGAAAGAAGCAAGAGAAGTGCAGAAAGAAGCAACAGAGGTGCGGAAAGAGACAAGAGGGTTACAGAAAGAGGCAAGAGAAGTGCAGAAAGAAGCAAAAGAAATGTAGAAAGAGGAAAGAGAAGTGCAGAAAGAATCAACAGAAATGCAGGAAGAGGCAAGAGAAGTGCAGAAAGAAGCAACAGAGGTGTGGAAAGAGGCAAGAGGTGCAGAAACAGGAAAGAGGTGCAGAAAGAGGGAACAGGGTGTGGAAAGAGGCAAGAGAGGTGCAGAAACAGGCAAGAGAGGTGCAGAAAGAGGGAAAAGAAGTACAGAAAGAGGCAAGAGGGGTGCAGAAATTTGTGTACAAGAAGGTGTATGTATTTCTTTCTGCTCATAAAAAGGGCACATGGGTATTCAATAGTATATTTGAGGGGCTCTATAACACCTATATACATAAGACATGTCTGCATGTGCAACCGAATAACCGAGCAGAACTGACAAGAAGTGACCACCTATAGGAGAAGCTACCCACTTTTTAAGCTACCATCTTCAGATGCATAACACATGTGAGAATACATGTACAAGTAGACATATACCTCAGTCACGAGAGCACGTAGACCTTTAAACTTTACTCTGCCGGATGTATCAGGATCCATTTTCACGACGGCGTCTTGCCACAATTTAGGGGCATATCATAGCCTGCGCTAACTTTTGGGAAATTTATATACCCTTGAGAAAGTTACAGAAAGTATCCAAACACGTGTCGGCTGCCATCCATTGTCATCACTTGGGAGTTTCTAGGAACAGGACCTCTACATGGCGACTGTACCTTTGTTGTGTTAATTACATTTCAGTTGCTCAAGAATATTGATATGAATGTGTGATCTCTAAAACATTACGATTGTTACTGATCAGTGAAACACATTATATTATATCGTCTTGCATTAAACACAGATTTCTGTGCTACCTATGCTTTCTGATTGATATTTTCTGTGAATTGGTAGTTGTGGATACTCTATTATTGTATAGAGGCCAGAAATCCAAGACTTGGGAAAAAATATAGTATTTAATTTGTCAGAGTGCCGAGGTACAATCATTTATTGAATTAGACCTTTAAACTTGACAGCTTGCACTTCCCATTTGAGTACAGAAAGAGGCGAGAGAAGTACAGAAAAATGCAAGAGAAGTGCAGAAAGAGGCAACAGAGGTACAGAAGGAGACAAGAGAAGTGCAGAAAGAGGCAAGAGAGGTGCATCAAGAAGCAAGAGAGATGCAGAAAGAAGCAAGAGAGGTGCAAAAAGAGGAAAGAGAGTTGCAGAAAGAGGGGTACAGTAAGAGGCAAGAGGGGTGAAGAAAGAAGCAAAAGAGGTGTAGAAAGAAGCAAGAGAAGTGCAGAAATAACCAACAGAGGTGCAGAAAGAGGCAAGAGAAGTGCAGAAAGAAGCAGCGAAGGTGCAGAAAGAGGCACAAGAACTGCAGAAAGAAGCAACAGAGGTGCAGAAAGAAGCAAGAGAAGTGCCGAAAGAAGCAAGGGAGGTGCAGAAAAAAGCAAGAGAAGTGCAGAAAGAAGCAACAGAGGTGCGGAAAGAGACAAGAGGGTTGCAGAAAGAGGCAAGAGAAGTGCAGAAAGAAGCAACAGAAATGTAGAAAGAGGAAAGAGAAGTGCAGAAAGAAGCAACAGAAATGCAAGAAGAGGCAAGAGAAGTGCAGAAAGAAGCAACAGAGGTGCGGAAAGAGGCAAGAGGTGCAGAAACAGGAAAGAGGTGCAGAAAGAGGGAACAGGGTGTGGAAAGAGGCAAGAGAGGTGCAGAAACAGGCAAGAGGGGTGCAGAAAAAGGCAAGAGAAGTGCAGAAAGAAGCAACAGAGGTGCAGAAAGAGGCAAGAGTAGTGCAGAAAGAGGCAATAGAGGTGCAGAAAAAGGCAAGAGAGGTGCAGGAAGAGGGAACAGGGTGTGGAAAGAGGCAAGAGAGGTACAGGAAGGGGGAAGAAGGTACAGAAAGAGGCAAGAGTGGTGCAGAAAGAGGGAAGAGAGGTGTAGAAAGAGGCAGGAGAGGTGCAGAAAGAGGGAAGAGGGGTGCAGAAAGAAGCAAGTGGGGTGCAGAAAGAAGCAAGTGAGATGCAGAAAGAACCAACAGAGGTACAGAAAAAGGCAAGAGAAGCATAGAAAAAGAGGCAAGAGAGGTGCACAAAGAGACGAGAGGTGCAGAAAGAGGGAAGGCAAGTGCAGAAAGGGGCAACGGGTGCAGAAAGAAGCAAAAGAGGTGCAGAAAGAAGCAAGAAAAGTGCTGAAAGAAGCAATAGAGGTGCAGAAAAAGGCAAGAGGGGTACAGAAAGAGGCAAGAGAAGTGCAGAAAGAAGCAACAGAGGTGCAGAAAGAGGCAAGAGAAGTGCAGAAAGAGGCAATAGAGGTGCAGAAAGAGGCAATAGAGGTGCAGAAACAGGCAAGAGGGGTGCAGTAAGAGGCAAGAGGGGTGAAGAAAGAAGCAAAAGCGGTGCATAAATAAGCAAGAGAAGCGCAGAAAGAAGCGGCAGGGGTACAGAAAGAGGCAACAGAAGTTTAGAAAGAAGCAACAGAGGTACAGAAAGAGGCAACAGAACTGCTTAAAGAGGCAACAGAGGTACAGAAAGAGACAAGGGTGCAGAAAGAGGGAAGAGGGGTGTAAAAAGAGGCAAGAGGGGTGCGGAAAGAGGCAAGAGGGGTGCGGAAAGAAGCAAGAGAAGTACAGAAAGAAGCAAGAGAAATGCAGAAAGAAGCAACAGAGGTGCAGAAAGAGACAAGAGGGGTGCAGAAAGAGGCAAGAGAAGTGCAGAAAGAAGCAACAGAAATGTATAAAGAGGCAATAGAAGTACAGAAAGAAGCAACAGAAATGCAGAAAGAGGCAAGAGACGTGCAGAAAGAGGCAAAAGAGGTACAGAAAGAGGCAAGAGAGGCACACAAAGAGGGAACAGGGGTGCAGAAAAAGGCAAGAGAGCTGCAGAGAGAGGCAAGAGAGGTGCAGAAAGAGGGAAGAGGGGTGCAGAAAGTGGCAAGAGGGGTGCAGAAAGAAGCAAGAGAAGTGCAGAAAGAGGCAAGAGAACACACAAAGAAGCAACAGAAATGTAGAAAGAGGCAAGAGAAGTGCAGAAAGAAGCAACAGAAATGCAGAAAGAGGCAATAGAGGTACAGAAAGAAGCAACAGAGCTGCAGAAAGAGGCAAGAGAAGTGCAGAACGAGGCAAGAGAGGTACAGAAAGAGGCAAGAGAGGTGCAGAAAGAGGGAACAGGGGTGCAGAAAAAGGCATGAGAGGTACAGAAAGAGGGAAGAGGGGTGTAGAAAAAGGCAAGAGGGGTGCAGAAAGAAGCAAGTGAGGTACAGAAAGAGGCAAGAGAGGTACAGAAACAGGCAAGAGAAGTGCAGAAAGAGGCAAGAAAAGTGCAGAACGAGGCAAGAGAGGTACAGAAAGAAGCAACAGAGCTGCAGAAAGAGGCAAGAGAAGTGCAGAACGAGGCAAGAGAGGTACAGAAAGAGGCAAGAGCGGTGCAGAAAGAGGGAACAGGGGTGCAGACAGAGGCAAGAGAGGTGCAGAAGGAGGGAAGAGGGTTGCAGAAAGAGGCAAGAAGGGTGTGGAAAGAAGCAAGTGAGGTGCAGAAATAGGCAAGAGAGGTGCAGAAAGAGGCAAGAGAGGTGCAGAAAGAGGCAAGAGAAGTACAGAAAGAGGCAAGAGAAGTGCTGAAAGAAGCAACAGAGGTGCAAAAAGAGGCAAGAAAGTTGCAGAAAGAGGCAAGAGAGTTGCAGAAAGAGGCAAGAGAGATGCAGAAAGAGGGAAGAGGGGGCAGAAAGAGGCAAGAGAGGTGCAGAAAGAAGCAAGAGAAGAGATGTTAGAGACAAGAGAGTTGCAAAAAGAAACAAGAGAGGTGCAGAAAAAAGGAAGAGAAGTGCAGAAAGAGGCAAGTGAGGTGCAGAAAGAGGCAAGAGAGGTGCAGAAAGAGGCAAGTGAGGTGCAGAAAGAGGAAAGAGAGGTGCAGAAAGAGGCAAGAGAAGTGCAGAAAGAAGCAACAGAAATGCAGAAAGAGGCAATAGAGGTACAGAAAGAAGCAACAGAGCTGCAGAAAGAGGCAAGAGAAGTGCAGAACGAGGCAAGAGAGGTACAGAAAGAGGCAAGAGAGGTGCAGAAAGAGGGAACAGGGGTGCAGAAAAAGGCATGAGAGGTACAGAAAGAGGGAAGAGGGGTGTAGAAAAAGGCAAGAGGGGTGCAGAAAGAAGCAAGTGAGGTACAGAAAGAGGCAAGAGAGGTACAGAAACAGGCAAGAGAAGTGCAGAAAGAGGCAAGAAAAGTGCAGAACGAGGCAAGAGAGGTACAGAAAGAAGCAACAGAGCTGCAGAAAGAGGCAAGAGAAGTGCAGAACGAGGCAAGAGAGGTACAGAAAGAGGCAAGAGCGGTGCAGAAAGGGAACAGGGGTGCAGACAGAGGCAAGAGAGGTGCAGAAGGAGGGAAGAGGGTTGCAGAAAGAGGCAAGAAGGGTGTGGCAAGAAGCAAGTGAGGTGCAGAAATAGGCAAGAGAGGTGCAGAAAGAGGCAAGAGAGGTGCAGAAAGAGGCAAGAGAAGTACAGAAAGAGGCAAGAGAAGTGCTGAAAGAAGCAACAGAGGTGCACAAAGAGGCAAGAAAGTTGCAGAAAGAGGCAAGAGAGTTGCAGAAAGAGGCAAGAGAGATGCAGAAAGAGGGAAGAGGGGGCAGAAAGAGGCAAGAGAGGTGCAGAAAGAAGCAAGAGAAGAGATGTTAGAGACAAGAGAGTTGCCAAAAGAAACAGAAGAGGTGCAGAAAAAAGCGAGAGAAGTATCAGAAAGAGGCAAGTGAGGTATAGAAAGAGGCAAGAGAGGTGCAGAAAGAGGCAAGAGGGGTGTAGAAAGAGGCAAGTAAGGTGCAGAAACAGGCAAAAGGGGCGCAGAAAGGGGCAAGAGAAGTGCAAAAAGAAGCAACAGAGCTACAGAAAGAGGCAAGAGAACTGCAGAAAGAGAGAAGAGAAGGGCAGAAAGAGGCAACAGAGGTGCAGAAAGAGGCAAGAGAGGTGCAGAAACAGGCAAGAGGAGTACAGAAAGAGGCAAGAGAAGTGCTGAAAGAAGCAACAGAGGTGCAGAAAGAAGCAAGAGAAGTTGTGAGAGACAAGAGTGTTGCAGAAAGAAACAATAGAGGCGCAGAAAAAAGCAAGAGAAGTGCAGAAAGAGGCAAGTGAGGTGCAGAAATAGGCAAAAGAGGTGTAGAAAGAGGCAAGAGAGGTGCAGAAAGAGGCAAGTGAGGTACATAAACAGGCAATAGGGGTGCAGAAAGAGGCAAGAGAACTGCAGAAAGAAGCAACAGAGGTGCAGAAGAAGGCAAGAGAACTGCAGAAAGAGGCAAGAGAGTTTCAGAAAGAGGCAAGAGAGTTGCAGAAAGAGGCAAGAGGGGTGCTGAAAGAGGCAAGAGGGGTGCAGAAAGAAGCAAGATTGGTGCAGAAAGAAGCAAGAGAAGTGCAGAAAGAACCAATAGAGGTGCAGAAAGAGGCAAGAGGGGTGCAGAAAGAAGCAAGAGAAGTGCAGAATGAAGGAACAGGTGAAGAAAGAGGCAAGACAGGTGCAGAAAGAGGGAAGAGGGGTGCAATAAGGGGAAGGAGGGGTGAAGAAAGAAGCAAAAGAGGTGTAGAAAGAAGCAAGAGAAGTGCAGAAAGAACCAACAGAGCTGCTGAAAGAGGCAAAAGAAGTGCAGAAAGAAGCAGTGAAGGTGCAGAAAGAGGCAAAAGAACTGCAGAAAGAAGCAACAGAGGTACAGAAAGAAGCAAGAGAAGTGCAGAAAGAAGCAAGGGAGTTGCAGAAAGAAGCAAGAGAAGTGCAGAAAGAAGCAACAGATGTGCGGAAAGAGACTAGAGTGTTGCAGAAAGAGGCAAGCGAAGTGCAGAAAGAAGCAACAGAAATGTAGAAAGAGGAAAGAGAAGTGCAGAAAGAAGCAACAGAAATGCAGAAAGAGGCAAGAGAAGTGCAGAAAGAAGCAACAGAGGTGCGGAAAGAGGCAAGAGAAGTGCAGAAAGAGGCAAGAGAGGTGCAAAAACAGGCAAGAGAGGTGCAGAAAGAGGGAACAGGGGTGCAGAAAGAGGCAGGAGAGGTGCAGAAAGGGAAGAGGGGTGCAGAAAGAGGCAAGAGAGGTGCAGAAATAGGCAAGAGGGGTGCAGAAAAAGGCAAGAGAAGTGCAGAAAGAAGAAACAGAGGTGCAGAAGGAGGCAAGAGAACTGCACAGAGGCAAGAGAGTTGCAGAAACAGGTAAGAGAGGTGCAGGAATAGGGAACATGGTACGGAAAGAGGCAAGAGAGGTACAGGAAGAGGGAAGAAGGGTGCAGAAAGAGGCAAGAGTGGTGCAGAAAGAGGGAAGAGAGGTGTAGAAAGAGGCAGGAGAGGTGCAGTAAGAGGGAAGAGGGGTGCATAAAGAGGCAAGTGGGGTGCAGAAAGAAGCAAGTGAGATGTCGAAAGAGGCAACAAAGGTGCAGAAAGATGCAAGAGAGGTGCAGAAACAGGCAAGAGAAGTGCAGAAAGAAGCAAGACAAGTGCTGAAAGAAGCAACAGAGGTGCAGAAAGAAGGAAGAGAAGTGATGAAAGAGACAAGAGAGTTGCAGAATGAAACAAGAAAGGTACAGATAAAGGCAAGGGAAGTGCAGAAAAAGGCAAAAGAGGCGCATAAAGAGGCAAGAGAGGTGCAGAAAAAGGCAAGAGAGGTGCAGAAAGAGGCAAGTGAGGTGCAGAAAGAGGGAAGAGGGGTGCAGTAAAAGGCAAGAGGGGTGAAGAAAGAAGCAAAAGAGGTGCAGAAATAAGCAATAGAAGTGCAAAAAGAACCAACAGAGGTACAGAAAAAGGCAAGAGTAGCACAGAAAAAGAGGCAAGAGAGGTGCACAAAGAGACAAGAGAGGTGCAGAAAGAGGGAAGGCAAGTGCAGTAAGAGGCAGCAGAGGTGCAGAAAGAAGCAAGAGAGGTGCCTAAATGAGCAAGAGAAGTGCTGAAAGAAGCAATAGAGGTGCAGAAAAAGGCAAGAGGGGTACAGAAATAGGCAAGAGAAGTGCAGAAAGAAGCAACAGGGGTACAGAAAGAGGCAACAGAAGTGCAGAAAGAAGCAACAGAGGTACAGAAAGAGGCAACCGAGGTGCAGAAATAGACAAGAGAGGTGCAGAAAGAGGGAAGAGGGGTGTAAAAAGAGGCAAGAGGTGTGCGGAAAGAAGCAAGAGAAGTGCAGAAAGAAGCAAGAGAAGTGCAGAAAGAAGCAAGAGAAGTGCAGAAAGAAGCAACAGAGGTGCAGAAAGAGACAAGAGGGGTGCAGAAAGAGGCAAGAGAAGTGCAGAAAGAAGCAACAGAAATGTATAAAGAGGCAAGAGAAGTACAGAAAGAAGCAACAGAAATGCAGAAAGAGGCAAGAGAAGTGCAGAAAGAAGCAACAGAGGTGCGGAAAGAGGCAAGAGAGGTGCAGAAAGAGGCAAGTGAGGTACATAAACAGGCAAGAGGGGTGCAGAAAGAGGCAAGAGAACTGCAGAAAGAAGCAACAGAGGTGCAGAAGTAGGCAAGAGAACTGCAGAAAGAGGCAAGAGAGTTGCAGAAAGAGGCAAGAGAGTTGCAGAAACAGGGAAGAGGGGGTGCTGAAAGAGGCAAGAGGGGTGCAGAAAGAAGCAATAGTGGTGCAGAAAGAAGCAACAGAGGTGCAGAAAGAGGCAAGAGGGGTGGGGTACAGAAATAGGCAAGAGAAGTGCTGAAAGAAGCAACAGAGGTGCAGAATGAGACAAATGCAGAAAGAAGGAACCAAAATGTAGAAAGAGGCAAGAGAGGTGCAGAAAGAAGCAACAGAAATGCAAAAAGAGGCAAGGGAACTGCAGAAAGAAGCAACAGAGTTGTAGAAAGAGGCAAGAGAAGTGCAGAAAAAGGCAAGAGAGGTGCAGAAACAGGCAAGAGAGGTACAGAAAGATGAAACAGGGGTGCAGAAAGAGGCAAGAGAGGTGCAGAAAGAGGGAAGAGGGGTGAATAAAGAGTAAAGAGGGGTGCAGAAAGAAGCAAGTGAGGTGCAGAAAGAAGGAAGTGAGGTGCAAAAAGAGGCAAGAGATGTGCAGAAAGAGGCAAGTGAGGTACAGAAACGGGCAAGAGAAGTGCAGAAAAAGGCAAGAGAAGTGCTGAAAGAAGCAACAGAGGTGCAGAAAGAAGCAAGAGAAGTGATGTTAGAGACAAGAGAGTTGCAGAAAGAAACAAGCGAGGTGCAGAAAAAAGCAAGAGAATTGCAGAAAGAGGCAAGTGAGATGCAGAAAGAGGCAAGAGAGGTGCAGAAAGAGGCAAAAGAGGTGCAAAAAGAAGCAACAGAGCTACAGAAAGAGGCAAGAGAACTGCAGAAAGAGGGAAGAGAGGTGCAGAAAGAGGCAAGAGAGGTACATAAACAGGGAAGAGGGGTGCAGAAAGGCAAGAGGGGTACAGAAAGAAGCAAGAGAGGTACAGAAAGAGACAAGTGAGGTGTAGAAAGAGGCAAGAGAGGTACAGAAAGAGGCAAGAGAAGTGCAAAAAGAAGCAACAGAGCCACAGAAGGAGGCAAAAGGAATGCAGAAAGAGGCAAGAGAGGTGCAGAAAGAGGGAAGAGGGGTGCAGAAAGATGCAATAGAGGTGCATAAAGAGGCGAGAAAAGTGCAGAAAGAAGCAGAAATGCAGGAAGAGGCAAGAGAAGTGCAGAAAGAAGCAGAAATGCAGAAAGAGGCAAGAGAAGTGCAGAAAGAGGCAAGAGAAGTGCAGAAAGAGGCAAGAGAGGTGCAGAAAGAAGCAACAGAGGTGCAGGAAGAGGGGTGCAGAAAGAAGGAAGAGGGGTGCAGAAAGAAGCAAGAGAGGTGAAGAAAGAAGCAAGAGAAGTGCAGAAAGAAGCAAGAGAGGTGCATAAAGAGGCAAAAGGGGCGCAGAGAGAAGCAAGAGAAGTGCAGGAAGAAGCAAGTGAGGTGCAGAAAGAGGGAAGAGGGTGCAGAAAGAGGCAAGAGAAGTGCAGAAAGAAGCAACAGAGGTGCATAAAGAGGCAGAAAGAAGGGAGGTTCAGAAAGCGGAACAGATGTGTAGAAATAGGCAAGAGAAGTGCAGAAAAAGGAAGAAAGGTACAGAAAGAAGCAAGAGAAATGCAGAAAGAGGCAAGAGATGCGCAGAAAGAAGCAAGAGTGGTTAGTGCACCATTAGTACCAATTTAAGACCTACATTTAGCAGTAAGTAACAGGTGACCATTCCAGCTTTGCAAAGGGCCTTCCAACATGCTGTAACACTTGTTGCTGCATTTTTGGTAACGTTTGAGCCGTTTGAGCTAGAAACAAGTTTTTTTTGTTCGAATCTGCAGATGATGGATTATGTGGCAAATGCGGGAAATGTATAATTAAGCGAAAATCGGTGCAGCCGAACAGTCGCATAATTCCAGTGGCCCTGCTCATGCCTCTGACTAGGTCCAGATGTGCTCCTCAGTGGTTCCTTCTTTTTTGTCTCATTGAGTTTATAGTTTAGCTTCTATGGAAACAAGGAAGACTAAACCTGAGGTTACCACTCCACAACACAGACTACCATACCACATAATTACTCTCCATAACACATAATCCCACTCTACATAATTCCTATACACTAAATACTACATACTTTCTATCCACATAATTTCACTGCAGAACATACCACATAATTCCACTACACACAATGTACATCCACTCCACTCCCAAAAACATTAGTAAAAATGTTTTACATTTACAACGCCAAAAGCTCTAACTCTTGCAAATGCGAGACCTATTGCATTGCAAATGCTTCTTTAACTAGTAGTGGCATTTGTAGAGTGGTGGAGAAAGGGGCTGGTTCTCCGACCAGCGCTTAGGAATTCTGCAGCATAAGACTTACAGGAGGTACCAGGAGGGCTTCTTGGCCCCAAAGTCTCTCAGGTTTAAAGTGAACTTTATCCCCCCCAACCAGTAGTGTGCCAGGAGGCGCATTTCCAGAGTGCTGGAGAAAGGGGAGATCTAGCCTCCAAAGTCCTCTTAGCAATCCCACTGTGTGGGACTTACTGGAGGTAGCAGGAAGGATAGTTGGCCCCCATGGCTATCCTTGGGGGCCAATTACCCCTCCAATTACCTCCAGTAAGTCCCACACAGCAGGATTGGTAAGTTCTCATAGCAGGCCACACCCCCTTTGCCCACCACTCTGCAAACGTGCTCTCTGGTGCGCTCTTGGAGGGGATTGAAGTCCCCTTTGTTGCAGGGGGTCCTTAGGGGCCAACTGGCCTACCTGTTACCTCCAGTAAGCCCCACACAGTGAGATTGCTGAGAGGTGGCCGCAGGCCACGCCCCCTTTCTCCACCACTCTGCAAACGCACCTCTTTGCGCGCTCTGGTTTGGGGGATGAAGTCCCGTTACCTCTTGAGGGTCCCTTTAGGCCAACTAGCCCTCCAGTTACCTCCAGTAAGCCCCACACAGCTGGATTGCTGAGAGGTAGTCAGAGGCTATGCCCCCTTTTTACACCACTCTGCAAACGCAACTCCTGGCGCACTGCTGTTTGGGGGATGAAGTCCAGTTTAGTCCTGAGGTCTTCAGGACACAAGGGGACCTCATCACCCCATCACCAGTGCGCCAAGAGGTGTGTTTGCAGAGTGGTGTAAAAAGGGGTGTGGCCTTCTGCCACCTCTCAGCAAACCAGCTGTGTAGGGGTTACTGGAGGTACCTGGTGGGCTAGTTGGCCCCTAAGGACCCCCAGGAGTGATGGGGACTTCATTCCCCAAACAAGATCGTGCCAGGAGGTGCGTTTGTAGAGTCTTGCAGGGAGGAGGCGAAGCCTCCGGCGACTTGCCGTTTAAATTTTTTTTATTTTAGGAAGGGGGGCTGTGTGACCCTTTTGGGCTCCGGGGATCCCATCCCCCGGTGCATGAGCCATTTTTGTTTAAATATAATAAAAACCGGAGGGGGGCGCGTGGCCCCCCTTCCTGAGGCCAACTACGGCCCCGGGGACCCCATGTCCCGGGGTTACAGGCCTTTCTTTAATTTATTCTTAAAGGGGAGGGGGCCTTGTGGCCCCCTTCCCCAGGCCGATTTTGGCCCCAGGGACCCCATCCCCTGAGGTCCAGCCATTTTTCTTTAAATGTATTCTTAAGGGAGGAGGGCTGAGTGGCCCCCCTCCCCAGGCCATTTTTGGCCCGGGGGACCCCATGCCCCAGGGCTTAGCTATTTGTTTTTAATAAAAAAAGGGGAGGGGCCAAGTGGCCCCCCTCCCAGGCTATTTTCGGCCCCAGGGACCCCATCCCCCGGGGCCAGGCCATTTTTTTTAAATCAAAAAAAGGGGAGGGGGCCGAGTGGCCCCCCTCCCAGGCCATTTTTTGCCCCTGGGACCCCATCCCCCAGGGCATGGCCTCTGAGTTGGAGACCGCAGGGGGAGCCCCAATGCCCCTGCAGTCCCTGCCAGCTGCCCGCCTCCTGCGGGAGCCGGCATTGCTTTTGGGGAAAGGGAGCTGCTGACATGCAGTTCCCTTTGCCCAAAAGCAATTCTGCTTCGCTTCATGGAAGAGAGCAGTTTTCCTGCTCTCGCTTCCATGAAGCGAAGCAGAAGTTTGCTACGACATGGCGGGAGTAGTGCTCCCGCCCAGCCATAGCAAACTGAAATGTCCTGGGAGTGGGCACCCGGAGACATTGCTGTAGCCGGCCCTGGGGTTTGCGGTCCCCAGGGACATAGCGGGCTCCTGGAGGGGGGCCTTGTGGCCCCCTCCCATCTGTGTGTTGCCCCGGGGAGGTGGTGGTCCCTGGGGAAGTGTGGGGGGGCTCTATAATTTTAAATTCAGCCCCGGGGAGGTGGCGGCCCCCTGGTGCTGGGGGGGCACGTAGCCCCCCCAAATTTGATAAAGCAAGCCCCGGGGAGGTGGTGGTCCCCCGGGCTGCGTGGGGGGGGCGTGCCCCCTGCATTTAATAATTACCACCCTGGGGAGGTGGCGGTCCCTGGGGCTGTTTGGGGGGGCAGGAGCACCCCACACATTTTTTAAATAAAATAAAACCCCGGGGCTGCGCGGGGCCGCGTGCCCCCGCATTTAAATGAGTATTGCCCCAGGGAGGTGGCGGTCCCTGGGGAAGCGGGGCCTGCGGCCCCCACTACATAATTCATCACTGCCCCGGGACCTGGCCCACCTGGGGGCTTAAAACAAACAAAGCGTGCTTTGTTTTTTAATTTTTTATAAACATTTTTTAATAATGAGCATTTTTTCTTTTGCCCATATCTTTGGCGCCTTTTGACGAATCTTGGTGAAATTTTCAAAACTAATGGCCCGCTCAGCTCAGCTCCTGCCTTGAAAGTTCCAGGGTGATTCGTCAAGCGGGGGCCGAGAAAAAAGGGGGGTCCCAAAACACGTTTTCTCCATATTAATTCCCATAGGAAACTTTTGTCGCAGCTACAGCCCGAACTGCTGAACCGAATTACACCAAATTTGGCAGAGAGGTAGCTCTTGGTCCAGAGGGCACTCTTTGTTAAATGGTGTAAATCCGTTCAGTAGTTCCTGAGAAAATAATATATAAAAAAATATTAGTATCTGGTGACCGCGGTGGATGCGCAAACCCTCACGATCATGAGCCTGACTCTGATTGGCTGCCAACACTTCAAACCAGCAAGTGTTGACAGCCATCTTGTGACTCGATTGAAGAAAAGGGGGCAGGGTAGAAACACCCTGACCCCCTACGCCTGCTCATGGGGGTCCCACAGGGACCCCGAGGGCCAAAAAAGCATTTTTAAAACGATTTTCAGCGGGATTCGTGTAGGGTCCAGAAATCCCGCCAATTTTTTTTAAACAAACGAAGCACAGTCTCCCTTGCTTTGTTTCTTTTAAGCCCCGGGGTGGGCCAAGTCCCGGGGTCAATGGTTAATTATTATGTGGGGGCCCACGGGGGCCCCCACAGCCCTAGGGACCGCCACCTCCCCAGGGCTTTGTCAATAATGTGCGGGCAGCATGCTGTCCCCCCGCAGCCCCGGGGACCGCCACATCCCTGGGGCTTTTTTAGAAAAAAATAGCATGGGGGGCTCCTGCCCCCACGATGCCCCGGGGACCGCCACCTCCCTGGGGCTTTTTAAGAAAAATAGCATGGGAGGGCTCCTGCCCCCCCACGCTGCCCCGGGGACCGCCTCTTCCCTGGGGCTTTATCAATGGGCGGGGGGCCTTGTTGACCCCCTGAGCCTTGGGGACCGCCACCTCCCTGGGGCTACTATTAAAAAATGAAGGGTGGGAGGGCTTGAGCCCCCCTCACTGCCCGGGGACCACCACCTCTCCGGGCATACATCAATTAAGTGCAGGGGTCCTTTGCAGACCCCCGGCCCCGGGGACCACCACCTCCCCAGGACAGCACACAGATGGGAGGGGGCTGCACAGCCCCCCTCTAGGAGCCCTCTTTGGCCGTGGGGACCGCCACCCCCAAGGCTGGCTCCAGCAATGTCCCGGGGTGCCCACCCCTGGGACTTTGCAGTTTGCTATGGCAGTATGCTATGCTATTGCAGGGTGGGAGCACTGCTCCTGCCCTGCCATAGCAAACTTCTGCTTCACTTCATGGAAGCGAGAGCAGAAAAACTGTTCTCGCTTCCATGAGGTGAAGCAGAATTGCTTTTGGGCAAAGGGAGCTGCTAACATGCCAAAAGCAATGGCGGTTCCGGCAGGAGGCGGGGAGCCGGCAGGGACTGCGGGGGAACTGGGGCTCCCTCCGCGGCCCCCAATGTGAGGGCATGCCCCGTGGGATGGGGTCCCCAGGGCCGACATCGAGTAATGGGACTGGGGGCATTTCTTTTCTCTCGTGTTTGGAGTCCCGACCCCATCACGGCCCCCTCTGTAACGTTGCGGTGGATTCGCGGATCCACCTCAAATAAATAATTTAATAGTTTATAATTTAGAAGGTAGTGTTGCATTTGTGACCTTTTTTTTATAAAGTTAGTGAGATTGAAGTTATTAATCACATTAAATTTGATAAAGTTATTAATAATATAAAAAATTAAAAATTAAAAGTTAAAGTTGAAGAGTGTATTGTGTTGTAATACATTGAATGCGTGCTTTTGTTTTGCGAATCATCGACGGGTTCACAAATCCCCCAAAAATATAAAAAGAGTATGTATGTTTTAAAAAAAAAAAAATGATTCATTGTTTGGTTATAGGGTGGCTCTAAAAAGAGCCCTTGTTTTCATTATGACTTTGTTGGAGCTACTTGCAAGTGTGGACGCACAGCTTGAGGTTGTTGAGAAATACTCTGTTTCCTTCATCTGTGAAGTGAACTCTATCACTACTATGGATGTCATCCATATCAAAACGCAGATTGTTGTTATAGATGGAGTCTATCTTGTGGTCTCTGAGGTAAGCAGAAACAGCTTTATTGACATTCTTCCTAGCTTTCTCAAACTGTGGACAGAATTGATTTGACCACTTCCATTTCTGTCTTTGGCATATATTAGAGTATACAAAGACATTTTGAGGCAAAAGCAACATCAATTGTGCAAAGGTATCCTTCATTAGCATTTCCAGACCTACCCCAGTCAATGTGCCTAGGTCATTGCCACCAAAGTGCACAATCATGAGGTCAAGGTGTTTTGGAGATGCAAAAAGGTTTTAACCAAAGGTAACAATTGGTGCCACTTTAATCCTCTCTGTGCAATCCAATTAATATCCACATTTTGCAAACCTAGGTCTTTCTCAATACCTCTGTGTTCAGCATACTTTTTGCACCAGAACACATAGCTGTGCCCTACAATCCACACTGTAAGCATCTTGAAGGGATGTCTGGAAGGAATGAAAAGATGTCTGTAATTGAGGCAGTCAGTTTGTAGAATGACAGGTATCTAAAATGGTGGAGAAGATGCTGTTTTTGAAAAAGCCAATAAGTGATTGGCTGTTCATCAACAGTGTGTACTCAAAAATAGGATGCATGTTACTTTGCTGAGGAATCATGTTTCTGATTGGTTATTAAAAAAATGTTTGAAAGGTACAGTAGATAGGATAAGGTAATATTTTGCAAAAATCAACCACACCTGCTATTTGTATTTGTTAGCTAGTGTGCTGAACTTGAAAGTAGGATGAACTTGTGACCTGCCAGTACAGTTGAATGTTGCAGTAACTGTTACTATGGAAACTGGGATTAAGCAGAATGGGGGAAGGGTTGAAACTTAACTGTGGATTTAAAATGTGAAATGGAAACTTAAATATAAGTGATATGTTACTAAATTAAGTTTTTCTAAGTCAGTAGTAAGTGTAGAAGTAGTGTGTTGTTAAATAAATACTAGTATTATTAGAAATAGGTTTTTGAACTCCCATAAGGGTTCGCGGTTCCATCGCAACGCTTTACTGCGGCACCGCGGTGGAGTCACGACTCTAGAAAATTACAGAACCAGTTTGGGCACTATTTGAAGAGAGTTAGAAAGGGTTAATATGTCTTACCAATAGAAATGTGTTTCACAATTTGAAATAATGTAGGAAGCAATGTGGTTTGTAACTTACATTTATTTGTGTGCAGAAAGAGAGGGAAGGTTTGCCATTACTGATTTTACCTTGTTGGGAGTGTTGCATTACATTTATTGTGTGCAAAAGAAAATCTTTAATGAGTTTCTGATATTTGATATTCTGCAATACTATTTCAAAGGTGAGTTACAAATTTGTAAGGTGTGTTATGTATTATGCAGTAGTGCTTTACTCTTTGTAGGGATATTTAGAGATTTGAAAAGAATTATTTTCAAAGTTTGGAAATTATTAGAGAAGTGTGATGTTTGAAATATGTTATGAAATGTACAGATGTGTATTGTAGTTTGTTTTATTGTAATGAAATGACGATTGAAATAGTTTGTGCAAAGTAACATGTGTACATTGGTAGATGGATTAGTGAATATGGTAGTTGTATGTGTCTGTGGAAAGGTGCAGATGAAGTATGCTGCATCATTTTAGGTGTCTCTTTGAAATGGGAAGTGCAGTCTGTCAAGTTTCAAGGTCTGCATGGTCTTGTGAGTGAGGTATGTCTCTACTTGCACATGTACTTGTCATATGTGTTATGCATCTATTTGTATGTTTCTTTTATATATAATAACAGTAGCAAAAGGTACAGACACAAGCATGCATACTTTTGATAATTTGGTGAGCCTTATAAAAGAGACATATGAAGGGTTGGTTGTTTATACTTGCCTAGGACCAAGACTCTGAGCAATCGCAGAGTAGTGAAGCTGCAAGAGGAAAGTGAGGTTGTAGACATGTTGGCACAGGGATTACTGATTAGGGAATTTTGTATGAGTCTGGTGAATGGTACAGTTGAAGTACGACACATAATTGTAGGTGTCATCTTGAAATGAGAACTGCAGTATGTCAAGTTTTAAGGTATGCATGGTTTTCTGACTGAGGTATGTCTCTACTTGCACATGTATTCTCACGTGTGTTAAGCATCTGAAAATGACACTAGCAAAAGGTACAGACACATGCATGCATGCTTTTAGGAATATGGCTAGGCCCAACACTCTCAGTAGTCGCTGAATACTGATGCTGCAGCATAAAAGTGAGGTATAAGATATGTTGGCAGAGGGAATAGTGATTAGGCAACGTTGTATGAGTCTTTGAAAAAGTACACTTGAAAAACGCCGCTTAAATTTAGGTGTTTCTTTCAAATGGGAAATGGAGTCTGACAAGTTCAAAGTCCTTTATAGTCTTGTGACTGAGGTATGTCTCTACTTGCACAGGTATTCTGACATGTGTTATGCCTATGAAGATGGTAGAGGTATAAAAAACAGGTATACATCAATTTGTATGTTTCTTTTATATATGATGCCACTAGGAAAAGGTACAGACACATGCATGCTTGCTTTCTGGAATATAGTGAGAGTTACAATACACACATGCAAAGGGTTGCTGCTTTGCTTTTGGCTAGGCCTAACACTCTCAGTAGTTGCTGAATAGTGATGCTGCGGCACAAAAGTGAGGTTTAAGATATGTTGGCAGAGGGATTAGTGGTTAGGCAACGTTGTATGAGTCTGTGAAAAAGTACATTCGAAAAATGCTGCTTAAATTTATGTGTCTCTTTCAAATGGGAAGTGGAGTCTGACAAGTTTAAATGCCTTTATGGTCTTGTGACTGAGGTATATCTCTACTTGCACATGTATTGTCACACGTGTTATGACTATGAAGATGGTGGAGGTATAAAGCACAGGTATACATGTATTTGTATGTTTCTTTTATATATAATGTCACTAGTAAAAGGTACAGACACATGCATGCATGCTTTTATGAATATAGAGAGACTTACAACAGACACATTGAAAAAGTTGATGCTTTGTATTTGGAAAGGCCCAACACTCTCAGTAGTTGCTGAATAGTGAAGCTGCAACACAAAAGTGTGGTTTAAGACATGTTGGTAGAGGGATTAGTGATTAGGTTAGCTCATATTAGTCTGTGGAAATTTACACTTCAAATATGCCACATAAATGTAGGTGTCTCCTTGAAATGGGAAGTGCAGTCTGTCAAGTTTAAGGGACTTTATGGTCTTATGATTGAGGTATGTCTCTACATGCACATGTATTCTCACACGTGCTATGCCTATACAGATGATAGAGGTATAAAACACTGTTATACATCTATTTGTTAATAATAATCCTACGCCGATGACACCCAGCTCATCCTCTCCCTCACCAAAGACCCTACCACTGCTAAACTCAACTTCCAGAAAGGAATGCAAGACGTCGCAGTCTGGATGACCAACAGCTGCCTGAAGCTCAACGCCGAGAAGACAGAAGTCCTCGTCTTCGGTACCACCCCTTCTGCATGGGACAGCACCTGGTGGCCGACTGCCCTCGGAAGCCCACCTACCCCTCAGACAACGCCAACAACCTCAGCATCGTACTCGACTCATCACTCACGATGAACCGACAAGTCAATGCCGTCACCTCCAGCTGCTTCAACACCCTCTGCATCCTCCGCAAGACCTTCAAGTGGATCCACCTTGAGTCAAGGAAGACAGTCACCCACGCACTCATCACCAGCAGACTGGACTATGGAAACGCACTCTACGCCGGCATCAACAAGTCCCTACTCCGCAAACTCCAGACAATACAGAACACCGCCGCCAGACTCGTCCTCTGCATCCCCCGACACGAACATATCAGCCAACACCTACGAAGTCTCCACTGGCTCCCCGTGGAGAAAAGAGTCACTTTCAAAATCCTCACTCATGCCTACAAATGCCTACACAACAACGGACCCAAATACCTCAACGACAGAATCAACTTCCACGTACCCAAAAGAAACCTCCGATCTTCCAACCTCACACTGGCCAAAACCCCGTGCATCCACAGAGCCAGAGCAGGCGGAAGATCCTTCTCTCACATTGCAGCCAAGACCTGGAACGAGCTACCGGCAGACATCAGATGCGCCCCCTCCCTGAACACCTTCAGGAAGACCCTCAAGACCTGGCTCTTCGGCTAAACAGATCTGCGGACCCCCCCCCCCTCAGCGCCTTGAGACCCTCACGGGTGAGTAGCGCGCTTACAATTCCCTGATTGATTGATTTGTATGTTTCTTTTATATATGATGCCACTAGGAAAAGGTACAGAGACATGCATGCTTGCTTTCTGGAATATAGTGACAGTTACATCTCTGTTCTCAAGCACTAGCCATGCACTGATCTAAGGAGGCAGATATTACTCTTGAACTCATGAATTCACTCAGGCGCTCCCATGCAGTTATGCAATCAAGGAGGCACTACCTATACACATATCTAATCACACAGGCATTAAACCATACATTCATGCAATCACCCAGGCACTACTATTCCACTCAAACATTCACTCAGGCACTACCCATGTACTCATATATTCACTCAGGCACTACCCAGGCACTCATGCAATGACCCAGGCATTACTCTTACACTCATACTTTCACTCAGGTACTTCTCATACACTCATCCAATCACTCAGGCACTACCCCTGCACTCATAGAATCACCCAGGCAGTACCCATGCACTCATGGAATCACACAGAAAACTACTCTTGCACTCAACAATTCACTCAGGTACTACTCATGCACTCATCCATGCTCTCAGGTAGTACCCTTGCACTCATCCAATGACTCAGGCACTAGAGTTGGACTAATCCATTCACTCAAGCGCTACCCATACACTCATGCAATGACCCAGGCATTATCCTTGCATTCATACTTTCTTTTAGGTATTTCCCATACACTCATACAGTCACCCAGGCACTACCCCTGCATTCATAGAATCACTCAGGCAGTACCCATGCACTCATGGAATCACACATAAAACTAGTCTTGTACTCGTCCATTCATTCAGGTACTACTCATGCGCTCATCCATTCTCTCAGGCAGCACCCATGCACTCATCCAATGACCCAGGCACTAGAGTTGGACTAATCCATTCACTCAGGCACTACCCATGCACGTATCCATTCTCTCAGGCAGTACCCATGCACTCATGCAATGACTCAGACACTAGAGTTGGACTTATCCATTCATTCAGGCACTACCCATGCACTCATCCATTCTCTCAAACACTACCCATGCACTCATGCAATGACCCATGCATTAGCCTTGCACTCATAATTTCTCTCAGGTATTTCCCATACACTCATACAATCACCCAGGCACTACCCCTGCACTCATGTAATCACACAGGCACTACTCTTGCACTGAACTATTCTCTTAGGGACTACCCATGCACTCATCCAATGACCCAGCCATTACTCTTACAGTCATGTAAGCCAGGCACTCCTTTTGCACTCAATGATTCACTCAGACAATACCCATGCACTCATCCATTCACTCAGGTACTTCTGATGCACTCATACAATGACCCATGGATTACTCTTGCAGTCATCGACCTACTACCCATATACTCATACAATCACTCACGCACTATTCTTGCACTAAACCATTCTCTTAAGCAGTACCCATGCACTCATCCAATGACTCAGGCAGCACTGTTACAGTCATCCTTTTACTCAGGTACTACTCATGCACTGATGTAATCACCCAGACATTACCCTCGGAGTCATAAACTCACTCACGCAGTACTCAGGTATACATCTATTTGTATGTTTCTTTTATATATGATGCCACAAGGAAAAGGTACAGACACATGCATGCATGCTTGTATGAAAATAGAGAGACTTACAACAGACACATTGAAAAAGTTGCTGCTTTGTATTTGGCTAGGCCCAACACTCTCAGTAGTTGTCAAATAGTGAAGCTGCAGCACAAAAGTGTGGTTTAAGACATGTTGGTAGAGGGATTAGTGATTAGGTTACCTCGTATCAGTCTATGTAAAGGAACACTCCAAGTACGCCTTATAAATTTAGGTGTCTCCTTGAAATGTGAAGTGCAGTTTGTCAAGTTTAAGGGAATTTATGGTCTTATGACTGAGGTATGTTTCTACTTGCACATGTATTCTCACACGTGTTATGTCTATGAAGATGGTAGAGGTATAAAACACAGGTATACATGTATTTGTATGTTTCTTTTATATATGATGCCACTAGTATAGTAAAAGCTACAGACACATCCATGTTTGCTTTCTGGAATATAGTGAGAGTTACATCTCTGTACTCAAGCACTAGCCATGCACTGATCTAAGGAGGCAGATATTACTCTTGGACTTATGAATTCACTCAGGCGCTCCCATGCAGTTATGCAATCAAGGAGGCACTGCCTAAACACACATCTAATCACTCAGGCATTAACCATACATTCATGAATCACCCAGGCACTACTGTTCCACTCAAACATTCACTCAGGCATTTCCCATGCACTCATGCAATGATCCAGGCATTACCATTACACTCCTACTTTCACTCAGGCAGTACCCATGCACTCATGGAATCACACAGAAAACTACTCTTGCACTCAACTATTCACTCAGGCACTACTCATGCACTCATCCATTCTCTCAGGCAGTACCCATGCACTCATGCAATGACCCAGGCACTAGAGTTGGACTAATCCATTCACTCAGACACTACCCATGCACTCATCTATTCACTCAAGCACTACCCATACGCTCATGCAATGACCCAGGCATTAGCCTTGCATTCATACTTTCTCTCAGGTGTTTCCCATACACTCATACAATCACCCAGGCACTAGCCCTGCAGTCATAGAATCACTCAGGCAGTACCCATGCACTCATGGTATCACACAGAAAACTAGTCTTGTACTCATCCATTCATTCAGGCACTACTCCTGTACGCATGCAATCACCGACATACTACCCATATACCCATATAATCACTCAAGCACTACTTTTGCACTAAACCATTGTCTTAGCCAGTACCCATTCACTCATCCAATGACTCAGGCATTACTCTTACAGTCATCCTTTTACTCAGGCACTACCCATGCACTGATGTAATCACCCAGACATTACCCTTGGAGTCATAAACTCACTCAGGCAGTACTCAGGTATACATCTATTTGTATGTTTCTTTTATATATGATGCCACTAGCAAAAGGTACAGACACATGCATGCTTGCTTTCTGGAATATAGTGAGACTTATAACAGACACATTGAAAAACTTGCTGCTTTGTATTTGGCTTGGCCCAACACTCTCAGTAGTTGCTCAATAGTGAAGCTACAGCACAAAAGTGAGGTTTAAGACATGTTGGTAGAGGGATTAGTGATTAGGTTACCTCGTATCAGTCTATGTATAGGAACACTGCAAGTATGCCTTATACATTTAGGTGTGTTCTTGAAATGGCAAGTGCAGTTTGTCAAGTTTAAGGGAATTTATGGTCTTATGACTGAGGTATGTGTCTACTTGCACATGTATTCTCACACATGTTATGCCTATGAAGAGGGTAGAGGTACAAAAAACAGAGGTATACATGTATTTGTATGTTTCATTTATATATGATGCCACTAGTAAAAGGTACAGACACATGCATGCATGCTTTTAGGAATATAGTGAGACTTTTAACAGACACATTGAAAAAGTTGCTGCTTTGTATTTGGCTAGGCCCAACACTCTCAGTAGTTGAGAATAGTGAAACTACAGCACAAAAGTGAGGTTTAAGATTTGTTGGTAGAGGGATTGGTGATTAGTTTAACTCATATCAGTGTATAGAAATGCACACTTCAACTACGCCACATAAATTTAGGCGACTCCTTGAAATGGGAAGTGCAGTCTGTCAAGTTTAAGGGACTTTATAAGATGGTAGAGGTATAAAACACATGTATCCATCTATTTGTATGTTTCTTTTATATATGATGCCACTAGGAAAAGGTACAGACGCATGCATGCTTTCTGGAATATAGTGAGAGTTACAACACACACATGCAAAGGGTTGCCGCTTTATATTTGGCTAGGCCCAACACTCTCAGTAGTCGCTGAATAGTGATGCTGTAGCACAAAAGTGAGGTTTTAGATATGTAGGTAGAGGGAATAGTGATTAGGCTACCTCGTATGAGTCTGTGAAATGGTACGCTTGAAGTACACTGCATAAATTTAGGTGTGTCTTTGAAATGGGAAGTACAGTCTGACATGTTTAAAGGACTTCATGGTCTTTTGAGTGAGTTATGTCTCTACTTGCACATGTATTCTCATACGTGTTATGCATGTGAAGATGGCATTGAGACGAGGTGGCAATCGAGAAGCTCGTCTGCGTTCTTTGGAGACCAAATATATATTAAATTTGGATTCCAAAATGCCAGGAGGGTTAAACGCCAGTGAAGATTTTTTACATGCTTGTAGGGTAGCCATTCATGGCTTTTTTCTATAGTCTATTTCCTGCAGCCTCCTATGTATATATTTTTTAAGACAGAATAATGGTTTATTCTGTTTTTTTAATGATTTATTGCACTATTTTGTATTTTTAAGCACTAGCACTTTAATCACTTTAGTCTTGTTAGACTGGGTTAGTGGCATATGGTGCCCACTTGGGCAGAATTGTAAAAGAACACTTTATATCAAGTGAAACAATAGTGGCCATTCATGCATATTATGTGTTCCCTATATAGCTATTTTGCAGCTTTACATGGTTTAATTCTATTGATGATGAAGTTTCATTAATTCATAGAATTCCTTTCTCCTGATTTGCCTGTGGTCCTGAAGCATAAATATAGGGAGGCCTTACCCATTTGGGTAGTATATATCTGTATAAGCGCTGGACACACTTACCATCTTGTATACGTGATGTTGACTTAGATAATGAGTCTCTCTCTTTTCATGTAAAAATGACAGCAATGCGACTCTTTATTCATGTTGAGCTTTTTAGATATATATATAATGTATCTGACTTCAGTAGTATTACAACTGACATATCGGTTTAGTTGTGTTTTACTTGCGAGCAATAATTGTTAATATTATGTGTTCTGTTTGTCATAACCAAGCTCAATGATGAAAGTTTTTCTTTTATGTTGGTTATCATGTGCTTTGTGCTAGCGTATCAATTTGCACCTGTCACTTTAAATTTTACTCTTCTCAAAAAAGCGTCATGTGATCAAGACCTTTCGTAGGTCGAAACGCGTCATGGCGGATTTCAAGGGCGTTTGATTAATAAATACACTGCACCTTACTTTTGGGTCTGTCTTCGTTCATCCAGCACGATTTCAGCAGCGGAGTTTGTCTCGCATTTAAGTTGCCGAGCTTGCTTCCTCGGCATTCTACAGACCCTCCTTCTCAATACGTGGGCCGAGCAGCAGGAAGCAGAATTTCGGTATTCCCGGAAACAACGTTGTGGTTCCTGTGAGGACGAGCTGCAGTAGCCCCCGGACATCGTTACTATCTCCTGACAAAGTACGGGACTAACGGAGCAAAAGCTGGAAGATCTGAGCAGCGCTGCGAGCCCCGTCGAGGTAGGAGAACGTTCAACTGTCCGGTGAAGGAGTGTGTGGGAGTGGGCGCCGGCATTTATCTGGTGGTCCCGTTTCCTAGCGTGATTACAGCCCCTATTTTGAAATAATGTCCGCCGACGCTTTGAGAAGCAGAGAGGAGGCTGCAATGGAAATGTTTGATGATTCACCGGCTGGCATTTCATCTACCGCAACACTTAGGGAATCTACTCTTTCTAGTGGTAGCAATGTTAAAGACTTGTTTAAAAAATTGGAGAAGCTCATGCGAGCTGAACAAGCAAAGTGGTGGGAACATCGTTCCCTTTCTCGCTATTTGGAATGTGGCCGGATTCCTCGTGGTCTTCGTATTATGCTGGCTCCCAGCTATGAAAATCCTGACCCGAATATGCTCACTGAATGGGCAGAATGCAATTTAGAATCATCACGAAAGTTAGTGATTATTCTAGTTAAATACGCAGAAAGTGATCGTGCTGCGTTACAAGTTAAAATTGATGACTTGAACAATGAAATTAGTAAGATTGCGTCTGCAGAAAGTACCAAGAAAAATCGGGATGACATGCTGATCCGATTACAGAAAGAAGAAGAAATTATAAAGAAACGTAAAGCGTTTAAGTTTCAAAGAGATAAGATTGACTATCAACAAGGCCAAGTTTTCACATTTGCGAAGAAGTTTGATGTTATAAAAGCTTCTAAAAACACCATGCAATCAGTTAATGTGGCAATTGGCACCAATAATGTTTTACCATCGACATCTAGTCAGTCAGATCTCAGTTCGGTTCCTGACAGCGAGTCGGATAATGAAGCCGGGCGGCAGGCATCGGGGCTGGGGTTTACTCGATTTTCTCTTGCTCAGGAGGTGGACTGCCTGAGGCAAGATCGCAGATCCACCTTACGACCACGAGTGCCAGTCCCAACAGGCGCCAAAGACAAAACAAGCGGCGCCGTGAAAGACGACAACGCCACAGGAAGAGGCAAGCAGGGCAACGCCAAGAAATTCACAAACAGCAGACGATGGAATCGCAAGTAATGCGCACAAATAGCAATATGGCACAGGATACAAATTCAGTCATCAATCTAACCAATATGGCTCTTAGCAAATCTGAAATACAAATCTTGGGACTAGGTTTATCATACAGTCCATCTAGCAATTTCAATTATGCAGAGACTCGCATTGACTTATATAAGTTTGCAAGGAAACTCAAACTGCGCAAATTTTATGCTTCCAAGAATAAAGAACATGACAAATCGGGATCTAAATTTGAACATAGTATCAGCAGTCCATCTGTGCTTACAGCTAGTGATCTCGCACTGTTACAGGACTTGCAACAGCTACAAAATGAAGGCGCAAGTAGCGCCAGTGAGGAAAATACAGTTATCCTGAATATGGCTGGCAATACAGATTTTAGACCTAAATCAACTTTCACGCCAATAATGTTACACGATAACATCGATGTGTTTCATGAATTAGTGACTGTTGAACTGAAAAGGCTGTACACCAAAACAATGATGGTACAGCATAAACACACAGCACAAAATTACTGTTACAGGCAACTAATGAGGAAACTTCAGGAGGGAGGTAATATCATTGTGCGCCAGGCCGACAAAGGAGGCAATGTCGTGCTTTGGCCTCGAGATATGTACCTCAGTGAAGCTTGGAACCATTTGAATGACAGACAATGTTATAGAAGGAGCGACATCAGTATGGTGAAACAATCATGGAATGAATTCAATATGAAATTATTAGCTTGGAAAAGCGCGGGATTGTTAAGCCAAGATGAACATAAATTTTTAAAGAATGATCATCCTGTAATTCCAACTATTTATTTCATTCCAAAGGTCCACAAAGACCCTAGCAACCCACCTGGCAGGCCGATCATCTCTGCACAGTCCAGTTTGTTGGAAAACACTTCTAAATATGTTGATGCATTTTTGCAAGAACATGTGAAAGCATTGCCCTCCTTTATTCAGGACACCAGTGACTTTCTACGTAAGATCATGGAGGTGCAATGGCATAATGATTATTGGTTAGTTACATTGGATGTTACATCCCTCTATACCTGTATTCACCATCAGGATGGTATAAAGGCAGTTGAACGCTATCTTGGTACCAGGCCCATCCAAATGTATAACCACAACAAAATGCTGATGTCAATGATTTCAATGTGTCTCCATAATAACTTTTTCATGTTTTCCAATCAGGTGTTTCAGCAGGTCAGGGGTGTTGCTATGGGAGCCTGCTTCTCCCCCAGTTATGCTTGTTTGCATATGGGACTGTGGGAGGAGCAGGTTCTCCGTGGACAGCACGCTGATATTGTTAGGGACCATGTGATTGATTGGTATAGATACATTGATGATATCTTTTTGATTTGGAGGGGTAGTAAACAGCAGGCGGTGGATTTTATCTCAATGATCAACATCAATGCACTCAATCTCCACTTTACAGGTAACATCAGCAAGGAGAAGGTATTCTTTCTTGATGTGGAAGTGCTAATTAAGAACATGAAAGTTGAGACCAGTTTGTTTAGGAAATCTACAGCGGGTAACACTGTGTTACATGCTGCCAGTCATCATCCAGGGCACTTGATTCGCAGTATCCCCTATGGGGAGATGCTGCGAATCAGGCGCATCTGCAGCACACAACAAGCGTGTGAGTTGGCACAGAATGCCAGCAAACAAAGATTCCTAGCTAGGGGTTACTCGGCTGATTCAGTGGATACAGCAATCAGCAAAGTAAATCGCATCTCCAGATTGGAGGCCCTCTCTATTAAAAACAAAAACTTGAGTAGGGCAGATCCTGAAGGGCAAGTGGCCACTCCGACTCGTTTGATTACAACATATAATCGGCAACACCCAGCCATACGTAAAATCTTGAAGAACAATTGGAGTTTGGTGCGAAAGGATCCAGTTATTGGAGACATGATGCCGACAACTCCAGATATAACGTTCAGGAAAGCTAGATCCATGAGCGATACCCTAGTGAAGAGTAGCCCAGAACTACAACCCCCAAAATCATGGTTGAATTCAGTTATGGGTTTTAAGAAGTGCACTACTTGCAAGGCTTGCAGGCATGGCATAAACAAATCCACATATACTGTCCCGTTCCATGAAAATCCTGTGCCAATTTCAAAACTGCTCACTTGCAAAACAGAGTTTGCTGTGTATGTGCTGGAGTGTCCGTGTGGCTTGCAATATGTTGGTAGTACCAAGTTGCAGGTCCACAAGAGGATACTCCAGCACATAAGGGCAATTCGTGGTAGTGACGCCTCCTATCCAGTTGCGCGACACTTTAAGGAATTCCACGGTAATGAGTCAGAACTATTAAAATTCTTTGTGATTGACTGCATTCCCCCATTGAGACGAGGTGGCAATCGAGAAGCTCGTCTGCGTTCTTTGGAGACCAAATATATATTAAATTTGGATTCCAAAATGCCAGGAGGGTTAAACGCCAGTGAAGATTTTTTTACATGCTTGTAGGGTAGCCATTCATGGCTTTTTTCTATAGTCTATTTCCTGCAGCCTCCTATGTATATATTTTTTAAGACAGAATAATGGTTTATTCTGTTTTTTTAATGATTTATTGCACTATTTTGTATTTTTAAGCACTAGCACTTTAATCACTTTAGTCTTGTTAGACTGGGTTAGTGGCATATGGTGCCCACTTGGGCAGAATTGTAAAAGAACACTTTATATCAAGTGAAACAATAGTGGCCATTCATGCATATTATGTGTTCCCTATATAGCTATTTTGCAGCTTTACATGGTTTAATTCTATTGATGATGAAGTTTCATTAATTCATAGAATTCCTTTCTCCTGATTTGCCTGTGGTCCTGAAGCATAAATATAGGGAGGCCTTACCCATTTGGGTAGTATATATCTGTATAAGCGCTGGACACACTTACCATCTTGTATACGTGATGTTGACTTAGATAATGAGTCTCTCTCTTTTCATGTAAAAATGACAGCAATGCGACTCTTTATTCATGTTGAGCTTTTTAGATATATATATAATGTATCTGACTTCAGTAGTATTACAACTGACATATCGGTTTAGTTGTGTTTTACTTGCGAGCAATAATTGTTAATATTATGTGTTCTGTTTGTCATAACCAAGCTCAATGATGAAAGTTTTTCTTTTATGTTGGTTATCATGTGCTTTGTGCTAGCGTATCAATTTGCACCTGTCACTTTAAATTTTACTCTTCTCAAAAAAAGCGTCATGTGATCAAGACCTTTCGTAGGTCGAAACGCGTCATGGCGGATTTCAAGGGCGTTTGATTAATAAATACACTGCACCTTACTTTTGGGTCTGTCTTCGTTCATCCAGCACGATTTCAGCAGCGGAGTTTGTCTCGCATATATATATATATATATATATATATGTATTTGTATGTTTCTATTATATGTGATGGCACCAGCAAAAGGTAGAGACACATGTTTGCATGTTTTCTATAATATGGTGAGACTTATAACAGTAACATTGCAAAGATTGCTGTTTTGCATTTCTGGAGTTCTCTTGGTTCTTTCTGGACTTCTCTTCACTGTTACTGCACTTCTTTTGCTCTTTCTTCATTTATTTTGTCTCTTTCTGCACCTGTCTTATCTTTGTGTACTTTTGTTGATTTGTTCTGCACTTCTCTTGTTTCTTTCAGCACCTCTTTTGCTTCTTTGTGCAACCCTCTAATGTCTATCTGTACCGGTCTTTCCTCTTTCTCTACCTCTCTTATCTGTTTGTGCAGCTTTCTTCTGCCTCTTTTTGCACATATCAAGTCTTTCTGCATCGTCTTTTACCTCTTTCGGTACCTCTCTTATCAATTTGAGCAGCTCTCTTGCTTCTTTCTGTATATGTTTTGTTTGTTTCTGCACTTCTGTTACTTTTTTCTGTACCTCTTTGCCTCTATGTCCATCTGTCTTGCCTTTTTCTGCACCTCTGTTGCTTCTCTTAGCATTCCTCTTGTCTCTTTCACTATTGTTCTTTCCTCTTTGTGCACCTCTGTTGCTTGTTTCTGTACCTCTGTTGCCTCTTTCTGCATTTCTCACATTTTTCAGTAGCTGTGTTGTTATGTATTTCTTTTAGCTGTTTCTAAACATTTCTTTTTTTCTACCTCTTTCTTTCTCTGTCAGCACCTTTTCGTCTCTTTAAGCAGTTGTCTTGCTTGTTTTTACACTTTTCTTTTATTATTTGTTATAAATGCATTAGCAATGCAATTGTTAATATTTGCTTACTAGTTATTTTCAATATTGAGATGTTATTAATTTAAAATTGTAAATTGATGTAACAAACTATTCTTTGTTTTTTAGAAAATTATTTTGTTTGGATTATAAATTGAAGATGGCAAGAAAACATGAAAAGAGAAGAGAATAAAGAAAACAGAAGTACTTAAAGAAAACTAAAAAGAGTGCACTATAAAAAGACCAAAATGTTACTGAGGATAAAGTCTGTTCTGGTAAGAGTACTAAACAATCTATTAAAACAGTTGTAGAGAGATTAAAGAAAGACAATAGTAATGAAAGGGAAAAGGAAATTTTTACAACAAAGCACAAGCAAATAAAGAGATGTAATGGAAAAAAAAACATTCATTTTTGGAAAAAGAACATGTCACAAAAAGACAAAAACAATTTAAAGAGATACGTGTACGAATGTTTTGAAGTAGAGTAATTCAAAATTTATTAAAAGATCGTAAAAGGTATAAAAGAAGATCAGCAGCGTATAAGAAGAAGCAACACATTGAAAGTGCAGTAGATACTGCTTTTGAATCGAAACGAAAATTATTTATATTAGTATTAAAGTGAATGAAAACATTGAATAAAACAATGCTGTTTATGAAGGACGAAAGCAAAAGAAAAAGACTGATTAATGGAAGTAACTTTTGTAAAACTTTCACTGGTGAATGGAAGCACACTTCTGGTACTGAGCCTTTCTTTAACGAAGAACACTATTTTCAACAGAACACATTAGTTTATGCAGTTGATACTAGTGGTCGATGCTATGAGATAAAAGATGGTTGTCCCATTCCAAAAGAAAAGATGGTTCCTAGGAATGTGGAAGAAGTAATAGCTGAAGAAGTTCAAGGGAGGAGTACACAAGCTCCGGTATATAAGTGGGATTGTAGTAGTATTTGCAGTATTCGAAAGGAATCTATTGACATATTACACATTTTTTATACGAGGATCTGCCAAAAAAGTCTTAAACAGAAGATTAAGATGTTACAAGGACTAGATCCATGTAAAGTAAGAAAATATACTAACTTGCAGGGTCATTCTCTGGCTTGTCTTTCAAGAAAAGTGTGTCAAAGTACTTTGAATCATTCAAGAATGTTGGCAATACACCACTCAGAAATGCGGAAATTAGTAAGGAGACTGTACTATGTAAAAAGTCCTGCATTATGTTTAAGTCAAATGAACACAGCTCTTTTGCACGGTTCAGTATCAGATGTAAAAAAAAGTTTGTGATGATATACAGTTTTGTTTTTTTAGTTCACAAGAGGAGTGTAGAGAAAGTGAGAGCTTGATAAGTGTAGGTGTTGAAGAAGAGGTGGAAGATATTAGTATTGACAAGTTTGCAGAAGAAATTACAAAGTTTAAGACAGTTTCATCTGAAAAACCAAACTATGTGTGTATTTTTGTCGACGTACTCACTATAGAAGTCAAACTAGGAGTGTTGATTTTTATTTAAAAAGTGAAAAGGAAAACAATGATAAGTGGCAGCAATTTGGCACTTATTTGTTGGTAGAAAGGTCGGTTTGAGTTGGCTACTGATCAACGTATTTGTAAATATTGTTATAACAAATTAGAAGAGAACAAAATGCCAGCTAAAGCAGTATAAAACAACTTAGAGTTGTTAGTTATTCCTCTGGAACTGGCAGATTTTAATGAATATGAGTCCATTCTTATTCAATCTGTGCACCCATTTCAGGCTATAGTTGGTATGGAGCCTAAAACAGGTAAGCTGCCTCCAACAGATTTACAAAGAGGTCTGAAAGGAAGAGTTGTGTACTTACCTTTAGATTTTAAGAAAAATATTGAAACTGTTGGTATAGACAGGGAGGAGAAAGAGCCAGTAGTTATTCTAGGTAATGGTGTACCAAAAAAGAGTCGAACAATATGGCAAGAGTTTGTAGATGTTAATAAACTTCAAAAGGCTACATTATATCTGGTACAGAATAATATTTATTATAATAATATAAATGTTGATGAACAGGAAATATGCTTAGAAGATGAAACAGAAATTTCAAGTGGCCAAAGAGAAAAAGTGGACAAGTCTAGGACTGAAAAGATCTATGAACATTACACTATACATCCTCTACATTCAAAAGGAGTGATAAAAACAGTATTGAATTATTTCAAATGAAGAAAGCAAAGGGAACTCCCATGAGTGTATGGGAAAAAAGTTTAGAAGCTCGTTGTTTTCCACAGCTGTTCGCCACTGGAAAAGGTGGATGATTTGATGAGCGAGCTGTACATATTCCAGCTTCAGAATACTGCTCGACAAGATTGTACTCTGAAGATCCAAGATTTCAACAGTGCATTCCATACATATTTCATCTTTTGTTTGAAAGTGATTTGTCTGCACTTTCATATGCAGTGAACCACATATTAAAAACAGGAGTTCATCTTTAACATGTTTCTGCAAAAGAATTCATGGACAAAGTTCAACAAAGAGATGAAAATTTAGAATCACAGTTAATTAATTTGATGGCATGTCAATTAACCCTGGGCGTAGTTCGCGAAGTAGCGCTACGCGAAGCTATGCGAAGTGCACTTCGCACTACGCGAGCTACGCGTAGCACTACGCGAACTGCATAGTGCGCTGTTCGCGATGATTGCACAGTGCCGGATGCTTGTCCGCACTGTGCAATCATTGAAAACGGCATCTTGCACAGTGCGAGCTGTCTTTTACTGCCGTTCGAGTAGATTTTTACTCGAGCGGCAGCTTCTCAACGCGGACTGGTAGTTTCTCATCGCGAGCGGTCGCGAGCATACGCGACCACTCGCAATGAGAAACCTGACCTCCCCGCGTTGAGAATTTCGCCGGGAGGTTTATTTTCCACGCTCGCGATCGGCAACTTGATGTTGCTGATCGCGAACGAGAAAAAGTCTCGCCGGGATGTCATTTTGCTTGCTCGCGGTCGCCAACTTGACGTTGAGGACCGCGAGCAAGCAAAAATGACCGCTGCACTACGCTACGCGTGTTTGCACTGTGCTACGTGCAATTCGCGTAGTGCGAAGTAGCGCAAACTTCGCAAACTACGCGAGCGTAGAGTGGTGCTTTGCCCAGGGTTAATGTCAATGTGATACCAATGAATATTGGTTTTGTCGTCATGGTGAACTTGAATGTATGTTAAGAAACTTAGGTACCCCTACATGGTTTGTAACACTTAGCTGTGCTGAATATGCGTGGGACTATTTACTTGAATTTCTACGAGAAACAAATTCAAATGTTAAAAATATTGAATTGAAGACACCTGGAGAACTCTGTTCCTTGGATCCTGTAAATGTCTGCAGGTATTTTAACCATAGGTTTCAAAGTATGATGTCATTTATCTGCAATAAAAATATTCTTTCTCTTGGAGAAGTTACTGATTTCTTTTGGCGAAAAGAGTACCAAGCCAGAGGTGCTCCTCATATACACATGCTATTATGGATCAAAAATGCTCCAAAATTTGGAACTGATACTGATGAAAGTGTTTTGTCTTTCATCAAACAGTATGTTACCTGTGCCATTCCAAGAGAAGGAGGAGAAAACAGCTTGAGACTACAAGTTTTACGGTTTCAAAGTCATCGATGTGGAAAATACTTTCGACGAAAATACAAGTCTAAAGGGAAATTATATACAAAATGTTATTTTGGATTTCCACCTCCAATAATTTCTAAAGGAAGAGCAAATAGTTTTAGGTCAGCAGTAAGGCATACAATAACTTGGAAATCTCCGAAGAATACATGCAACTTAAAAAGAACCGAAGATATTAATGACTACAATCCAGTGATTTTGAAAATGTGGAATGCAAACATGGATATTCAGTATGTTGCAGCTAATTCAATTGCTGTTGCTCGCTATGTTACATCATATATAACCAAATATGAAAAGACAGAGATGAAAGAAATGTGGGAAAAATTTCACAAGAAAAGAGTCTTAGCAAGAAATTGTACAGCTTTAGCTTGAAGATGCTTTCCCATCGAGAGATTGGGTCCTATGAATGTTCGGATCACTTGAGCTCTGCCAGTTTATATTCAAAGTCAAGAGGAATCATTTGGGTAAGTTTGGGTCTTGGCTACAGATGAAATAGAGTATTGAAAACATTACAAGAAATCGAATACTTAGCACTGAATGAACCAGAAAGTACAGATATTGTTAAAACTAATATGTTGAATACATACTATCCCAAAAGGAGTGCACATCTGGAAAACCTATGTCTGTATGAACTACTTCAACATTACAGCTTTAAAAGAAACGTTACAGAAAATATAAAAGAAGAAAAATATGCAGTATTTGGATGTGATGGATGTTTGGTAAAACATGCCAAAGGAAATCTTATTAACCACAGAAAACTCAGTTTTGAAAGTCCAGATAAGAGGGAATTTTTCTATTTAGCACTTCTGCAACTGTTCCAGGCCTTGGCGTAGTTAAACGGAATTACTTGAAGATTTTGACTGCTATGAAGATTCTTTTAATGCATGTAAAGATAGTATTCAATGCACAATTTTCCTACATATCTACAAATGTCAAATGATGAGATTGAACAAGAAAGTACTATTGCAGCTGAAATAGCTAGAGACAGTTCTCAAGATAGCCAAAGTTCTGCTCCACTAAGTCAAGATCCACTGGGACAACCAATTATCGAAAATGAAGCAGCAATAGCCATGAATGAGGTAGAAACTACAATGCAACAAGCACAACAGGATATTATTCCGTTGGAAAGGTTAGAAGAACAACTAAATATTGAACAGAAGGAAATATATCTACAAGTGAAAGAACAGATACAACATGGTTTGCTGCATGAAAAAAAGAATGCCAATGTTCATCATTTAAACCTATTCTAATGTACATCAGCGGTGAAGCTGGAACATGAAAAAGTTTCTTAATTAAAGTTTTGACCAGTTATCTACACAAAACTACAGAATCACATTTATCTTGTGTTGTAACAGCTCTAACTGGATTAGCAGCACACAACATTAAAGGGATAACTTTACATAGATTACTTATGCTACCAGTTGAATATGATAATAAATTGGAATATCAGAAGCTATCTGGAGAAGCTTGTTATTAAGTGTTAAGAGTACTGAAGAAAATGAAACTTTTAATCATTGATGAGGTGAGCATGGTCTCAAACGTAATGCTTGCCTTTGTACATTTAAGATTGCAACAGATTTTAAAAACAGAATACGATGCTCTGTTTGAAGGAAAACATTTAATTATATTTGGAGATCTACTACAACTAACTCCTGTATAAGGACAACCTGTTTGAAGACACTAGGAAATCTTTGGGAAGTATTGTAAATGTGAACATTTGGTTACATTTTGAATATAAAGAACATATTAAGAATATGCGACAAGCAAGTGATGAAGATTATGGAAATATTCTTCAAGATATAAGAGTTGGTGTCTTGATAAAACATGGTAAACAAGCTTTAGAAAGTCGGCTACTAAGGAACTTGTTTACAACTGGAAACACAGCGGCGGAAACAATGTACAATAAGCTTGGAGAAAAGAAGTCTATAGTTTGCCTAATGCCTACACTGCAAGAGTGTTCTACATTTAATCAAGAACTTTTGAGACTGGAAAAACAACAAATAGTGGAAATTGAAGCTATTGATAAAATTGAACACCAGGGAGTGACTATTCTTCTCACAGCGAAACTACAGGCTAAATTGTATTCATTGGAAAAGTTTGTATCTAAAACTGCAGGCTCAGAAAAGACTTTACATGCATGTATAAACTGTTGGGTAATTTTACGGCGTAATTTAAATGTAGAAGACGGTTTAGTAAATGGAGCAATGGGAAAAGTTGTTGATTTTGTAAAATTTCAGAACAGAGATGGAATAGAATTTTTGATTATAAAATTTGATCAGATTAAAGAGGTAAGATAGATTGGGCGTTGTGTTGTACGTTTTTTGCTTATAAAAGATTTGTATGTTCGCAGAAAACAGTTTCCTCTGTCTTTAGCACATGCAGTAACTATTCATAAATCTCAAGGTTTAAGTATAGACATGCTCTTGTAAATATTGGAAGCACAGTGTTCAAAGAGGGAATGGCATACATTGCATTATCTCGAATAAGAACATTGTCTGGTTTGTACTTGATAGATTTCGATGAGAAAAAGGTTAGTGCTGATGCAAATTGTGTAAGAGAGTATAATCGTTTAAGAAGACTTTATACACCTGATTTAGGTGAATATCCCATAGATGAAAAACGCGTAGTGTGTCCAAAACGGAAATATGTCAAACATTCAACTGAGGTTCAAAAAAGGAAAACAATTGAAGAGAAACATGAAGGTGTAAAGAAAAAGAAAATGGAAACTGTTGATGACATTGTAGGATACCAGTTGGAAAATAGTTCAGGTATCAACTGTTATGCTAATGTGATTCTGAATGCTGTGTTTTATCTACAAGATCTTCATCATGAAATCATAAGAAAATCGTGAAAAAAGATTCTGTTCTTTACTACATCATGTATTTCAACAGTTGGTAACTGGCAGAAGTAAAATCCATACTGCTTCTGGCATTCGACATCTTTTGGATATATGCACTGGTTCTTTGACATTTGCTCTTAATATACAACAAGATGCAGAAGAATTTCTAAACCTTTATGCTTGGAGTATTAGAACACGAAGGAATACAGATTGAAAACGTATTTGGACTAAGTTACAGATGGGATCATAAATGTGAAGAGTGTTCATTTACTACCACCACTGAAATACAAACAGAACGATTCATATACTTGATGATACCAGACTGCAAATCAGTACCTTTTAACAAATTGATGAAAACAGCCAATCAGGATATGAGATGTTCGCATTGTAGATCAGAGATGTTGTCTACATTACAAATAGAAAGATTTGGAAAATATCTAATTTTAATGCTACAACGTTGTAGAGCAAATGGAAGAAAATTGGAAACGAAAATTTAATTTTTTAATGCAAGTCAAATATCTATTTCAGGAAGAACTTTTATAGCAGTGGCTATTATTTTCCATGATGGACCTACTACAACATTTGGACACTATACTGTGTATTTGAAGTGTAATAAAGGATGGACACATTGCAATGATGCCCACTTGGAATTCAAACCTAGATTGCCTTATGAATTACCAAATTCATATTTGTGTATTTTTGAAGCCAAAGTTTTGAGTACATCATTCCGCCAATTGGGAAGATGTGAACAGAAAGTAGACAGGAATGTAAACTATTAGTATTTATAATTAGTGTTTGGATTATTATTTGCAGTAATTGATATTGCATTTGGAAAATTCTGTTTAAAAGGAAATAGTTTATATATTTGTTGTCTATTTTGTACCAGATGTAAATGAGAGTATATATTTTTGCAAATGTATTTGAGATAAATAATAGAGTTTATGTAGATGAAGGAAGTAAGTACAAAGTGTAGATAGAAAAGCACATAGCTACACATATTGAAAATTATGCTTTACGCTGATTTTCTTTTATTTCTACAATCAATTTGATTGTTTTTTTCCCTGCTGTTCAATGATAATACCACATTGAAATCACTGTGTCTGGTGAAGTTAAGTGGAATCTGAGAACAGCAAAAAAGGGAATCTGAAAATGATTCTAAATTTATGTTGAGTTGCTACAAATATATTATTATAATTTCAGTAATATATTATCATTGAATAACAGTTTTTCTTCTTCTTCATAGTAGGTAAGGTACTGTTGAAGTTTGAGAAGAGTTTTAATGCTGTTTAGGACAATACTACTCTAAAATACTTCTACTGAGTAATGTATCTAAATTATTTAAAAGGTAAGAATACATAATATAATATGCATGATAACGTGAAAAAATGTTTAAAGTTTTTATTACATGTTATTTGTTTCTAATATAAATAATGTTGATCCTTTAGACTACTTGAAAATTATCATTCTGTTGCTCATGTAATCAGGCAGGCAGTCATCCTTTCACGTAGACACTACCCATGCACTTATCCATTCTCTGAAGCACAAGTTTTGCACTAATAGCAAAATACAGTCATTACCCTTGCATTCTTTCTTTTACACAGGCACTACCCATGCCGTCATCCAATGACCCAGGCATTACCGCTGCACTTATGCAATTACCCAGGCACTACTCATGCACTCGTGCAATCGCCCAAGCACTACTCTTCCACTCAACCATTCACTCAGGCACTACCCATGCACTCATCCATTCACTCAGGCACTACCCATGCACTTATCCAATGACCCAGGCATTACCCTTGTATTCATACTTTCACTAAGGTACATTTCAGACACTCATCAAATCACCCAGACACTACCCCTGCACTCATGCAATCACCCAGGCACTACCGATGCACTCATGCAATCCATCAGGCACTACTCTTGCACTCAACCATTCACTCAGGCACTAACCATGCATTCATCCATTCTTTCAGGTACTACCCATGCACTCATCCAATGATCCAGGCATTACCCTTGCACTTGTACTTTCACTCAGGTACTTCTCATACACTCATTAAATCACCCAGACACTACCCCTGCACTCATGCAATCACCCAGTGTTGCAAAGTTATCCTATGCCCTGGGCACCACCCAACTTTTTCCTGACTGATACTGGTGGTAACTGACTCTGACTGACCCTGGGCTCTGCCTAACCAGGCCCAGGGCCAGTGCAAGGCTGAAAGGGACATATTAGAATACAGTTAAAACACCTACATACACTAGGGTATACACTAGGGTACACAATGGATAACCTACAATGTTTTGGCATATTAGGGACCTCCAGGGTCTCCCCTAGGTATCCCAGGGGTTGGGGGTCAGGTATCTATAAGGTAGACCCTTATAAAATGAGTTTTTATATGCCTGGGTAAAGTGAAAGTTCACATTTCACTCCCACATTGTGGTAAAGTGCTGCCCAAATTCGACTTTGATGCTAGGAGCACTGTGAAGTGAGGATCTGCAATATTTTTACAGATTCAGAACCCCTAAAGTCTCCCCTAGTTGTCCTATGGGGTGGGGGTCCTGTAGATATAAGCAAAGTACTTATAAAAAATGTTTTGTAGGTCCTGGTGCTGGAAAAATGGCCCAAGTCATTTTTCCCATTGCAAATCCCCTGTTACATAGGTTAACATGGTAGGAAGTTATTAATTAATAACTCTTGATAGGAGAGGGCTAGAGAGGCCATTCAAAGATTTCCCGAATGGTATTAATAAATCCAACAATATGATATTGTTGAATTTCTCCTAAAGTGTACATACAAGAAGTTATAAGACTTTCTTGTTTGTAAGTCCAGATTCAGCCTTCCAGTGGTCTGCCCTGATTGGTCAGAGTTAAGTGGATTAGCCAGCCTGCCTGGAGAGGTGATAAAGAGCCCCTGGGGTTAGGCAGCTGGGCTGGGAGGGCAGTGTGCTGGTCCACATGAATGCCAGGCCAGGGGGAGGGGTTGTAAACCATGGGCTTCAAAGAGAAAAGCAGAACCCAGTGACATTTACAACTCTGAACTTTCTACCTCAGGCAGATGGGGGGATTAAGGAAGGTATGAGCAGATGCAGGGGGGAGAGTCTAAGTAAGTTAGCCATCCTAGGGGTGTGTTTAGCCAACTCTTGCCTCCTTGCTGGAAATTCTGCCATTATGGATTTGGAAGATTTGATGCACTCTGGGACAAAATAATGCCACACTCTACAGGAAGTGGTCATATCTTTGAGGAGTTACCCTGCTCCCATTGGTCAGGAGTGACCTCCTGTCTGACCCAGAGAACATGGAATAAGTATCTGAGAGGGGCAGAGCCCTCCAGATCTGCTGCTTGAAACTTACTGAAGCAAGACATTGCCAAGCTGAGACGATTTTGCTGTGTAAAGATTTCTAAGGCCTGACCTCTGAAGACTGCACCATCAGAAACTACAGCCCTGTGGATTATCTTGCTGAAAAGGAACTAAAGAGTGGACTCCCTGAAAGCTACAGGTTAAAAGAGCTCATCTGGAACATCACCAACTAAATCTGCACCTTGGGGAACTACCAGTGGATTTGTAAGGGGTGACGTCCAGGTAGATTGTGGGAACTGAAGTCCTCAAATTTCAAGGACCATCTTGGAGCTTCCAGACCCTTGGAGTGAGTTTGAGACACTTTGGAACCCTTTGAGGAACTTCAGGAAGAAGTTCAAGAAGTTTGGAGAACTTTGGAGGAACTTTGAAAAAAAGCTCCATAGAGGGACTGACTCAACCTGGTCAGCCAAGCCGCCTGCCTTCAACCGCGAGTCGGCCAAGCCATCCAGGTTGGTCCCGCTAAAAGCTCAGTCGGTCCGACTTCCAGAGTTTGACCGGGAGTAGAAGAAATCTGAGGCCGGCGAACCCTCACCGGATCCGGCTACATGAAGAGCATCGAGAGACCCCACGAGAAAAAGCTCCAGAAAAGTTTCTAAGTCCGCTCGTAGAAAAGGTGACCGGGAACACCGCGAGAGCCAAGCCGCCTGTCTTCCATCGCGTGTCGGCCTGGGCTCCTGGGTTGCCCCGCTGAAGCGCTAAAGAAAAAGTTTCAAAGTCTGCTCCAGGGAAGTTGACCGGGACCTCGTCACAAGTCAATCCGGCGAACCCTCACCGGATCCTGACTGGCTGGGAGCTTCGAGGGGCCTCGAGGAGAAAAGCTCCAGAAAAGTTTCTAAGTGTGAAGGTAGAAACTGAGACCAGGACCTGCCGCAAGCTGTAGCCGCCAGGGCTCCATCGCGGTCGGCCTGAAACTTTGACCTTGACCTTGCCAGGTAGGTCGCTCCCCCACCACACAGCTCCGCCTGTGCTGTCTGCCCGCTGCTCCTGTAGGTAAGATCGCCCTCCGCTTGTGGCCCCGGTGCCAGTTTTGTCTGCTTGTCTCCCCTTTCCTTTCTGTGCCCCTCGCTGCCCCACTGTTGTTGTGCCCGTGATTTGCCTGCTTTCCCCCCGTTTTCCTTCTGTGCCCCTCGCTGCCCCACTGTTGTTGTGCCCGTGATTTGCCTGCTTTCCCCCGTTTTCCTTCTGTGCCCCTCGCTGCCCCACTGTTGTTGTGCCCGTGATTTGCCTGCTTTCCCCCCGTTTTCCTTCTGTGCCCCTCGCTGCCCCACTGTTGTTGTGCCCGTGATTTGCCTGCTTTCCCCCCGTTTTTCCTTCTGTGCCCCTCGCTGCCCCACTGTTGTTGTGCCCGTGATTTGCCTGCTTTCCCCCCGTTTTCCTTCTGTGCCCCCGCTGCCCCACTGTTGTTGTGCCCGTGATTTGCCTGCTTTCCCCCCGTTTTTCCTTCTGTGCCCCTCGCTGCCCCACTGTTGTTGTGCCCGTGATTTGCCTGCTTTCCCCCCGTTTTTCCTTCTGTGCCCCTCGCTGCCCCACTGTTGTTGTGCCCGTGATTTGCCTGCTTTCCCCCCGTTTTCCTTCTGTGCCCCTCGCTGCCCCACTGTTGTTGTGCCCGTGATTTGCCTGCTTTCCCCCGTTTTTCCTTCTGTGCCCCTCGCTGCCCCACTGTTGTTGTGCCCGTGATTTGCCTGCTTTCCCCCCGTTTTCCTTCTGTGCCCCTCGCTGCCCCACTGTTGTTGTGCCCGTGATTTGCCTGCTTTCCCCCCGTTTTCCTTCTGTGCCCCTCGCTGCCCCACTGTTGTTGTGCCCGTGATTTACCTGCTCTCCCCCCGTTTTTCCTTCTGTGCCCCTCGCTGCCTATCGCCATTCCCGCCGCTGCGTCCCTGCGGCCCCGCCCCCTGACTGCCCATTCGCTGCCCCTGCCTCCCGCCTCCCAGCTGCTCCTCCCTCCCACCTCCCCATAAATGGCGGCCGCTGCACGCCCGCGCAGCGGGCGTGCGCAGCGGGCGCGCCGCTGGCGCGCCGAAGGCGCGCCTAAGGCAAGCCCGTCTGCGCCCGTCCGCGACTGGACCGCGCCCAGCGCCAGAACCCCTGGATCCCACCGATGCAACACCACTCGACGGACCTACGACGCCGCCACACTCACCGCACTCAATGCCGGCCGGAACCCTGCCTGCTACCGAGCCTCACCGAGACGCACCCACGGACCCTTCACCTGCCAAACCTGCCGATTCACCTGCCCCCTGACGTGCACCACCTCCGCCAAGTCGAGCAACAGCAGCAACCACCTGAAATGCATCCTGCTGAACACCCGCTCCGTCCACAGGCACGCCGTGGAACTCTGGGACCTGCTCGACGCAACAGCACCGGACATCGCCTTCCTCACCGAAACCTGGATGAACGCCTCCTCAGCGCCTGACATCGCCATAGCCATCCCGGATGGATACAAGATCACCCGGAAGGACCGCGTCAACCAGACGGGAGGAGGCATCGCCATCGTACACAAGAACACCATCCGCATCTCGACTAACTCCGACGAGACCTTCACCGCCGCCCGAACACCTACACTTCCAGATACACACGGACCCCAAGACCACCCTCCGAGGCACCCTCATCTACAGACCCCCGGGACCACGCACACTATTCAGCGAAGACATCGCAGACTTCATCAGCCCGCACGCCATGCCCTCCGCCGACTACATCCTCCTAGGGGACCTCAACTTCCACCTGGAGAACAACAACGACAGAAACACCACCGCCCTGCTGGACAACCTCGCCAACCTCGGACTCAAGCAACTGGTGAACACGCCCACCCACTACGCCGGCCACACGCTTGACCCCGTCTTCTCGTCCAGCAAGCACATCTCCTTCAGCCACGCCACCGGACTCCACTGGACCGACCACAGCTGCGTCCACTTCAGCTTCAGAAAGACTGCGACCCACCACCACCCGCAACAGGCTCCCCGCCGGAGCTGGAGCAAGATCACCGCCGAGCAGCTCACCGCCTCCCTCAGCCAGAACACACCCACCGACACAACGGACCCAAACGAAGCAGCCAGCAACCTCGCCAAGTGGCTGACCGCCTGCGCCGACGACCTCGCACCACTAAAAAACCCTCCCAGCAGACCCGGAAGCAAGAAAACCCCTTGGTTCACCAACGAACTCAAGGAATCCAAGAAGAACTGCCGCACTCTCGAGAAAACCTGGCGACTCGACCAGACCACAGACAACAGGACCGCCCTCAAGCACGCCACCCGCAAACACCACCAGCTGATCCGTGCCACCAAGAAGTCGGCACTCAAAGAACGACTGGACAACAACGCCCATGACAGCAAGGAACTTTTCAGCATCGTCAAAGAGTTCTCCAACCCCAGCGCCGGAAACAACGACATCACCCCCTCGCAAGACCTCTGCAACTCACTCTCCGCGTTCTTCCACCGCAAGATCACCGACATACACAACAGCTTCAACGCACAAACAACGCACCCTACCGCCGAACCAATGCCCGCCACCACCACCCTCTGCAACTGGACCCCGATCAACACCGAAGACACCACCCGCACGATGAACTCCATCCACTCCGGATCACCAACCGACCCCTGCCCACACCACGTCTTCAACAAAGCCGACGCCACCATCGCACCCCATCTCCGGGACATCATCAACTCCTCCTTCCGCACCGCCACCTTCCCGGAGAGCTGGAAGCACGCCGAGCTTACCGCCCTCCTGAAGAAACCAACGGCGGACCCCACCGACCTCAAGAACTACCGCCCCATCTCGCTCCTTCCGTTTCCGGCCAAAGTCATCGAGAAGACCGTCAACAGACAGCTTGCCGCCTTCCTCGAGACGAATGGATCCCTCGACCCCTCGCAGTCCGGGTTTCGGGCCAACCACAGCACCGAGACCGCCCTTATCGCAGCCACCGACGACATCAGAACCCTAACCGACAACGGGGAAACAGCTGCCCTCATCCTCCTGGACCTCTCCGCGGCGTTCGACACCGTCTGCCACCGCACCCTAGTGAAGCGCCTCAGCAACATCGGAATCCGAGAGAAAGCACTGGAATGGATCATCTCGTTCCTCGCCGGAAGAACCCAGAGAGTCCGCCTCTCCCCGTTCAGATCCGAAGCCACCGAAGTCATCTGCGGCGTTCCACAAGGATCCTCACTCAGCCCGACCCTCTTCAACGTCTACATGAGCCCCCTCGCAGCCATCGCACGCCGACACAACCTCAACATCATCTCCTACGCCGACGACACCCAGCTGATCCTCTCCCTCACCAACGACCCCACTACCGCCAGAGCCAACCTGCACGACGGGATGAGAGACGTCGCCGACTGGATGAGGAACAGCCGCCTTAAACTGAACTCAGACAAGACGGAAGTCCTCATCCTGGGCTCATCACCCTCCGCCTGGGACGACTCCTGGTGGCCCCCGGCCCTGGGCACCGCACCCAAGCCAACGGACCACGCACGCAACCTGGGCTTCATCCTGGACTCCTCCCTATCAATGACCAAACAAGTCAACGCCGTCTCATCTTCATGCTTCAACACCCTGCGCATGCTCCGCAAGATCTTCAGATGGATCCCCACTGAAACCAGGAAGACCGTCACCCAGGCACTCGTCACCAGCCGACTGGACTATGGGAACACCCTCTACGCCGGAACCACAGCCAAACTTCAAAAGAGACTCCAGCGCATCCAGAACGCCTCCGCACGACTCATCCTGGACATCCCCCGACACAGCCACATCACCGTACACCTGAAAGACCTGCACTGGCTCCCCGTCAGCAAGAGAATCACGTTCAGACTCCTCACCCACGCACACAAGGCCCTCCACGACCTGGGCCCAAAGTACCTCAACGACCGCATGTCCTTCTACACGCCCACACGCCAGCTACGATCAACCAGCCACGCCCTCGCCACCGTACCACGCATCCGCAGAACCACCGCCGGAGGAAGATCCTTCTCCTACCTGGCGGCCAAGACCTGGAACTCCCTCCCCACTCACCTTCGGCGAACCCAGGACCATCTCGCCTTCAGGAAGCAGCTCAAGACCTGGCTGTTCGAGCAGTAACTTACCCCCTCCCCCAGCGCCTTGAGACCCTCCCGGGTGAGTAGCGCGCTCTATAAATGCCGTGATTGATTGATTGATTGATTGATTGACTTTGCCCCAGTCTATCGCGAGCAGGTATCCCAATATGGTGCTATAAACTTCTAAGTGCTATATTTTATTAAATCTTTGAAAATTAATATCTCCGGTTCCCTACATTGGATTTTTGTCGTTTTGGTGTCATTTAAAAGATAAAAATAGTTCCTATTTTTATAATATGGTGTTGGATTTTTATTATGTGTTGTGTCTTAATTATTTACTGAATTGGTGTTTTTAAATGCTTTACATACCTGTCTTTGAAGTTAAGCCTGTCTGCTCGCAGCCACGTTACCAAGGGTTGAGCATAGGAATAATTTTCTAAGACCTATGCTGAGTCCTATCATGTGTTAGTGGCCTTATTGCCAGTGGCAGACCTACATTTGCCCCTACCAATAATCCACTTTCCAACACCCAGGCACTACCCATGCACTGATCCAATTATCCAGGCACTACCCCTGCACTACCCCTGCACTCATGTAATCACCCAGGCACTAGTCTTGCACTGAACTATTCACTCAGGCACTACCCATGCACTCATCCATTCTCCAAGCACTACCTATGCACTCATCCAATTACCCAGGCATTATCCTTGCATCCATCCTTTCACTCAGGCAAGACCCATACACTTATCCAATCAACCAGGCACTTCCCCTGCACTCATGCAATCACCCAGGCACTATCCATGCACTCATGCAATCACTCAGGCACTACTGTTGCACTCATCCATTCCCTCAAACACTACCCATGCACTCATCCATTTACTCAGGCACTACCCATGCACTCCTCCAATCACCCAGGCACTACCCCTGCACTCAAGCAATCACCCAGGCACTATCCGTGCACTCATGCAATCACTCAGGCACTACTGTTGAACTCATCCATTCCCTCAAACACTACCCATGCACTCATCCACTCACTGAGACACTACTTATACACAATTCTAACATTAATCATACACACATTCATACGAGCAATCACTTTCATTACATACAATTTTTCTATTTTTTACCAGTTTGCGTGGTTCTGTTAGAACCATTTTTTTAGAACAATTTTCTATTTTTTTGTATTTTCTGTTTTTTGGGGGGGATTTCTTGCATTTTTAAAAACAAAAAATTAAATTAAAACAATCCAACTCTGCTGTTTCTGTTCAAAGTAGAAACATAACCAACAACAAAAAAAATAGCATTTGTGAGCTCTGAGGAGCGTCTTGATGGTGTCAATAGACGGCTCTCCCACACACAGTGTTGTTAGGCATTTGCGGCAGTGGATGGCAGCATCTGTCAACTCCGGAACAATGAGGGGTTGTGGAGTGGTCAAAACAACCCCTGCAGATGTTGATGGTTTTACTCCATCATCGTTGGCTGCTTCTTCCCATCTTCGGCGCTCCACCTCTCGTGCCAGGCGAACAGGATGTATGGTGTCGAGATGTTCTCTCATGGAAGAAGTACCACAAGAGTACTTCTTCTCTGAGCCTCTTGATAACACTTTGTGACAGATAGTACATGTCACTTTTCGCGCATTGACTTTTTTTTCTCCTTCAGGCACAGTGAAGAAGGCCCATACAATACTTTCTTTCCTCTTCCTCACTGGCTCCTCCACCTCCTTCATCTCCTCCTCCTGGTCCTCAGGGAATGCTGATGCCATTTTTCTTGTAGCAAATGAAAAACACCAGAAAAAAAATGAAAATTGCCAGAGCCTACAAAATAGATAGTCTTCACCCAGACACACCCAAAAAGAAAGGACTGTAAGAGGTCTTGGTTCCACCCACCAAGAGAATGAAAAGCTGTTCAACAAATGACAAGCTTTCTTTCTATGTCACATGGAGTCGCGTAGGGGTCACGCACCGTATGCGTAGCCTGTCGCGCACCCGTAAAATGTACTAAATGTCATATAAAACTGTAAATTACTATCAGGATATTGTGTTTCAAAGTATTTCAATGAAAATTCTTGATGCAAAACAGATATTTAAACTAGAAACATTCATATTTCATACTTTTGAAATTACGCCGGAGTCGCGTTCCCTACGCGAACCACGAAATACGTGACGGCAGGATTCACGATCCATACGCATCCGGTGCTGCGATGGTAAAGCGTACACCAAAATATGCTTTAAACATCTTAAAAATATTGCACAAGAACACTAATAATAATTTATAGAATTGATTAATAAACCTCTTTGTTTAAAAAATATATTATTTGAGTGTAAGTATGTATTTTAGGTTTACATTCGTGTAACGGATACGCGCACCCACCGCATAGATCCGTGTCCCGTACGCGATACCATTGCATCCACAAATATCTGTTAAAAACATTTGAAGACAAATTTCTAACACCTTTATTACTATTTTTATGTACTCAGTAATAAACCTGTATGTCAAAAACATATATTTTTTAAAATGATATTCGTATAACGGATCCGCGCACCCATCGCATAGGGTCGCGTACGGTGCGCGACCCTTTTATGTCAATTTAAAAAAATATATATATATATAAAAAAGATAGTTATAAGAATATAACAAAACAACTTCCATACTATTAAAAGTAATCATACAAAATGTAATTTAGCCAAAAATACTTAAAAAAATATCCTATACATTTAAAAAAAAAAATTATTTTTGAATTGAAAATTCTATTATATAATATCATACTGTACAAAATTACAAACAATAAAACAATGTTAATTCAAATAGATGACACTATAATTCTTTCATCAGCTATGTTATATATATTTTTAAAAACAGATTATAATTATTTTTAATAATAATAGAAATACTTAAAAAATAGACAAAAAATAAAAAAATAGTTACAAACATCTTTTCATAAATGGAATGATCTACAAAACCTTAGAAATTCATTGAAAAACCATAGGTTTCAGGGATGTTATAGTTAGGAATTAGCATTTAAAAAACCTTAGAAATTCACTGAAAAAACTACAGGTTTCAGGGACGTTATAGTTAGGCTGCATTTCACTCGTACAAAACTAGAGAAATTCAGCAGTTATAGTTAGCTGAGCTAACTATAACTCGTGCCACCGCAATGCACTGCTGATGAGGTCACATATTACATCACTCATGACATGGTCAGTGACATCACTGATGACATCACTGATGACATCTCAAATGACATCACTGATGACATCATCCAGTGTCTGAGTGTTTTTTAAAAGTTTAAGAATGTTAAGAAGTTCAACTAACTATAACGGCTGAATTTCTCTGGTTTTGTAGGAATGAAATGTCAGCCGAACTATAACGTCCCTGAAACCTGTGGTTTTTTCAGTGAATATATATAAACACTCACGCACCCACACTGGCACCCATACAAACACTCTCACACTCAGTTACACACTCAGACAGACATTCTCACACACACTCTGATGCCCATTCAGACACTGTCACACCCACTCACACAGACAGAAACTCTCACATCCACTGTGATGCCTATAGAGACACTCTCACACCCACTCACACACACAGACAGTCTCATACCCATTCTGATGCCCATACAGAGAGACTCACACCCACTCACACACAGACAGGTTAACAGAGCCTACTTGCCTCATTTCCATCAAGAGGTCCCCATCCTGGAATGCGTCCAGTGCACTTTTAAGGATTTGGCCAGTTGCATTGTGGAAATTGTAGTCCCAACATCCCAAGGGCCATCTCAGAGATTCTAGACCCCTGGATTGGTGTTGTGGACACTTTGAACCACCAAGGAGATCTTCTGGAAAATGTTCTAGAAGACTGGAGCAATTTTTGTAAAAATCTCCTTAAGTTGACCAGGTGCATTGTGGGAGTTGTAGTTCCAGACCCCAAGCGGCAAACCAGAGCATCTGAACCCTTGGCTGGTGCTGTGGACCACTTCCCTGCATCAAGAAACACTTCAGGAAGAAAGCGTAAAAAACGCTTGACCTTGTTCCAGTCCAGCGTGACTTTTTTTAACCCCTTGAGCGCCATTTGCTTCTAAGTGCTAGTTTTACTTTTAATCTTTAAAAAAACATATCTCTGGTCCCCTGCATTGGATTTTTGTCATTTTGGTGTCTATTTGTTCATAAAAATATAACCTATTGTTATAATTGGTGTTGGATTTTTATTGTGTGTTTTGTCTAACTTATTTAATGTATTGGTGTTTTTAAATGCTTTACACACCCATCTCCTAAGTTAAGATTGCCTGCTCGTTGCCAGCTACCAAGGGTTGAGCAAAGGATTAATTTATTGAGACCATAACTGAACCTTTTGTTGTGTTTGTGGCCTTATTACTAGTGGTAAGTCACTAATTATCACTACTAATAAACCACTTTCCAATACCCACTCACACACAGACAGACACTCTCACATCCATTCTTACACCCATACAGACACTCTCACACCCACTTACACACACAGACACTCTCTTACTCCCAATCACCCACACACAGAGACAGATACACTCACTCCCACTCTGACGCCTATAAAAACACTCTCACACCCACTGTGACACCCAGACACTCTCACATCCAGGTCACATACCCAGACTCTCTAACACCTATTGTGACACAGAGACATACACTCCCACTCCCAGTCTGATGCCCCTACAAACACTCTCACATCCAGTGATACAGCCAGACACTCTCACACCCAGTCTGACTCCCACCACACACACAGACACTCTCACACCCACTCACAGGCAGATGCTCTCACACCCACTCTGATGCCTATACAACATTTCTCACACTCACTCGTATACACAGACACTCTGACACCCACACACACACACAGACAGTCATACACCTTCTCACAGACTGACAGAGATGGCCAGACATCCACTCACAGACCTACTCAGATTATCACACACCCATTCACAGACCCAGACACAAACGGACCCACGGATCTACAAAACATTTAAGAAATTGGAATTTAAAATTAAAAAAACTGTCTTCAGTGAAAGGTTTGGCTCCGAAAAGAGCCTTTGGGGTATATTTCCAAGACAATGATGCAGCGCAGTGCTGCAAGCAATTTTACTGCGCCAAGCTGCGTCATTGTCTAAGTGCTGGAATGCGCCATATTTACAAGAATGCAGCACATTCCTGTACTCACCCCTGTGCAGGTGCACAAACAGAAGCTATGCACCAACGCAGACACCCTTTCACCATGGTGCAAGGGTGCCTGTGTTGCAGGGATGATTGTTGTTCTGCAGGAAGGGATACCTTCCTGCACAAAAATAATCATTAATGGCGTTTTGCTCCTTGTATGTGTGCTGCAGAATGCAGCAAACAAACAAAGAGCAAAAAACGAGGAGAAATATAAGTATGCCTCTTTGTTGTGCCACCCTTATGCCTCCCGGGGGATGCGTACGTCTTTTGGCGCTGCCTCAGATTTACGATTCCTTGTAAATCTGGGGCAGTGTCAAAAAGCCATGGGTGTTGCTGGGAACGCCCACAGCAACACCCATTGCAGGCCCCTTTAACACAGAAAACGGTGTCAAAGGGAACAATATTCACAAGGTTGCATTAAGTCACGCAAAGTGGTTCAATGCTGCCTTGTAAATATGGAGCAGGACACATCACCACTGTAGACACTCCGGTGGTACAGGGCAGGGGCCTTTTAAATGAGGCCCTTTGTGTTTATAATGTGTTGGAAATAACTGCACATAATTCAGGATGTAGTCTTTGAAATTCTTGAGGAGCACCCTGTTTCCTTTATTTGTCAAATGAACGCCATCATCTCTATATATACCCTCCATGTCAAGGCGTAAATTATTGTTGTAGATGGAGCCCATGTTGTGGTTTCTGAGTAATGCAGAAACTGTTTTATTTACATGTTTCCTGGCTTTGCCTATCTGTGGACAGAATTCCTTTGACCACTTCCATTTCTGCCTTTGGCAAATGTTAGAGAACTCCAAGGGAATGTGAGAGAAAAGTGCCATTAAATCAGCAAAGGCATCCTCCATTAGGATTTCCAGTCTAACCCCAGTAAGTGTGCCTAGGTCATTGCTACCACAGTGCACAATCATGAGGTCTGGATGCTGGCAATCCGCAATTCCTTTAACCATAGACAGCAATTGATGCCACTTGAACCCTCTCTGGACAACCCAAGTAATGTCCGCATTAGGCAAACCCAAGTCTCTGTCAATGCCACTCTTTCTAGCACATTCTCTAGCCCAAAACACAAAGCTATGACCCACAATCCACACTCTAACCATTTTGAAGGAAAGGAGGAGTAGCACACAGGAGAAGGCTGGAGAAGAATGAGAACGTTTTCAAAATGAAAGGCAGTTATAAAGGGAGGACAGCCCCTAATGTAAACAAAACTGATTTGATTGGCTGGTGTAAATAAGCAGGTAGCTAAAATGAGGCAATGATTTTGAGAAAAAAGTACCTAGATTTGTGATTTGTGCTGGAAAAATACAAAAATTGTTATGCTATTTGGGATATGTTTATATTTCAAAACAGTCAACAACTCCTGCTATAGTTGAATTTGAAGCTAGTTTGCTGCTCACAGAAATTGTGACCATTTGACCTACTGTAACAAGAGAATATTCCAAAGGCGGTTGCTATGGAAAGTGAGCTAAAGCAATGTGGGGGGAAGGATTTTGGAGATTCTGTACTTTCAAATGTAAAAGTAGGGTGGTTTAGACACATTCCTTATTATGGAGGAGTTCTTTTCTAAATCAGTACTATCTTATAAAGTTAAATGTAGATCAAACTTATGGTAGTATAATGTTACATGGGTTAGTGGACTCCCGCATGGATTCGCGGATCCACCGCAAAGTGACACAGGGGGCCGCGCTGAGCATCGCGGAGGATTCGCGGATTTGTGGCAAAAAACAACCTAATTGGGCTTCTTCGCAGGAAACATGGAAAGGGTTAGAGAAATACTGACCATTTAGAAGTGGTGTAGCAAAAAAAAGAAAGATGAAAGTATGCCTGTGATTTGTTAACTAGGGCAACATAAGTAAGAGCACATGGTGAGGGGTAGCCATTTTGCCTGCTTTTCTACTGAGAGAGGAAGTGGTTTACAGTTTTGACTGGAGATTTCAAATGAAAACAGATGTTACCATACATAGAAATAAAACTGAGAGAACAGCACAGAGCTTTTACAGGTATGTTAATTAGGTTGTAGAATATAAAAGTATATTTAGAAAAAATAGTGAGCGTATGTAAGCTGAAAGAAAATGTGTAGCTTCTAGACACTATACTAGAAGGGAAAATGGAAGGGTGCTTAGATGAGAACATTATCTAACAATACAGTGAGCAGGAAAGGAGAAAGAGGAGTTTGTATGTCTGAATGAATATTAATGTTATTATGCCAGGATAAATTAATGGGTTTGAAATTAGATGTGGGTGCTTGCTTATAGTATTAAAATTAATAGCAAGCAATTTGCATACACTCATGCAGTCAGGCAGGCACTTACAGACCCAGTTACACTCCTACAAAAGCACTTATGTATCCATCAAACATATAGCCAGACAGCGACTGCCATACTTACTCACACACCCATAAGACCATTAAAACACCCATTTACTCACCTTTTCGCCCAGGTTTGAGTACTATTTTGACCTTGCAGTCTGGGAGGACATCCGCAGAATGCAATCTGCACCACAGGAAGAGTTTTAAGAGGACTACTTCAGCACTCTTGAGAAGGGAGAACCCTGATTGTAGTTGACCTTAAAATCAAGGGCCACTAAGGGTACTGGCTCTGAGAAGGAGGGAAAGGAGTAGAGAAATAACAGGGCAAAGGTTCCAGAGGAGAGAGGGGGATCCCTGCAGAGAAAGAGTTCCCTTCTGGAATCAATGCTAGAAGTCGTGTCTCTGCCCAAATCCAGTCCCCTGAGGAGTTCAAGGGCAGACAGGCTGAGAGGGACCTAAGGCTGCAGCTGGCCCAGGTGGCTGCAGAGGAGAAAAAAGCTGAGGCTGGGAGAGCCTTAGAGGAAAAAAAGATCTTATTGGATCATGATGTGGTTGTCATGTGGGTGGACTTGAAGGTCAAATAGCTCTTAGAGTCTAGCAAAAATGGTGGGAGCAAAACTACTGTGTCCAGTGCAGAACAAGGCATCCATATACCAAGAAACTTGGTGCCTGATTATAAGGGGGAGGGTGATGTAAACAGGTTGTTTCAGACATATAAAGTAGCTTTAGAGTCACCAGTCCTGGGACGATTATGTGGTGTACTTTTGAAATTTTTGTAAAAAGAAGTGTTGCTTTTTAAGAAGCTTTTTCATTTTTATACTTTTTCTTTTTTTTCCAAAGAGAACTGGGAAGAAGGAACTGGCCTCACACTGTTAAAACATGAAGGTTCAACAGGGAGCTAAGAAAATAATGAAATATTTCTGCTGACAGTACTTTGGAAATGTATGTGAATGGAAACTCAGCACTTGCTACCATAGCTACCACTAAGAGTCAAGTGCAGAAGTGGTATTTGGCCCTGTTACTCATGATTATAAGTAGATCGGGCCCCAGGACATCAGGAGTAAAAATCCTCAACCCCCCACGGTTGGGACTAGCAACCCCTGCATAACCTGTGGCTCTCTGAAAGGAGTTCTGATAACCTTCTTTGGAATTGACAGGGAAGCAACATGGAGACAAAGCTGAGACAGGGTGAAGTCCTTAAGAAAAGTTGACTCTCGCTATTTAATACTGCTTGGATTGATGGGACCCTGCAGTCTGAACAACGATGAGGAACTAGCAGCTCACTTGGAGGACTAGGCTGTCTTCAAGAAATTCATTGGACTTTGTTTTTAAGGTTGGATTAAGAGACTAGTAAGAGATTGTGTGTTATGACGAAGCTTCATCAGACCATTCAGAACTTATCCACATGGATCATCAAATGCACTGACAGAGTCGCCCCGATGAAACCAGCAAAAATCAACAAAACCTCAATACAAGCCAGCTGGTACACCACAAAGCTCAGAACCACCAAGCACAACTGTTACTGACTCGAGAAAAAGTGGCACGCCACAAGGAACCCCTCCGACAGAGCCACTCACAAAGCAGCCCTCAGCAACTACTGTTGGCGCTTCAAAGAAGCCAAGAGAACAGTCATCACAGCCCACATTGATACATCAGCCAACCGCACAAAAGAACTCTTCAAAATAGTCAAGGAAATTCTCCAACCCTGCAGCCACAGAGAACACAAACCACCCCTCTCAATAACTCTGCGACACCCTTTCAGACTACTTCCACAGCAATATTGCCACCATCTACAACTACTTCGACTCCCAACCCACTGCTCTCACCTTCAACAGCTTCAACCAACCAACATGCCCCAGCAGAATGATCCCCACTTGGTCTTCGTCACCACTCAGACCACCACGGTCATCATGTCATTCATTCACTCCAGGGAACCCACCGCCCCGACCCCACAATCATTTCACTCACGGAACCGACCTTATCAGTATGGAACTCACCAGCATCATCAACACCTCCATCACCGTATCAGCCTTCCCGGACAGATGGAAACATGCAGAGGTCAGACCCCTCCTAAAGAAACCCTCCGCTGACCCCGGCAAACTCAAAAACTACTTACCGATCTCCCTGCTCCCCTTTCCGGTCAAAGTACTCAAGAAGGCCATCAACAAACAGCTTACCGAATACCTGGAACACAATCACCTACTTGACGGTATTCAGACAGAATATCGAGTTGAACATATCGACAGACAAGAATATTGTTTCAGAAATATTGTGACATGGAAATATCGACATCATGAATATCGATTTTTAAAATGTAGAAGTCATTAATATCGTTTGCAAAAATATAGTTGTTTAAAATATCCTTTTTTAATTATTGTTATGTATTTAGTATATATTTGGAATGTTTATGATGTATTTTTTTTGTTTAATTATTGTTTATATTTCTTAATATTTTTGTTATATTTTTAGTAGTTATGAAAGTTAATTTAATTAAATTTTGTGTTTTTTAGGGGTCCATTATGATATCGGGCAGATCGCCACCGCCCGACCGGCGGTGGCGATCCACCCGACATCTTTCCCCGGCCGCACGCCATTTACCCCTGCCCTATTACGATGGCGGGGGGCCCAGCGGTGGACGGAAAGACCGTCCGCCGCTTTACCGCAGGCAGGCAATCGTTACGATTGTCTGCCGTGCGGTCCTAGGCAATAATATGGTGGCGGTGCCTAGCAGGCACCGCCTGCCATATTAAGATGTCAGCGGAGTTTGGCCTTTCCATGGCGGCGATGCTGCCATGGAAAGGCATGCGGTGTTTGCCTTTGGGGGCCTGTTGCGGGCCCCCGTGGTGTTGGGGGGTGGGGGGTACCTATGGTACCCCCCTACATTGGCATGCACAAGGTGGCAGACACCGCGCGGTGCCTGTCACGTTGTGCATGCCAATGCACAACATGCATGTTTGGCATTGTGGCGTGTGCTGCACAAAGCACTGCCCGCCACAATGTTAAATATGCGGGATGCGACCACCAGGGTGGCGGTCGCAACCTAATGGCCACAGCGGGACCGCCGCACCTCTTGCGGTCGGTCCCGTTCACCGTCACGGTGGCGGGCGGACTTTGTCCGCCCGCGATCGTAATAGACCCCTTAGTTCTGTAGTGGCTTTTGGGTTTAGAGGGGTATAGGGTAGGAAGTAATTTAATTATTATAAATTAATGAATATATTTTAATTAATATTATTTATGTAATTGATATATAATTATGTTAATTGTGCTATTAATTTTTTTATGTAAATGTTTTGCACGGGTTGTGGGGTTTATAGGGGTAAAGGTTGGGAAGTAATTTATTTTTAATTAATTAATAATTAGTTGTTAATTAATATTAATTAATTGATAATTAATTATGTTAATTGTTTAAATACATTTCTTAGGTGTAGTTTATGGGGTTTATAAGGGTAAAGGGTGGGGAGTAAATTAATTTTAATTAATTAATAATTACTTGTTAAATACTATTAATTATTTAATTGTGAACAAATGATTTTAATTGTGTGATACATTTTTTTTGTTTCATTTTAGTTGGGGGTTGTGGGGTTTATAGGGGGAAAGGGTGGGAAGTTAATTAATTTTAATGAATTTATATTAAGGGGCTAATTACGATGTCAGGAGGAAAGCCTCTGCCCAACAGTCGGAATCTTCCTGACCGCGTCGGAGCCCTTCCGACCGACTTTGTCAGTTTACAGTCCGACCGCCTGATTACGAAGTTCGCGATCGGAACGTGAACTGGCGGGTCATTCCGAATTGGTTTCGACCAACTCGCGAAGTATTCCAGTCAGTGGGAACTGCACCGTAACCCGCTATGGTTGGCCGTCGGGATTACGATGTCGGTTTCCAACAACCTTTGCGCGTCGGACTTTCTGACACAGAAAGGCTGTCGGAAAGTGACAATGGGGTTACCTAAGGTACCCCCCTGTAAAACCCTGCACTGTGTGGCAGGCAACGTGGGGTGCCAGCAACAGGGTGCAGGGTTTTACACACACACCCCATTTACCCATAGAAGCCTGTGTTTCAGCCGGTTCTCGGGTGTAACACGAGCTCCTATAGGAAACAATGGGAATCCGACCGAACAGTGGTCGATCGCATTGTAATCCGGTGGTCGGAACCGCCAACTGCAAGTCGGTTGGTACCGTATCCGAGACGTGTCGGGCAGAGGCTTTTCACCCGACATCGTAATGAGCCCCTTAGGGGCCCATTAGGATGGCGGGCGGAAGCACCACCGCCGTGCTGGCGGATGCAAAAAGCACCAGTTACCGTCCGCCCGCCGCAGCCCACACGCCCGCCCAATTAGGATGTGAAAATACAGCCAAACACCGCCCGTAAGCCAGCGACGCCGTCCGCCATCAAAGTGCGCCCGTTCACGTAGCGGCGCGGCCCAATGGAGACACACCGCCCGACGAAATCACGTACCGCCCGGCGTACAAATTACGATGACACAACCAAACAGTTCCCCCGGCTAAGAGACACCGCATGTGAAAGCAAGGCGGAAAACCGAACGCACAGTACGGATAGCAAAGAGGCGGACCCCCGAGCATGAATCCAGCACTGCAGGCCCTCCCCATGCTCTACCTGATGCAGCACCCAGGAGTCAATGCACCGCGGTGACGCAGGTAGGCAGACACACAACAAGGGCACGCAAACACCGCACACAGTGCAAGGGCTGGAAAACTGTATATGGCCCCCCCCGACACCCCTGCGTGGACACGACACATCCACCACTGCACCCACAAATGCGCACAACGCAGAGGCCAACGGCAGCGCAATGTATGCGCCGCACACAAACAACACAGGGTCACAACCAAACACCACACACACCAGCACCACCCAGAACGCACATGTCACGTGACAGCCCTGCCACAGTCATGTCCCCAACCGGCAATTCACTGTTGCCAACCTGACATCACACAAGTGACCCGAACATGTCAGTGATGTCACGCCAAATTAGGACACACCCCTGTGTGCAAAACATGGCGAAGCACACAGCGGCGGCAACATCACCCAGCAGAATATGGACCCCGTCGGCAAAAGGTACGCCAGTACCACACAGAAACACCGATACCACCCTGCACCCAATACCAAGACATGCAATACGTAACATCAAAGATCCCGGGGGACAGACAACAGGTGGCTCCAATCATAACACAAGGCCCAACGTATAGCGGAAACGCAGCCTGCCGCCCACACACGGGAGAGGAGACAGCACTGAATGACCTTCCATTCCCACTCTGAAACCACATCCCGACTAAACAAGACAGAGAAAACAGTCATCGTACCAAAAAAAGCCCAACACAGGCATGCAGAGGGAAGCGGCCACAGGGCAGATAGCGCATAACACCAAAGAACATTCAGAACGGAAAAAAGAAATGATAACACTCCCCCATGTGGTTCACATGCAAGTTATCTGGAAGGAGTCAGACACCGCTAACCTTGACCATTCAGAGAAGCATGTGGGATGAGGGCCCGTGTCCTCCGCACAAGCTAACATAACACAAGTCCTGCCTCCCTACGACCATTACAGAATTCCCAGCAACGTCGGAGGTTGCACTCTGCAGACTGCACAGACAGCCGGAGCACGCCATCACATCGCCCTGCAGCAAAATGGCACTTGCACCACACCTACCCAACTACGCCGGACAGATTAAGCAGTACAAACATAACCTGATACAGATATTGGGATGTGACAATCTGGCCTTGCTGAACGTAAGTTACCGACTAACTTACCGCATCGCATTGTTCAGCTGCGTCATCCCCGTCTTCTACTGTCGGAGGTGTCCCTTCCACTATCCTGTGGATTTATGTCTCTCCAACCCGGCATGTCCAAGGGCGGACCTGCTACAACTATTCAACCCCTGGACGTCCACGACAGGGTCTGTTCAGCTTATGGGGGCATGGCGTATGTGGCTACTATCGGACCCACACTGCAATGGGACCACTGTGCCTCCACACAACGGATTATGGATCACAGTTACATCGAATGTCATCCAACATGTCCCATCATGCTCCTACAAGGGACAACTTACGACCAACACCTTGACAGCCACCATCCGCTACATTGGATGTCATCCATGTTTACCATCAATGCCATGGAAGCCCTGCTGGAAGGTATCGCATACCTGACAACCTGTCAATTCGTCGGCCCCCGACGCTATACCCCCAATTGAACAATGATGTCCCACACCGTACCCATGCTTGGCTTCCGCACGGACTGGGCAGTTACCAGTACAACAACTATACCATACAACCTGCAACTGACACCACACCATCAACTACACTGCCATGATATCGTATATTTCCGGGACATGCACTCTGTTCCTCATCACATCCAGTAACTCTGCATGAACAGGGGGAGGCAGAGGCATGGGATTTGTGTATGGCAACCACATGGACAGAACTGCACGTACAACCATGCCATAATATGGATCCTGCGCCCATGAACACATGCACCGGTCAGTGGACAGTAAACGTCAGGCTGTAGTATGTGAGAGCCGTCACCTCACCTCCCTCTGAACTTCCGTGCCAGGACCTTTGCATGGACAACAAGTGCATCCACCAACAACATGACCCCAGTGACTGTGACATGTCCAGTAGCCACCACATCGCAACAACAAGTGGGACGCCGTTGCATGCACGTAAGCCCATGCCCTGATGTCACCTCCACGCACGTGTGTATGAGTAACTATAGCAGCAAACCTGTAACATGGAACTGAGACGCACTGTGCCCATGATGACAAGCGGACTGGTAGGCTAAATGTATACTGTCTGTGTCAAAGTCAGCAGCACCTCAGTAAGTAGCAAATGTACATTAGCACAGCAACGGCTAAGCAGTCGTAACTCTGAAGCCCACATCCCACAGTCAACAACTAATCACATGTACCCCTACACCCTATGCTATGTGTAATCATGCTGAGTATATCCTCCACATGCATTTCGCTGCCAGTAGTGTCCACTATACTGCATCACAGAGGACATAAGTCCCAATACACGGCTTGAAGCAAAAATGTGTCTCTGCCGATTCATTTCACAAGTACGAATGAGAGAGGATGAGAGTGTGTGAAGTACACGGCAGTCGTGAGATGACCATGTAGTCCACTGTCATTGGATGTCAACGCAAATGAGTAGCACAACTGTGGAAGACACACATGTGTTATGTGAAGCGGGAGTTACGTATGGCTCAGGTGGGTGGGTGTGACGGGTAGGTGCGCACATGCAATGTTGAAACACGCTGTGTTGGGAGGATTCAGGAACAGTACATTGGCGCTCCCCTGGGAATTTGTAAAGACCACCTGTCTGGGGATGAATGTGAACTCGTGTGTGCACAACAGGCGGGCACACGATCAATGCTGCATCAAGTGTAGACGTCAGCCCACCCTCCGTGGACATGCTGGATACTGCTGTGCGTCCGCCAGGCCCTTGCCAAGGCACCCACATCCCCTGTCGACCAGGTGTATCCCCAACATTGTCCACCTGCACAGGCAATCCAGGACACGGGATGGCAGTGGAGCATGGTGGGTGAGAGGTCATGGCGCGTTCCTCCTGGTCACATCACGCAGGCAACACATCCTCAATGTGTAGTATGGCACAAGTCAAATGGAAGTAGTGGGGGACGCACACATCACGAGCAGGAGTGACGTCACGGAAGGTGGCTCGCACCATCCCACCCATTGCCTAGATTCCCACACACGTTACATGCCATTGCAACAGAGAAGCCAGCGCGTGCACAAGCAGCCCCAAGCTCGCCCCAGAGAGGCCAAAGAGTGAATGTGTGGGTCCATGAGCACCAGGTGGACGCCGCCTGGCCCGCTAGGGCAGCTACAGCCTCTGTGTGTTGCAGGTGGTGTATCCGGACTGCGGAGCCTGTCATGCATTGTCAATGTTGCCCGGGTCTCGAGTCGGGGCACCACGCAGGTGGACGGCGTCCCGCCACTTATTATACCGTGAGACAGACCACTTGTTCAACTGGACCCACACATACACTCCTTTGCCTCTCTGGGGCGAGCTTGGAGCTGCTTGTGCATGCGCTAGCATCTCAGGTGCAAATGCATATTGGGGTGAGCGAGGGGAGGCCATGAGGACAGTGTAAAAGATGACTGTTTGACTCTCAGTTAGTTTAAGGAATGACCCTGATGTGGTCAGAAAAAGACGTGTCTCGTGTGTATTGCAACTAGTAGATAAGCCGATGACCATCCCATGTCTTGCATGTAGCCCCGCACCTAGCCCCGCCCACTCGACACATCAAAATGAGTACCAGCACCACATTCTTCCCATTCGAAGCACTGACTGGGGATGACAACCATTGGACAGTCTTGTGTAGTCCACCCACGCGTACATGTGGGCCCTCCATGATCCATGTCACCTGCGGCAAAGTGATGTCATGGGCAATGACGGTAGTGAACAGAGCTGTCTGCCCCACGCACAGATGGTGCATCAGCTCAACAGACCCAGCACTGAGTGCAGCAGGGGTCACATGTGCAGGGGCAGCTGTGCCTGGTGTGAAGAAAAACAAAAAACAGGAGTAAACCCGTTAACCCAGTTGAGACCGGGTAAGTATTACATCAATAAAACAACGTCTCAACAGGTATATCAAGCGGGGGACTGTTCAAAAAGGTGTATCAATCACACAGCACAGGAAAGAAATAAGGGAGACCAATGAGATTGAAAAGGTTGTTATTTGCATATAGAAGCACAGAAATCAACTAAATTGCAGTAACCATAACAAACCAGATGTGCACTGGAAGTGTTGTAGTGAATAAACGGCGCAGTGACACACGTGATTAAAAACAACGTGAGGCGGCGAAAAATTATAATAATAATCAGTGTAGGTCAAACAAAAATATTTACAATCACAAACATAATTCCATTATTTGTGAATGACCCTTTGGTTGCCGCAATTGGCGTTGTAGAGTCGACGGCGTTTCGACCTCTCTAACTCAAGGTCATCATCAGGACGATGGTTACACGATTCATTTAAAGTGCTCTATAGAATCAAGAAGGAAGGGAGAAAAATCAATAGGACTGAAACCCAGAGAAAAGAGATTAAAATGCGGGAAGAAAAATCGGGGCAATACCTGGTGGCACTAGGTGAGGAGGGGAAATCCAGAAGGTGAGTCCTACACGACTGGAACTGTAAGCGGTGTGATTTGGGGAAGCCTTCAATGGCTGGGATGTCGTCTAAAAAAGGGAAGGAAATTAAGAAGGCAATGGCTATCAAGGAACAAGGGCCGAGTAAAAGGACAGAGGTTTAAACGGCGCCGTGGACTTACCAATTGTGGAAAGTCCTGCGTCAAGGGGAAGAGCGTGCGGAAAGCTGGGCAGCGCTCTGAAAAGAAACGAGATAAGAAAAGGAAAGGGGAAGGACAATTAGACATAGCGATAGACCGACGGTTTGAATGAAAAGGACAAAAACCGCCGTGGTCTTACCGGAGAAGAATTCCGATGGGCAGCGGGTGGTTGGGTCCACTGATTCGTCGCGTTTGGAGGAATATGGGATCAGGATGCCGGGATAAGTCCAAAAGCAGGTAGGACGAGTGAAGCGTCTCAAGCGTGCTGCACGGCATGTCTAAGATATAGAAGCCGGCAGGGTCACGTGAGAATGCTTAACGCGCGGGTCCTGGCAATAAGAACTAGAGCGTGGTACAAGAGTTCAATGCCCCGGGGGACGGGAAAAGATAGTAATAAATAGAAATAAATAACGGCACAGAACCATGGCCGTATGTGAAAGACACCGAGAAGGAGTGACAGTATACATATTCAGACAACATTCAAGGGTATTATTACAGTAAAAACAGTGAGTTACAGTATCAGAGGATAATAGTATAACTACACAGTGGTAAGGCACATGCATATAGACAGCACATCGACCAATGTGTAGTCTGCCCACATCTACTGTCCATTGTCAGGCAGACCTAGAAAAAGATCACAAGGCAACACATCTGTGTGGGTGTACCCACTGTGACCAACACTGCGCAACCATCAACGTACTCGCCCTGTGCATGGCCCACCCCGCAACGGAGGTCACATTCAGTGCCACTATCTCACACACACATCCCAATCACGAGGCATGGTGTGTCCAATCGACAGGACTGAGTTAGCGCCCATCCGGAGGGTCCTGAACAGGAGACACATGTAACCCACTAGGCAGTCTGTGTTGTCACCTACTAGCATTGTGCAGTCAATGTGCAGGCCAGGCCTGCTGGGACTGAGAAGGGCAGCATGGCCCCAGCCTGACATTCACCACGACCAACAAGTGCACTGAGACCTGCATTGCCAATTGTCTGGGTCACTGGATGTCTGACATGAAGTTGCCATGTACCACCACTCGGGAGGGACAGACAGATCAAAGCGCCCGAGAGCTCACATACCCATGCCACCTGCAGTCAGCATGGTGAGCAGTGCATGTTTGAACACCACAGGCTCTGACTCATAGTGCTGCGGATCAACGACATGTGTGTCCCCCACATGCACTCCCACACACACTGCAGTTGTCTCTCACACACAAATTCCGCAAGGTATAGCCATGTGCAGTGTGCGTGGAGCTCGGAATCCAGGATCTCCAGCTCCTCGCTGGTGAGTGGACCTGGACATGTCCTCAGCGTCATCGACGTGTAGGTGGAGAGGTGGCAGCAGCAGGTGTTGTCGAGGGTGCCAGGCTGCAGTTCCAGGTAGCTGTGGTTATGCCTGTCCCACTCACACACACATATAACCCCCTGGGGCAGTTTCAGTGGGTCCAAGCTGCTGCAATTCGTGTACCATGTCTGGCAGCTTCAATTGCAGACGTTGGCCTGCTCCCAGCTGGCCCGGGACGCCTACCTCCATAGTGGAACACGCAGGGTGCAACCTCGAGGGTCATTGGAGTTGGCCGAAAGGGCCTGGACCATGGCGGGTACAGTCCGCTGATGCCATGTGCACCACACAGTATAATGTGCGCACTGCATCTGCAGGTGTGGCCATGATTTGTGTGTGGGTGCAGGTCCACAATGGACGGGGCCACGACATGCTGTGTGCATAGGCAGGGACGGCCAGTGGCCAGCCTCCACATGTCTGTTGGAATATCACCATGTACACATTGGCATGGGTGCATGGGATATGCATATGCACACACATGCCATCTTTCACTATGTACATCTGCCACTTGGCACGTGCAACGTTACGTGTCACTTGTGATGTGTATTTGCAAGCACACAGCCGTGTTGGCATGGGGCTGTCAATGTGTACACCTGTCAATGTTCCTGGAGGTGTGATCCGTACAGTGCTGTACATAGGGTGCAGTAGTGACATCAATGACTGTCTCATATCCCCTCGTGCCACAGGTCCCACTTGTTTTGGCCGCTCAGCCTGTGTCCATAGCATTGTTGGTGTGTGCCATACTCACCCAGCCTTGGAAGCAGTGTGATGCACAGCAGCTAGTCATGTTGCCGTGGTGTTGCCGCTTGCCGAATATGCAGTCTGTTACCATCAGCATGCCTTACAAGTGATTGAGGCCTACATCCCCATGTGCATGCACATAGCAATGGTGTGTGTCACTGCCCATTGCTATTGGTAGGGGACTTGTGTAAGTGTATTGTGGCTGTGCTGTCCCTACTTGTCAGCTGTTCTGTGATTCAATTGCTTGCTCAGTCATTTTTGTTTTGTGTATGTGAATATGCCATGTGGCGTGTTGCTTTGACATGTGTCCACTTCCATCTTTCCTAGGCGGATACCAAACATTCATTGCCCCTACCAATTGCTGTCAGACATGGAGGATGTGGAGGTCATCCATAAATATCGTCTGGACCGACCCACCCTGCATCGTCTATGTGCCTTGTTGGAACCCCACCTCCGTCCTCGCAGGGTGTATCCAAATCATTCACCCCCACGGCTAAGGTGATGGCTGCACTGCATTTCTTCGCCACTGGGTCATTCCAACACACAGTGGGCAGTGGAGGTGGGATGTCCCAGCCCATGTTCAGCATGGTGCTCAGGGATGTACTGTCAGCTATGATGCTGTACAGGAACAGATACATCCGCTTCCCCAGGGCTCGTGAATTGGCGGCAGTGAAGGGTGCTTTCTATGCCCTTGGACGGATCCCCCACGTCGTTGATGCAATAGATTGCACCCATGTTGGCCTTGTTGCACCACAGGCCACTGAGCACCTCTACCGCAACCGAAAGCACACGCACTCCCTGAATGTGCAAGTGGTGTGCCTTGCGGACATGGTGATTTCACACGTGTGTGCGAAGTTCCCAGGATCGGCACATGACGCGCACATCATGCGCAACAGCATCCTACCACGTCTGTTGACCAATCTGCAACCGGACCGTGGCTGGATTGTCGGTGAGTATGTGGAGTAGTGTAGCGTGCTGGCTGTGCGATGCTGTCTTGTGTCCAGTTGGAATTGCAACGGTTCTCTGTGTCCCTCACACCCAGGTGACTCTGCTTACCCGAATGGGCCCTGGCTGCTCAGCCCATTGCGATGTCCTGGGAGCCCAGCTGATGTCCGCTACAATTAGGCACATGGGAGGACCAGACGTGTGGTTGAGCGGACCTTTGGCCTCCTCAAGTCCAGGTTCAGATGCCTGGACCACACCGGGGGTGCACTGGCGTACTCCCCACAGAAGGTGTGCCAGATAATAGTGGCTTGCTGCATGCTGCACAATCTGGCTATTCGCAAGCAGATCCCCCTAATTGTGGATGACGGAGATCAACCAGGGCCCCAGCCTGCAGACCAGGACAGCTCGAGTGAAGAGGACAGTGGAGAGGAGGAAGCTGTGAATGTGCGTCAGCAGGTCATCGCCCGCTACTTCACTTGACGGTGAGTGTCCATGTACGACGGCTGATGTAGCTGTAGTTGTGCAGGTGTATGTGTGCTCTGTCACGGGGGCCTTTTGTTCACTGAGTGCTGTGTGTCAATGGTCCATGTCCAGGTTGGTATGCCACTGACAGTGGCTGTAGCATTTTGCCCTGTTGCTCTGTGAGATGTGTGTACATTGCTTGTAGTTGGTGACAAGTATTGTGTGATGAGTGTGTGACACACTCATTGAATGTACTCTTGTTCTGTTTTTCACCCCTAGGTCCCTACAGCCTCTCCTGTCCCATCGACATACCACACAGCAGATGCATTTCTGCTCATGGTGGCGAATGCACATCGTTGAATAAACCCAGGACACATAAAGCAGATTGTGATCAAGGTGTATTTATTTACAGCGGTGACATGTGATTGTGTGCAAGGTGATGACAAATGTGGTGCATGCTGTGACAATGAGTTGACGGTCATGGCTGCGTGATGGTCAAGGTGTACCCATGTAGTTCTATGTCCACAGTCCAACAGACACATGCCATTCACATGGCAGTGTGGGGTAGGATCGTAGTACAAGTCAATGCAGTAGGTGGTCAAGGTGGCTGGCTGACTCACTGGCGTTTGGTGCGTGCGAAGACCTCTCTGGACACCTGTTTCCTCTTCGGACGGCCCCTTCCACGTTTGGTAGGGGGGGGTGTGTTGATGTGCCGCTGGTGGTGGCTGAGGAGTGCTCACTCGCTGTGGATGCAGGGGAACGCGATGCTGCACGACCCTGCGCCACAGCAGGTGGTGGCGGAGGTGGTGTTGCTGGCCTTGCTTGTGCCCTCACCACCACCACCAGCTGGCCCATGAGGTCCACAAGTTGGTCCATACGGGTCACGAATTGGCCCATATGGGCATCCATGGACCTCAACACCCCAAGGACCTCCCGCGTGTCGGAAGCCGACCTGGCCCATTGTCCTTGGGCCTCTTCATAGGCCCCAAGGACTCTGGCGATTTGCAGCAGGGCTTGGCTCCCAGGCTCAGATGGCGTTGGCCTGGCCCTGCTCCTCCTACCAGTACTGCTGCTACCGACCTGCCCACTAGCCACATTGCTCACCACGGTCCTCGGTCTGGCTCCCAGGGTGGAGCCCGACGGCCGTGCCACCCCTTGCGCAGGGGCTGTGGCCAGGGATGGCGTGGTGGTGGTGATTGCGGCGGTGGTGGTGGCCACAACGAGGGTGGCAGCAGGGGTCTGTGACTGGTCAGCAGCCCTGGGTGATGTGTTGGTGGGTAGGAGGGGCCCTGGGGAGCGGGTGTGCCCTGCCACTCCAGATGGGCCTGCTGGGTGGTCCGTGTCCGGAGAGGTGTCCAGCTCCTCTACATCCGTGAGTCCGGGTCGGGGGCTTGCGGACTGGCTGTGCTGGCTGCTGTCACCCTCTCCAGCATCCAGCAGTTCGGCACCTGTGGGGAGAATGAGATGGGTCATTGTGTTGCACCTAGCAAAGTATGTATTGGTTGTCTGACATTCACAGTTCGTGCACTGTCGTGCACAGGTTTCCCAGAGGCGTGTGTGTGGATGTACGATGCGTGTATGCGTGGGCTAGGCAATGGAACTGTGTGATGTGGACATGTGGCATGGGACGGATTAGCAATGCCGATGGGTGTGTGTTGCTCTGCTCCTACATTTTGTGGCTCGGGTGTATGCGGGCTCCAGGACCATCGACGATGTTGGGTTGAACAATGGTTTTGGGGGACAGATGGAACGCTTAGAAACGCTGATGCCAAAAGGGGGTACAGCCCCCTAAACGCTTTTGGGTTGAAATATGCTTTTGGGGTTCAAATGGAACGCTTAGAAACGCTGATGCCAAAAGGGGGTACAGCCCCCTAAACGCTTTTGGGTTGAAATATGCTTTTGGGGTTCAAATGGAACGCTTAGAAACGCTGATGCCAAAAGGGGGTACAGCCCCCTAAACGCTTTTGGGTTGAAATATGCTTTTGGGGTACATACTGTGAGTAATGGGTGCAGAACGTGACATGTGTTCTGGCAACATGACAGTGCATAGACAAAGGTGTGTGTCTGTCTCACATGCCCGGCATATCTGCTGACTGTTATCATTCATGGACATTACATTGGTAGCATTGTTGTGAGTTCGTGCTTGTTGTGTGCCACATGACGTATTGCAGATGGGCCAATTCCTTTGTGTGCGTGCTGCCCTCGTACATGTGCATCAATGCTGTGCTCTTGGGGTGTTGACTATATTATGTGTGTTGTTACTCGCAGTGTGACGTGGGCTTCAGTCACTGCAGGCACATGATTTGTCATGGGCAGGTATCTTTGCATGACTACTGTATGAGGGCCAGCTGTTCGGATGACATACCTTTCATGACACTGGGGCTGAGAGATGAGATGGATGATATGTTGAATGTGCATTGTGTGCCTGTGTGTTTCATGGGTCCAGTGGTGTTTGTGTGCAATATTGTGGTTCCAAGCTGTTACTTCTAGTACGGTCTGTCTTACATGGGCGTTGTTGTACGATGTGTGGGTGACAGGCAGTAAGGACTACATGGACAAGACTTCGATGGTGTTGCTGATGTGTGTGATGGGTGGCACAGTGCCTGCCGTGTGGGTCTGTACTCCAGTGGGACTTGTGCATGCAGACGTGGCTCCTTAGGTGTTGCTGTATCTGTGATGGGTCATGTGGGGTATGACTCTGTAATACATGTCCGTGTGCACATTGGTCTCATGATTGTGACTGGGAGCAGTGCTGCATGTTCCTCTGCTACGTGACATGTCCCATGTGTCAGTCGTAGTACAGTCCTCATGCCTACAGACGCACCGCCCTGTACAGTTTCCCACCTACAGGTTGATTTTTGAGTGCGCAATGCAATGGATGCCACATGGTACTGGGAGGGTGGGGTGCTCCACCTTGCTGGTCTGTGGGAGTGGGGGCCTGGGGGTGTTGTACTTCAGCTGTCCCCCCTCCGACCCACTAACTATGTGTTCCGGCTACTTACCTGTTAGTTGTCGGTTACTGCAGCTGTGCCTGACACATGGGTGTGGGGTGTGCTCCACCTTGCTGGTCTGTGGGAGTGGGGGCCTGGTGGGTGTTTTACTTCAGCTGTCCCCCCTCCGACCCACTGTATTTGTGTTCCGGCTACTTACCTGTTACTTGTCGGTTAGTGCAGCTTTGGCTGACACATGGGTGTGGGTGTGGGGGGTGCTCCTTCTGGCGCTTCTGGAGTACAAGGGGACCTGGTGGGAGTTGCGGTGCTGGCTGACTGTACACATGCCCCCATGGTTTTGTTAGTTGGTAGCTTTGGGCTGAGTGTGTGTGAGTGTCTGTTGCATGTGTGGGTGATGTCTTGTGTATTGTGTACTGGACATGGGGGTGTTTGTCCCTCGGAGCTATGGCATGGTGATAGTGCATGTGATTACATAGCGGTGTGCTGGTATACGTTTGTTTGTACTTACCAGCCTCCACTCCCCCTGGTAATCCGGTGAGGATCTCCGGATGTATGATGACTCGCACCTTCTCCTCCCACGCCTTGAAGGTCTTGTATAGCGCGGGATTACCTCCGCCAGTCCTGGCAGCCAGCTCACAATTCTTGGACTCCTTCTTCTTGACCACGCTTTTCAGGTCGTTCCACCTTTTGTTAATTTCGCCTCTGTTGCGTGGCACGTTCCCGACTGCATTGACCTGGTCTACGATCCTGCTCCAAAACCGGTTTCTGGTGGATAGTGGTGTTTGTTGGACCTGGTTCCCATAGATTTGTGGGTGCACCTTGACGATCTCGTCGACCATGACCGTCAGCTCGGTGGAAGTGAACTTGGGCATTCTGTGTGGTGCCATGGTGTGTGTTTTGGTGTTTGTGGTGCTGGTGCGGTGTGTGGTGTGTGATGTGCAGGGGGTTTGTGTGGCCGGTGTTTGGTGGTGGTGGTGGTGATGGGTGTGATAGGTGCGTGTCTGAGGTGTGCTGCTGTCCTTTCTGTCTCGCTGTGTTGTGTGCTTTCGTCCTCAGTTTGTAATGTTGCAGGGGGTTGTGGTCTGTGAAGGGGCTGGTTTTGTACTTACCTATGTGGGTGTGTCATGATGGTCTGTTGTTTTCAGGTGTGTTGTGGCTGGTGTTCTGGGATTTGTAGTTGATTTGTTTGTCCGGGGGGGTGTTTCCGGGATGTGTACTGTGTTTGGGTATTTGTGCGTGGGTTGCTGTGTGGACTTGTTGGCCATGTTGTGTGTGTTTGTTTTTGTCTGCGGATGATTTCTGTGCATGGACGTGGCCGCCAGTGCTTCCGCCGTGTCCATTTTCGTCACTGTTGTTTGCGCTGGCGGGCGGTGTATTTGTGTATTTTCCACGCTCATGTCGGTGCGATCCTAATTTCACGGGCGGTGTCTAGGTCGTCAGGGCGGGCGGTTTTGGGTTGTCGTGCGTCTTTCCGTCCGTGGCGGGCGGATGGACTTAGACTCGGACATGGGCGGGCGGTATTTTTTGTTTATTTTCCGCCTCCGGCGGTTTTCGGTTCGAGGCATCGTAATTGCTCGGTCGGTATTCAGACGGTGTAGGCGGGCGGATTTTTAACACTGTGGTAGATGGCGGATTTTTTACCGTCCGACATCGTAATGGACACCTTAGTTTTTAATAAATAATATTTGTTTAATTGATAATTAATTATGCTAATTGTGCAATGATTTTTTTATTTTAGATGTGGGTTGTGGGTTTTGTAGGGGTATGGGATGGGAAGTAAATTAATTTAAAATAAATAATTATTATTTTTTCAGTAATATTAATGATTAATTTGTTAATTTTATATGCTAAATGTGGAAATAATTTTCTGTAAAATGTTATGTGTGTTGTGTGTTGTGTTGGGGTATACTGTGGAAAATACATTAATTAGAATTCATTAATAATTACTATTTAAATAATGATAATTGGTTTGTTGATAAATATTTGTATTAATAGTTTATTTAATTTTTTTGTTTTAGTTAAGTTTTAGGTGCAGGTTGTGAGTTTTGTGTGATTAAAGGTTGGGAAGTAACTATATAAAATGAATGTAATAAATATTTTTTTGTTAATAAATATTTTCTAAATAAAAATGTTTACTTGTATGAAAATTATTTTTGTATCTTATTTATAAAGGGATATTATTTATAGGGATTTGTGATATGTATTTAACATTGTAATATGTTTTTATTTGTAATTTTTTTAATATTAAACACATTAGCATTTTTTATTCAACATATTTATATTTTTATTTATTTCGTTTTTTTAAAAATAATTTCATTTTGTTCCTTAATTGTATTAAAAAAGTTTAAAAAAGCAAATTATCTTATTGGATATATGTATATATATACTTTTTCTATAATTACATTTGAAAAAGTTTTACATTATAAACTAAATAAAAAATATGAATTTAATAATATTATTAAATTAGATATTTGTAAATAAGTATCTATATATTAATATATATGTTTGTTTACATTTTTTGCAAAATAATAATAATTGTTATATTTTTCAAAAAGATTATTAAATACATTGTATTTTCATTATATTAGTATTCTTATTTAATTTAATTAATGTTTACTATTTAAATTTATATATATTAAAAAATAGATATTTTAGACAACTATATAGTGAAGATATTTTTTTTCGATATTTTTGTAATTTCGAATATAAGAATAGGAAGGCGATATTTTCGACATAGATATTTTTGACTCGATATTTTCGTATGTAGATATTTTGGTAATTGACATTTTTTCAGTGAATCCTACTTGACGCCTCCCAATAAGGATTCTGTGCCAACCACAGAACTGAGATCACCCTGATCGCTGCCACAGATGACATCCGAACCCTCCACGACTGCAGAGAGACTGTGGCCCTGATCCTCCTCGACCTCTCTGCTGCTTTCAACACCGTTGCTCACCACACTCTCCTCAAAAGACTTTACAACACCAGCATTCAGCAAAACACCCTTTAGTGGATCGCCTCTTTTCTCACAGGACGCACACAGAGCATCTGACTACCTTCCTTCACCTCCGAACCCAAGTATATCCTATGCGGCGCACCCCAAGAATCATCTCTCCGCCCCACCTTGTTCAACACCTACATGACCCCTCTCGCAGACATCATCAGAGCCCACGGCCTCAACATAATTTCCTATGCAGATGACACTCAACTCATCCTCTTGCTCACCAAAGAACCCTCCACCATCCGTTTCAACTTCCGCAACGCCATGACCAATGTAGGCAACTGGATGAGAGGCAACTGTCTTAAACTCAACTCCAACAAGGCAGAAGTACTAATCTTTGGGAAGAGCCCAACCATATGGACCACAGCTGGGGGCCAGCAGATTTCAGACAAACACCCATAACTACAGATCATGCATGCAAGCAAGGCAGCATCGCCAACAGCAAACTGACCATGAAATGACATGTCAAGGCAGTCGCCTCCTCCTGCTTTCACACATTTTGCATGCTCCACAGAATCTTCAGATGAATCCCAGTCAACACCAGAAAGAACATCACTCAGGCCCTCATCACAACCCTCCTCAACTACAGCATTGCTCTCTACACCGGAACCTCCACCCAGCTCCTCAAAAGAATCCAGACCATACAGAATGCTGCAGCCAGACTCATCCTGGAACTCCCCAAATGGACCGACATCACCCCCACCTCAGAAACCTCCACTGGCTCCATATTCAGAAGAGATGCCAGTTCAAGAACCTCATGCACGCCTACAAAGCTCTGCATGCACGGTCAAGGACTGGCCGACCTCAACTCTCAATTCCCATCAATAAGGATAATTTATCACCCACCTCAGACTCCTCTCCAGTCCCTTGTATTTCACATTACAGAAGTGGTTACGTGATTGTGATTAAAGTATAGATCATGTAATTTTTTTACAATAGTCCTGGACAGGTTGCTAATTTGGTGGGGATAGGAGAGAAAATTAATGGATTTTTCACATATGGAGAGTAGAGAGAATGGATGGGTTATTCACATAAAACCCATTGGGGCACTGGTTGTATTTAGGACCATGATGCTATGATATGGTGCTACGATGTGACTGGCAATACTTATATTTCAAATTGACCAGAAATTGTATGATTCTCATTTATAAGTAATGGGGAACATTATAGATGGACTGATTACATAGCCTATTGAGGCAGCAAACTTCATAATGACCAATGAGTGATTGCATGGCATGAATCTTCATTTCTTATTGAAAGAATCATGAATTACTTTTGCACCAACATCATACAGGCTTTAATATGAGATGATGAGAGATCGACTAGATAATAGAGTGACCCCACAATACATTGTTCATTTTGTATGATAAACTGTAATGCAATTTATTTCTCACTTAGCTCTCCAGCATGAACTACATACTGAATATTTATTGGCTCCTAGACCACATTAAAAGGAGAGCAGTTTTCCGGCAGCTAAATGGCATGATCCTGATCCTATATACTTTTCCAGCAGAAGGGAAATGCGTGCCATGTTTTGGCACGTTGAGCTTCCTCCAGGTGTTCCATGCAGGCCTTTCTAGGTGGTAAAGAGGGGCAGTAATTTTTATCCAAAAGAACTTTCCCTTTAAGATCAATCAAGTGTGACAAGGCAACCTGGGCAGATATGTAGTGGTGGTAGAGCAGCTGCATGATACAGCTATATTCTTGTTGTGTTTATATGCACCGCCACTTCTGACTGCTTGTTCTTTTGAGTCTGTTGGCAGCCGACTGACACAGTTCCCCCCAGGGCTGACGTTTTTGGGAGTAGATTCGAAGGGGTGAGTGACTAGGTTTGGCATCACTCGAGCAGAAAATATGGTCTGCATAGTCATCTACCCATTCTCTCCAAGTTCTTGGGTGCTCTGGGCATAACGGATGCCTCATGAGGCTTCTTCTCACAGGAGAAAAGCTTTACCTATTATTCATAGGCCCACAAATTGTTCTCCTCCTAGATTATTTACTGCCACTCAATTCCATAATGTATAGAGTGGCTAGTTTGTGGATCATGGCTCGCGGTCTCTCAACCCACTCACCACTAGAACTCAAATTGTGTCTGTATCCAGGGTAGTGCCTGGGCAATTGGTGGCTGTCTATCCCTGACTGCGGGATGCATATTGTAGAGACTCTTATTTTAAGACAAACAAGGGTTTCATTGACTCTCCTGGTATTCTTATGGAGGCATTTAAAGACATGCTGGTAGGAGATATGATGAGCTATCAGGTTGGTGATCAGCTGAGAAAGCAACATGCGATTGCAGAGGTTGAAGCCCTGGTATAGGAACTGGAGTCACAATATTTAGCCTCTCCATCACTGATTATACTTAGAAATTCAATTTGCAAATAGACAGTTTTGAAACAGACAAAACTAAACAAAGCAAGAGGGTCATAGCTTGCCACTTAGAGTAGGATATACCAATGTAGTAATAATGCCAGTAAAATTATTCTTTGGCTATGAACCAACACCATCAGACAAGATCAAATACCTTTTCTTGCAGGTAATGAGGGGTGCAAGATTAGAAGGAGAATTTAGCCTGAGAGTTCCCAACTTACCATGCACCCCTGTATAGGCTGCCCCACCAGATCCCATTGACCTGGCTAAGCTTATAAGAAATCTCCCAGTCAGGGCTGGATACAGGAGAGGAACATCTTCTATGAAGAGGAACTAAGCAAAGCCTGGCATCAACTATGATCTGGAAAAACCCCAAGAATGGATTCCTGTTGGAGTTCTTTAAACTCTCAATGTCCAAACTCAGTGGTCCACTGTTGGGGTTGGGTCAGAAGCATTAGAGAGTGGACAACTCCCACCTGACATGTGTATGACTGAGATAGTAGTCTTCCATAAGCCTGACCACCTACTAGACAGTTGTTTGTCTTTCTGTTCCATGTCCTTCCTAAATGTGGAGATAAAAGTAATTGTGAAAGCCCTAGCAAACCCATTATCTAAGATAATTGGCTTGCTTGTCAGACTCCACCAATCTGGCTCTATGCCTAAACAAGGAGATGATGGATGGAGCGCTGAAACTTTTCAGACGTTCCCCCCCAGATACAGATCTGTGTTTAATCCATCATTGTTCTTTAGCTCACTTCGCCACCCCAGTTCAGACCCAGCCATATGCAAATCAGTCTTTACCATGTTCCTCATGGGAACAGTCCAGCCCGAACTGCAAGCCATGTCTTTCCTGTACCAGAAACAAGCATGCTGGGATCAGTTTCAAGGTTTCACCCCTCATCAGCCAGACAAGCTTGAATCCAGTGGCAAAGTGAGCAAGGGACCCACATCTGGGCATACCCTGCAAATTAGGGCGAACAAAGCAAACACAAGGAGATGATAGAGCACTGAAACTTTTCAGACGCTCACCCCCAGTCACAGATCTGAGTTTAATCCATCATCGTTCTTTAGCTCAGTTCGCCACACCAGTTCAGACCCAGCCATATGCAAATCAGTCTTGACCCAGGGACAGGATGATTGTTTTGCAATCCAGGGAGGACCTGGCCTGGCAGTTCAGACTGGACTGTTCCCATGGGGAACAGGGTCAAAGCTGATTTGCATATGGCTGGGTCCAAACTGGAATGGCGTGGTGAACAAAATAACGATGGATTAAACGGTAAACACCCAAAATATAGAACTAAAAATATCGAATGGACACAATATCGAATCAAAAATATCGAGAGGACAGAATATAGAATAGACATAATATAGTTGGAAATAATATCGACATATAGGTAAGTAATATCGAATGTCATTATATCGAATGTTATTATATAGAATGTCATTATATTGAATGTCATTATATAGAATGTCATTATATCAATTTTTTTTAAATTGTATTATATGTTAGTATATGTGTTAAAAGTATATAATATTTTTTTAATGTATAGTACAATTTTTTTAAGATAATGAATTTTATGTTAATTAATTTTTGCGTATATTAGTTCCATAGCGGGTTGTGGGTTTATAGGGGAATAGGGTGGGAAGTAATTTAATTTAAATAAAAAAAATAATTAATTAGTTAATAATTTTATGGTTAATAATTAATATTGTTAATTAAGTTAATTAATTTATTTTTATTATTTAAAAAGTTATTAATAAAAGTTTTTAATTAATTTAGAATTATGTAAATTGTGTACATTTTTATTAATTAGTAATTCATTACATATTAATTATTAATAATTAATGTATTAATATGTTAATTATGTTCATTTTTTTAGGAGGCTTGTTGAGTGTTTATAGGGAGTATGGTGTGTATTAAATTAATTGAAAATACATTTTTTATTAATATTTATATAATATTTAATCAAAGTTATTTCATACTGTTAATTGTGTGAATTAATTTAGATATAATTGTTATTAATTTTATTGTTAATTGTGACTAGATAATTAATTAAATGTTAATTAATTATGTTAATTTATTAATATTTTAGACTATTGGAGGTGACGTTTATAGGGGAAAATAGTGGGAGGTAAATTAAATTTAAATAATTAATTATTTGTTAATTAATTTTAATTAAATTGTAGGACTGGGTCTACTAAATTATTCCTCTACGCTATCCAACACTTTCCCTACTGTTCCACTCACTGGAGTGGGAATAGTAATTTTTACCCTCCCGCTATCCAACACTTTCCCTACTGTTCCACTCACTGGAGTGGGAATAGTAATTTTTATCCTCCCGCTATCCAACACTTTCCCTACTGTTCCACTCACTGGAGTGGGAATAGTAATTTTTATTCTCCCGCTATCCAACACTTTCACTACTGTTACACTCGTAGGATTGGGAATAGTAATTTTTATCCTCCCGCTATCCAACATTTTCCCTACTGTTCCACTCATTGGAGTGTGAATAGTAATTTTTACAGTCCTGCTATCCAACACTTTCCCTACTGTTCCACTCACTGGAGTGGGAATAGTAATTTTTATTCTCCCGCTATCCAACACTTTCACTACTGTTACACTCGTAGGAGTGGGAATAGTAATTTTCTATCCTCCCGCTATCCAACATTTTCCCTACTGTTCCACTCATTGGAGTGGGAATAGTAATTTTTACACTCCCGCTATCCAACACTTTTCCTACTGTTCCACTCACTGGAGTGGGAATAGTAATTTTTATTCTCCCGCTATCCAACACTTTCACTACTGTTACACTCGTAGGAGTGGGAATAGTAATTTTTACCCTCCCGCTATCCAACACTTTCCCTATTGTTCCACTCACTAGAGTGGGAATAGTAATTTTTACCCTACCACTATCCAACACTTTCCCTACTGTTCCACTCACTGGAGTGGGAATAGTAATTTTTACACTCCCGCTATCCAACACTTTCCCTACTGTTCCACTCACTGGAGTGGGAATAGTAATTTTTATTCTCCCGCTATCCAACACTTTCACTACTGTTACACTCGTAGGAGTGGGAATAGTAATTTTTACCCTCCCGCTATCCAACACTTTCCCTATTGTTCCACTCACTAGAGTGGGAATAGTAATTTTTACCCTCCCACTATCCAACACTTTCCCTACTGTTCCACTCACTGGAGTGGGAATAGTAATTTTTACCCTCCCGCTATCCAACACTTTCCCTACTGTTTCACTCACTGGAGTGGGAATAGTAATTTTTATCCTCCCGCTAGCCAACACTTTCCCTACTATTCCACTCATTGGAGTGGGAATAGTAATTTGTACCCACCCGCTATCCAACATATTCCATACTTTTGGACTTGTTGTAGTGTGAATACTATTTTTATTCACTACGCTATGCAACATTTTTATTATTGTTCCATTTAAGGTAGTGTAAAATCTTAATTTGCATAAAAAATATTAATATTATTATTTAAATTATTGTATATTATTTATTTTTAAATGTATATATGTTTATTAATATGTATATGTAATTATATTTTTAATAATGTTTTAAATATTTTATCATTAAGAATATTAATTATTTTTTAATACTATTAAGTTAATATATATCTGTTAAAAAATAATGATTTTTTTTTACATTACATTTACTATTTTTACATTTTAAGCTTTTTTACATTATTTTAACTATATTTTATTTAATTGTGTTTATTATTTAATTACTTTTATATTAGTTTTAATATATTTAAAAACATCGATATTTTAGTTACCTATATTTTTAACAACGATATTTTGTACTAGACATTTTGGTACTTACCTGTTTGTAGATAGGGATTCGATATTATGTCCCTCAATATTTTTGCTTCTATATTCTGGACACTCGATATTGTGTCCCTCGATATTTAGTCACTGATCCGGATTAAACCCAGATCTGTGACTGGGGGTGAATGTTGGACAATGTTCAACATTTCATCCATCATCTTTTTGTGTTGCATCAATGCCTAAGTAAGTCACCTGGCATAATATTAGACATTTTATAATGGCCTTGCAGGCATTTTACTGTGCTCATTAGCAATGTTTCTGTCTGACTTGAAAAGTCATTTGATTCAATAGGGTGGTGTGGCAAGGTGGGGTCGGCAATGGTACAACAGGAGGACGCTATTGACTGGTGGACTGCAACGCCACTCTCTCCCCCCCTTATCTCCCCGCAGCAGGATGAGTGGGATTCCCCAAACCAGCCTCTCTTACAGGACCCGGATCACCAGGAGCACGGCGCCTTTAATTGGGGATTCCCTGGCGACGGGACTCCTCCTCCCTACGACGTCACGACAGACCTGCCAATAAGGAGCGAGGGATCACAGAGGCGGGTGTGCATCGACACCGGAGGAGACGGGAGAGACTCAGCAGCGAGAGCCGAGAGCAGCGATAGCGGAGAAGTGGAAGATCGGAGAGGGAGTAGCGGTACGGGACCCCGAGGACTACAGGATACGCCAGGAGGCCACCGGCACCACGCTTTGCCGAGTCACGCTCCAGGAGGAGCGTGGCTAACCCAGGTACGGGACCGGTTTACAGGGTGGCTAGGGAGGAGGGAACCTTCCGACACCTAGGGGACCGGGAGGGCAGAACGCGGTCGCCCGCTTGCACCCTTCCCCCTTTCATGTTCACGCGGCCATTCTGTGCACGGGTTGTTTGTGAGGTGTCCCCAGCACTACCCTATCCCTGACTCACTTCTAAAACAAAACCCTTACACCCCGTATATCTTTGTTTTCCCTTGTTCGGCAATCACCGCTGCTACATTCCTGCACCCCGGAGAGGGAGTCCAGTAGAGGACCATAACCCCGAGAGAAAGACTCAAGCTGGAGAAGCAAAGGAGGAGCAGACGGAAGGCGGAACAGACCCCATACTCCCCAGAAAGACTGTCCCATACCACAAGGAAATTGTATGGAAAAATAAAAGAGTCTATAAAACGACCTGGCCTACGACCGCTCATTGCGACCCCACAATCAATCAATCAATCAATCATGTCACTTATAAAGCGCACTACATATCCGCGAGGGTCTCAAGGCGCTGGGGGAAGAGGGGGGTGGTGCTGCTACTGATCGAAGAGCCAGGTCTTGAGGAGTCTTCTGAAGGCCAGTAGGTCTTGGGTCTGTCGGAGGTTGGTGGGGAGGGTGTTCCAGGTCTTGGCGGCGAGGTGGGAGAAGGATCTGCCGCCGGCGGTCGTTTTCCGGATGCGGGGGACTGTGGCGAGGGCGAGGCTGGTCGAGCGGAGCTGGCGGGTGGGGGTGTAGAAGCTGAGTCGTCTGTTGAGGTAGGCTGGTCCGGAGTTGTGGAGTGCTTTGTGTGCGTGGGTGAGGAGCTTGAAGGTTATCCTCTTGTTGACAGGGAGCCAGTGCAGGTCTCTCAGGTGGGGTGTGATGTGGCTGCGTCGGGGGATGTCAAGGATAAGACGTGCAGAGGCGTTCTGGATGCGTTGCAGCCGTCTCAGGAGCTTAGCCGTTGTTCCTGCGTAGAGGGCGTTTCCGTAGTCCAGCCTGCTGGTGACGAGGGCCTGGGTGACTGTTTTTCTTGTTTCGGTGGGGATCCACTTGAAGATCCTGCGGAGCATTCGGAGGATGTTGAAGCAGGATGAGGAAACGGCGTTGACCTGCTTAGTCATGGAGAGGGTGGGATCGAGGATGACCCTTAGGTTGCGTACGTGGTCGGTGGGTGGCGGGGCTGTTCCCAGTGATGTTGGCCACCAGGAGTCGTCCCAGGCTGAAGGGTTGGAACCAAGGATGAGGACCTCCGTCTTGTCCGAGTTCAGCTTCAGGCGGCTGGTCCTCATCCATTTGGCGACGGCCTTCATTCCTTCGTGGAGGTGGGCTTTGGCGGTGTGAGGGTCTTTGGTGAGGGAGAGGATCAGCTGGGTGTCGTCGGCGTAGGAGATGATGTTGAGGTTGTGCTGTCGGGCGACGTGGGCGAGGGTGCCATGTAGATGTTGATCAGCGTTGGGCTGAGGGAGGAGCCTTGGGGTATGCCGCAGATGATCTTGGTGGCCTTGGATCGGAAGGGGGCGAGGCGGACGCTTTGTGTTCTGCCGGAAAGGAAGGATGTGGTCCAGTCCAGGGCCTTCTCTTGGATCCCGGCGTCGTGAAGGCGTGTTCGTAGTGTGTGGTGGCAGACCGTGTCGAAGGCGGCTGATAGGTCCAGGAGGATGAGGGCTGCTGTTTCTCCGTTGTCTAGCAGGGTCCTGATGTCATCGGTGGCGGCGATGAGGGCGGTTTCGGTGCTGTGGTTGCTGCGGAAGCCGGACTGGGAAGGGTCCAGGATGTTGTTCTCCTCGAGGTAGCGGGTCAGTTGTTTGTTGACGATTTTCTCGGTGACCTTCGCGGGGAACGGGAGCAGAGAGATGGGTCGGAAGTTCTTGAGGTCCTTGGGGTCTGCCTTGGGTTTCTTGAGTAAGGCGGTGATCTCGGCATGCTTCCAGCTTTCCGGGAAGGTTGCTGTCTCAAAGGAGATGTTGATTATTTTCCGGAGATGGGGCGCGATGGCTGTACTGGCTTTGTTGAAGATGTGGTGAGGGCACGGGTCTAGCGGTGAACCGGAGTGGATGGTGTTCATGATCTCGCTGGTGTCCTCGTCGTTGATGTTGGTCCAGGAGAGCAGGCGGTTGGTGGTTGTGGGGGCAGTGGTCTCGGTGGTTGCCGGGGCGGTCGTGGTGTTGAAGCTGTCGTGGATGTCGGCGATTTTGCGGTGGAAGAAGGTGGCCAGTGAGTCGCACAGGTCTCGCGACGGCTGGATGTCGTTGGTGTTGGAGCTGGGGTTGGAGAGTTCCTTCACAATGTTGAAGAGCTCTTTGCTGTTGTGTGCGTTGTTGTCTAGGCGGTCTTTGAGTGAGGCCCTTTTGGCGGATCTGATGAGGTGATGGTGACTGCGGGTGGCGCTCTTGTGGGCGGCGTAGCTGTCCGCTGTCCGTTCGTGGAGCCAGATCTTCTCCAGTTTTCGGCATGTTCGTTTGGAGGCCTGGAGGTCTTCGGTGAACCAGGTGGCTTTCTTGCTGGTGTGGCTGTTGGGCGGATTCTTGAGCGGGGCGAGGGTGTTGGCGCAGTCGTCGATCCACTGTCTGAGGTTGCGGGCGGTGGTGTCGGGGTCGGAGGGTTCGGCGGGTGGGCTCAGGGCGAGGGTTGTGGTTAGCTGGTCTTCCGTGACTCTGCTCCAGCAGCGGCGAGGCATTTGTTCGGTGCGGTGGTGCGTGGTGGGCTTCCTGTAGGTGAAGTGGATGCAGTGGTGGTCAGTCCAGTGGGGTTCGGAGGTGTGGTTGAAGGAGACGTGTGGGCTTGCGGAGAAGATGGAGTCTAGCGTGTGGCCGGTCACGAGCTGTCTGAGTCCGAGGGTGGCGAGGTTGTCGATCAGGGTGGTGGAGTTGGTGTCCTTGTTGTTCTCGAGGTGGAAGTTCAGGTCCCCGAGGAGGATGTAGTCCGTGGAGGCGATGGCGTTTGTGCTGACGAAGTCAGCGATGGAATCGCTGAACTGTGGTCGGGGTCCGGGGGTCTGTAGATGAGGGTTCCTCTGAGGGTGGTGTTGGGATCGGTGTGGATCTGGAAGTGCATGTGTTCGGCGGTGCTGAGGGTGTCGTCGGTGTTGGTTGAGACTCTGAGGGTGTTCCTGTGGACGATGGCGATGCCTCCTCCGACTACGTTGGTGCGGTCCCTGCGGGTGATCTTGTATCCGTCCGGGATGGCAATGGCGATGTCGGGGGCTGAAGCGGGATTCAGCCAGGTCTCCGTCAGGAATGCGACGTCTGGGGAGGTTGAGTCGAGAAGGTCCCAGAGTTCGATGGCGTGTTTGCGGGCGGAGCGGGTGTTGAGGAGGGTGCATCTGAGGTTGTTGGGTTCTTTCCTGGGCGGTGGTTTGGCGGGGCGGGTGCTGGCGAAGCTGCAGTTCCGGCAGGTGAAGGGCCCTTGGGTGCGCTTCGGGGTGGCCTGGTAGCAGGCGTGATCTTTTCCGGGGTTGAGTGAGTGGAGGGTGCTGGCGTCGTATCGGCGTCTGTTGATGTGGCGGGCGCGGGGGATGCCCGGACCAGGGGGTCTGGCGCTGGGTGCGGTCACGGCGCGGACGGGCGCAGACGGGCTTGCCTTAGGCGCGCCTTTGGCGCGGCCGCGCAGTGGCCGCCATAAATGGGGAGGTGGGAGGGAGGAGCAGGGAATGGGGCAGCAAATGGGCAGTGAGGGGGCGGGGCCGCAGGGGCGCAGCGGCAGGAAACAGGCACAGAAGGGAAAACGAGCACAATCAGGGCATCAAGGGGGCACAGAAAGGGGAAAAAATTAGCACAATCAGGGGCAGCAAGGGGGCACAGAAAGGAAAAACGAGCACAATCAGGGGCAGCAAGGGGGCACAGAAAGGAAAAACGAGCACAATCAGGGGCAGCAAGGGGGCACAGAAAGGAAAAAAAAAAACAGGTGGATTAGTCATTTCTGCTGCTAGATATTCTGAACTTTGGCCCCAAATTTAGCAAATATGTACATCTGCTATATAATGATTTAACTGTGAGGGGCAAGATTGGGAGAGCAGCCTCAGACCTTTTTCTGGTGTGGCTGGGCACAAGGCTGGGCTTTCCACCTTCCCCTCTACTCTTTGCCATCATGATCAAGCCGCTTACTGAATAGATTAGTTGGGCACTGGGGATAGTGAATAGAGTGGTAGTATGCTGCTGATGTGCTGGCATTCTTGAGTGATCCAGAGCGGTCTAGTCTGAAAATACTGAAGATGCCACATGTTTTTGGCAGGTTCTTGTGGTTCCACATTAATTGATTCTTCCTGTCCCCAGTTGGTGTTTCCCCCCAGGACTTGGGTTGGGCACAGGAGATACTGGTGGCCACAGATGGATTTAAATGTCTAGGTATATATGTGACACAGGACACTCAGAGAGCCTGGGACAGAAACATCCAACCACAGATTGACAGACTGCTTGGGGATGTTACGTTTTGGTCTTCCCTTCCATTATGGCTACTAGGGTGGTCGGTGATCTTTTAGATCATTGCCCTATCACAGCTGCTTTTATCTGTTACAGAACTGCCCATACATAGTCCCACACACCTTCTTCATACAAATTAACTTTATTTTGACGAGCCTTCTTTGGAAGTACAGTGTTTCTAGAATTTCTCACCAGACGTTAATCCAAAAATGAGGGGGCATAGCAATGGCTGATATTACATCATACCACAGGATGGCTCAATTGGTGAGTCTCAATGAGTGGTTGTATAATACATTGGGAGACCCAGTCTTTGTGTCTTAGAGATGGGCAATGGAGGGGGTACACTTGCTATGTCTCCTAAATGGGGGATCGACTCTTCCTCTTCCACAACCCTAAATGGTGTTCCAAATCTAGCACAGTACAAATAAAGCCTTCGTTTGGAAAACACAGACTTACGAGAGAGCACCCACTCTTGATAGGGAGGTGGCTTTGCCAAGTCACAGAATTGCAAGAATTCCAACAATGGGGCAATATTGGTATTTCTAGAATAGGGGACATTATGTCTGGGAGAACAATAACACCCTTTTTGGCTTTACAGGAAGAATTTGGTCTTCATCACAGTAACAGGCACATGCATCAACCATTTTTGCGAGCGCAAACGGTGCGATTCGCAAAAATCGGCCGTTTGCGCCCGCAAAAATGGCATTTGCGATGCATCAAGGTTCAAGGCACTCGCAATTTGAGAATTCGCAATTAATTGCGAGTTTTCAAATTGCGATAGCATTTAAGGAATCGTATTTTGCGATTCCTTAAATGCAATGCAAGAACCAGTTTGAAGTAGCGATTTCGCTACTAGGGGGCGCAAATTACCATGAAGTTGAACTTGATGGTAATTTGCAAAAACTTTGAAAAATGCTTTCGAAGTTGTAGGTTACACACACACATGTCCTTGGGACATGTGTGTGCGCTACATTTGTGCACAGATCAATTTCAGGGGTGCAACAGGGTGTCCTTTTGACACCCTTGCACCCTTGAAATGCATGCGCAATTTGCGAGTACCAATTGGTACTCGCAAATTGCGCATGTCTATTCCCATTCATTCCTATGGGCCTGTAGGCCCATAGGAATGAATGGGAAGCCATTCCTTAATTGCGACTCGCAATTTGCGAGTCGCAAATAAGGAATGTGTAGGAATCACTATTTTTATAGCGATTCCTACATGCATAGGCTTTTGCGAGTCCTTAATTGCGATTCCTTAATAATCGCAATTAAGGACTCGCAAAATCCTACCTTGATGCATGTGCCTGTAAGTTCTTTAGATATCGCCAGCTCTGGCATTCTCTAGGACCTTATGTTACTGGATTGGTAGAACTCCCAGACTTTAGCCTGAAGACGGCTAAGACTTTAATAGAAGAATTGCAGGAGCGCAAGATTTTACAGACCGACAGAGCGCTAGTAAATAATACCCCTGTCTCATTTGCTCACTTGGGCAAGGCATGGGTAAAACGATTTGGGTCCCCTAATAGAAGATAACTGGAGGAAGACTTGTGCTGACCCTTGAGAATCAGTTATGACATCACAATGTGGACTCATTCAGTTAAAATATTTACACTGTACATAATCTGCAGGAAAAGACTGTGGAAAAAGGGGCTGCTGGACTCACGACTCTGGGGCCGATTCCGATTCGGGCCGGAAAACGTACCGACCGACTCGGTACGGGAATTTAGTCCGACCGACACGTACCGGCGCCGTCCGACCCGCGTAGTACGATAAAATGCATGGGAATCACGACCGACTCGTACGGAACACAAAACGAACGACCGACCCGGATGGAAACAAGCTATCCGGCCGGGAAACCACGCGATTCGAACTGACCGACACGCACCAGGAATCAACCCGAACGAAACGTACCCGGAACTCCGACCCGCGCAGTACGATGCAATGCGTGCAAGACCAGACCGACTCGCACGGAGCTCAAGCCATACGACCGACACGCACACAAAAGCCAGCCGAAACAACACAAAACTCTGCGACCGACTCGTACGCCGCACATGAAACCTAGCTGAAACACAGCGGGAACGAGTCGGAGAAGATCGCATGAGACAATTGCAGCGTCCAACTCGGTCAGAAGAACGTCTCCTACATGCACAAAAAATACAAAGGAAAAAATACAAAAAAAAGGGCCAAACAAGCAATCACAAAGCCAATAAATACAGGGGGGGAAAAAAATGGAACAAGGACACACCCCCAACTCCACCTATATAAAGGCCACAAATCCCTACCATGATCCTTTGCAAATTCCACTGACCTGCCAGCACAGAACACCATCAGGCAGCAACCACAGACACACTCACAGCTCATCCATCACACAAGCCACACACCATTAGCACCTCAACAAATAGCACCCTCACACACACCCAGCAAAACCTACACTCACCCACCCTCACTTGCACACTCACACACACATCAATCACCACCACCACCCATCACCATGCCCCCAAAGAAAAATCCAAAGTTCCTAGATAGTGAATTGGAAGTCCTGGTAGACGAGATCCTGAGGGTAGAGCCACAGTTGTTTGGCACATTGGTCCAACAGACCCCCATGGCGCAGAAAACCAAGATGTGAGAGAGGATCGTCAACAGGGAGAACGCACAATCACCATGTTTGCGCACAAAGGAAGACATCCAGAACCGGTGGTATGATGTGCGCAGGAGGGTCAGGGACCTACTGAAGAAGGATTACCTCCTGAGTCAGCACACCGGCAGTGGCCCTCCTGCCAAACCAGTATACCTCAGGCCCTGGGAGGAGAAGGTGCGGGCCATCCTACCACCAGTGAGCGTATAAGGACTAACAAACATCCCAGAGCCTGGTGAGTACACAACTAATATACACAATATGGTGTGACAATACACACACATCACTGTCAAGGGGATAGTCAAACCATGCACCCTTAGCAAATCCACAGCAACCAAAAGATAATCATCCCAAGATGTGAATGCTAGTCAGACAAACACAATACCTGCCATCTCATAGTGACATGTAACTGTGTCATGACAAATTAAAACCTAACAACAAATACAGCAAGGCAGTGGCACAAATATAACCAACAAACACAGTCAGATATTTTGCCACCACTAGAACACCACCTCACAGGGAAGCTCCCTGAAAGGAAGGAATTCTGTGTATGCTGGTGAAGTCAGTGTAGCCAATAGCATGATGGGAGTTGTAGTCACAGACATTGCTCACCCTCACAATTGGCCCATCAACACCACCCTGAACAATGCTCACATCACAGGGAGTGGAAAAGGACTGACAAGATGGCTGACACTGGGTACTGCTGTGGGGAGCACAAGGCCCTGCTGGGAACTGTGCACCAACCAACAGCAGGACACCACTGACTGACATCCTGAAAGACAACTTGCACTCCCTGCAATGGAAGCACATTCCATGGTGGGATATCTGGCTGGGTGGGAAGGAGGACTCACAGCACTGACCATAGTTACAAGCAGTCCTCCTCACCCCCCCCTCAACACTAACTCCACATAACCCACCTGGGAGAATGCAATGCCTCACACTCTAATTGAAGCTCCCACAAAGAACCACCACCCTGGGTTATGCTGTGTGAAGCACAGGGACACTCTTGGGACTTGTAGCCAAACAACCGCCAGGACAACACTGTCAGCCATCCTGTCAGCACAGGCACACTACCCCACAGGGAAGCAGAGTCAAAAGGAAAGAAGTATGGGCATGCTGGGAAGGGGGGTGTAGGCAATAGCATGATGGGAGTGGTAGTCACAGCTCAACATCCCCCACCCACATGGCCCAGCAAGCTCACACTGAAGCATGCACACCTCACAGGGAGTGGAAAAGAACTGACAAGATGGCTGACACTGGGTACTGCTGTGGGGAGCACAAGGCCCTGCTGGGAACTGTGCAACAACCAACAGCAGGACACCACTGTCAGCCATCTTGCCATTGCTGTCACACTCACACCCAGTGAAGTCCACTCAAAAGGAAGGAAGTATGGGCATGCTGGGAAGGGGGTGTAGGCAATAGCATGATGGGAGTTGTATTCACAGATATTGCTCACCCTCACAATTGGCCCAGCAACACCACTCTGAACCATGCTCACATCACAGGGAGTGAAAAAGAACTGACAAGATGGCTGACACTGGGTACTGCTGTGGGGAGCACAAGCCCCTGCTGGGGACTGTGCACCAACCAAGTGCAGGACACCACTGACTGACATCCTGAAAGCCAACTTGCACACCCTGCAATGAAAGCACGTTCCATGGTGGGATATCTGGCTGGGTGGGAAGGAGGACTGACAGCTCTGACCATAGTCACCAGCAGCTTTTCTCACACACACCCTTAACACAAACTCCACACAACTCACCTGGGAGAATGCATTGCCTCACACTCTAATTAAATATCCCACAAAGAACTACCACACTGGGTTATGCTGTGTGAAGCACAGGGACACTTTTGGGACGTGTAGCCAAACAAACGCCAGGACAACACTGTCAGCCATCCTGACAGCACAGGCATACTACCCCACAGGGAAGCAGAGTCAAAAGGAGGGAAGTATGGGCATGCTGGGAAGGGGGGTGTAGGCAATAGCATGATGGGAGTGGTAGTCACAGCTCAACATCCCCCACCCACATGGCCCAGCAAGCTAGCACTGAAGCATGCATACTTCACAGGGAGTGAAAAGCCACTTCAAAGATGTCTGACACTGGCCTCAGCTGTGGGGAGCACAAGGCCCTGCTGGGAACTGGGCACCAACAAACAACAGGACCACATCGTCAGCCATCTTGCCATTGCTGTCACACTCACACACAGTGAAGTCCACTCAAAAGGAAGGAAGTATGGGCATGCTGGGAAGGGGGGTGTAGGTAATAGCATGATGGGAGTTGGAGTCACAGATATTGGTCATCCTCACAATTGGCCCATCAACACCACTCTGAACCATGCTCACATCACAGGGAGTGGAAAAGGACTGACAAGATGGCTGACACTGGGTACTGCTGTGGGGAGCACAAGGCCCTGCTGGGAACTGTGCAACAACCAACAGGAGGACACCACTGACTGACATCCTGAAAGACAACTTGCACTCCCTGCAATGGAAGCACGTTCCATGGTGGGATATCTGGCTGGGTGGGAAGGAGGACTGACAGCACTGACCATAGTCACAAGCAGTTCTCCTCACACACCCCCTCAACACTAACTCCACATAACCCACCTGGGAGAATGCAATGCCTCACACACTCATTGAAGATCCCACAAAGAACCACCACCCTGGGTTATGCTGTGTGAAGCACAGGGACACTCTTGGGACTTGTAGCCAAACAACCGCCAGGACAACACTGTCAGCCATCCTGTCAGCACAGGCACACTACCCCACAGGGAAGCAGAGTCAAAAGGAAGGAAGTATGGGCATGCTGGGAATGGGGGTGTAGGCAATAGCATGATGGGAGTGGTAGTCACAGCTCAACATCCCCCACCCACATGGCCCAGCAAGCTAGCACTGAAGCATGCACACCTCAGAGGGAGTGAAAAGCCACATCAAAGATGTCTGACAATGGTGCTCTGTTGTGGGGAGTACCAGGCCCTGCTGGGACATGTGCACCAACCAACAGCAGGACACCACTGAATGACATCCTGAGAGTCAACCTGAACACACTGTAAGGGTGGCATGCTTCATGGTGGGATAACTGGGCTGGGGGGAGAAGGAGGGCCGGATGTCCACCAAATACAACCAATGCTGGCCATGCACACACCTCAACATTCACATTGAAAAGCCTCAGGTTTGCCGGACAATGTGCTACACCAATATCAATAAAAACAAGGGAGACACCCTTCAAGTCCAATCAGGGACAGGGAAAGTTCTAACAAAATTAGCAAGCGGGTCCCTACTAGATACTATGTACCGTAAAGAAGTTTTTCTAAGTACCAAAAAATATCTATATATATATATATTGTGCTGGTATTAAAAGAATAACATAAAAATAATTATATCATCACAGTGAGTCAGATTCAACATACAAGAAATACAATCAAAGTGTGTAAATAACTAAAATTCACATGGACATATATCAAATAAATATTTATTAACATTATTATACATAGTACATTTGCATAAAAAGCTTAAAAAAACATTTCATTGCTATATACAATCATTCTAAGAACAAATAACTTGAAAACAGAGTTGTCAGACAACTCTGTTTTCAAGTTATTTGTTCTTAGAATAAATATTTATTTGATATATGTCCATGTGAATTTTAGTTATTTACACACTTTGATTGTATTTCTTGTATGTTGAATCTGACTCACTGTGATGATATAATTATTTTTATGTTATTCTTTTAATACCAGCACAATATATATATATATAGATATTTTTGGTACTTAGAAAAACTTCTTTACGGTACATAGTATCTAGTAGGGACCCGCTTGCTAATTTTGTCTACACCAATATCAACCTCTTACTGTTACAACTTAGGACAATGCAATGTACAGGCCCGCATCCAGAGGTACAGTCACAACTGTCAGGTGTGTGAACCATTGATGCCTGTAGAAATATAACATACATTGTGTGTCTCTTCCAAAAACAGGTGATGATGGGGACACAGCAGCAGGCGAGGAGGAGTCCCTGTCCCAGGCTCCGGGGGACACTGAGCTCACTGGTGTGGAACAGCCTCTGCACTCCTCGGATGGCGAAGACCTACCTGGCCCCTCCGGTGCGAGTCATCATGCAGCACCAGCAGGACCAACATCTGCACCCCCTGCACCCACCCCTGCAACAACTGCCAACACACAGACCACCCCCGCCGACACGGACAGACCAAGGACCACCAATGACAACAGCACAGGGACCCTGGCCCAACGTCGAGCTACGGACAACGACCCCAGTAACAACCCCCAAGGGGGCCTAGGGTCACCTGGGCGTGCCACCGCAGGTCCCGCACGTGTCGCCAGGGGTGGTGGGAGGGGTGGTAGGCAGAGGTCGCTGTTTGCAGAGGGTCTGGACTGCATGATGACCCACAACTGGCACGCATTGCTGATGCGTACCAGAATAGCACCGGAGAGGTCAGCCAGGTAGTGGGGATCCTCAAGGACATCCAACAGCAGCAGGCTACCCATCATGCGCGCTTGGACTCACACATGTCCCGTGTGGAGTCCAAGTGGGACACATGGCAAGAACTGACAGCGGTGCATAGGGACATATTGACATGCCTCCGCCAGATTAGCACCAACATGGCCACACCTCCCTGTGTGCCCACAACATCTGGTGCTGCAACAACTGCAACTGCCACAGGGAGGGAGGAGGACTCTGGCGGAGAGTCCCCTGCACCGCAGCAGCCTGCACGTGAGGGTCCCCCCAAAGAAGAGGGGTCGTCCGAGGAAGGAAAACTGAGAGGTTGATGGCCATGTACATCCCCCAGGAAGCCAACACCTGTTCTGGAAAGTCTCCTTTGTGTGCAAACTGTTCACCCTGTAGAATGCAACACAACTCTCCCACATGACATGGGGAGTCTAAATTGGACTAATGTATCAGATGACTGTGGACTTCACTCAGGATATTTCTGCTACCAAGACTTCCAACTCATCTGGGAACGTCGGATCACAATCCCAATGTACAGCACCCACATCCTGTGCACTATACTCACACATGTCTGTAAATAAAATCACTACTACACCATACTTGCCTCTGTTGTGATTCCAACGTGGTTACTGTCATGGGGATGATGATCTGCTAAATTACACTGTGTATGCTAACTGCTACAGCAAGTACAACACCGTCATGTGAGTCATGGTGGCGTGACACATATGAGGGAGACACACCACTAGGGCTACACAACACAGAGACACCAGGGCCATCGGACTCTTCGCCTACACTGATGTTGCCAGGAAATACTGTGGAATGCACAGACACCACACCTATTCACAGTCTGTGTCAACTAGCCCACAGGTGCAGCAAGCAAATGTCAGTCAGATGTGTGACCACAGACAACGCACATCCCAAAGTGAGGCACAGATTTATTACACATTTGCAACATGTTGTTTCCACTACAAATGCAAGGTAATCCCACGTGGCTGTGGCCACAAAGTCAAAAAGTGCAGAAGATAGAAAGTCCAGGGGTGTGTGGCACATCACCTGTAGGGAAACGACTGCTGCCTTCCTGAAAGCGGAATCATGGAGTCGGGGGATCCAAGTTGACCAAACAACTCTGTAAGCACCCTGTGAAGGTCAGACATGACACACAGTCAAAACCACTGAAGAACAGGACAGAACTGCAATACTCATGCCCAATACATGTCACAAGATAACTACACAAAACCAAGTTAGCATGTCAACGCTGTTGGGCAGTACAAACTACCTGCAAGAACACATCGCTGCACGCATCCAGTCAAGTAGCACATGGCCACACTCAAACAGCACCAGAGCACCACCCACAAATATCATGCAAACTCACATCATTGACATGACATCTCTGGATACTCACATTCAGCTGAAGAAGTTGGTGATGAGCTGTGTGCGGACATCACCCTCATCATCATCATCATCATCATCATCAAAATAACTTTATTTCGCCTACCAAAATGGTGGCATAAAAAGTATACTAAAAACAGTTACATTATAGCACAGTCATATAATTACAATTTTACATAACAAACCCAGTAATATAAAAACCAATTGATCTCATAATCTTATGCATAAGTCCATCCTTGAGTAAGTATATCAAATAACAGATTAAAAAGTTAATCTTCTCTTCTTCAATGCCGACAGGAAAAAGGACGCCAGTGAAAAGCATGTAAAAGGGTCAGACAATAGCTGTAAGTAAAAAAGGGCCACACGACACTGTCTAAAATTCATTTTGCGTATAAGAGGGATAATAAACCTTTTTCTTTGTTCCTGATAAAATTTACAAAAAAATAAAAAGTGAAGATTATTCTGAATAGATAAATCATCACATGTACAAAGAGGCAATTCAGAAAGTGCATACATTTTTGATGGAAAACCTAACATCAGAGGGATATAATTTAACCGAAATCTCACTAATATGAATCTATGTTGCTGGTTAGTGACAAATGACAGATAAGTTGTATTAGAATCCAGTGACGTAATACTTGGAACAGCAGAAAATGTTCTAACAGTTGTCAGCCTAAAATTAGCGTTCTGCCTCCTTACTTGTAATCTAGACAGTAATTGGTATTTTAACTCTTTCTTTGAAACAGAGCAACATGACACAGGGTTAGTATACAATTCATGTAACCCAACTGCCTTAAGTGTGGATTCTACATAACATATCCATCTAATCCTACTAGCCCCATCTAACTTCTGGACATCATTTATTATATCTCTAGTCAGCGCAAGAGTTTCCTTACGCCAAATCGAATGCCACAATAAGACGGGTGAAATAGAGATTTTGTCACAGATATAAGGGACATCTAATTCAGTGTGACAAATAAAATTAGAACAAGATTTGGGTAAGGAAACTAATTTCTTCAAAAAAGTATCCTCAATCATTTGTAGTTTCGAGCAATCTACAACACCCCACACTGCTGCTCCATATGTTGCAACAGATACACTTTTAGCCTGATAGACTTTCTTTATAGTTTCAATCGGTTTCGATCCAATCTTTTTTACAAATTTACTAAGGGCCCCAATAGTCTTCTCCATCTGCAGACACCTATTTTCAATCATACACTTCCAATTACATTGTCCATTAAACACAATCCCCAAATAATTAAAAGAATCTACCACTTCCATTTTACCCCCTTCAATATGAATATTGGGCTGTTTCCTCTGTTTAGCACCTGCCACTAACACAAAAGATTTGGAAAAATTAATTCTCATATCCAGATCGTTCATAAATTTAATATACTCCCTTACTATCCGACGCAGTGCATTACCAGTGCGAGCTAAGATCACTGCGTCATCCGCATAGAGGAGTAGTGGTACCTGCATAGACTTAATGTAAGGGACATCTGGAGTAATACCAATTAGGGCAGATTCAACAGCATTGGTATACAATGAAAATAAAAAGGGGGCAAGGACGCACCCCTGGCGTACACCTCTTGCAATTTTAAAATGTCTCGTACACTCACCATTTTTCCCAAAACGAACAGAAGCTGAGGCCCCACTATACAAATCCTGGATAATACGTATGATCTGGGTCTCAACTCCCATTGCCTCCATGATCTGCCACAGCCTATGCTGTGCCACGCAGTCAAAGGCTGCGGACAGATCCATGAAGGCAAGATACAAGTGGCCATTTTTCGCAGCCGTATATTTTGCTATTATCAGGTTCAAGTTCAGGCACTGATCCACCGTTCCTTTCCCTTTCCTAAAACCATATTGGGTAGGGATAATAATATTCTTCTCCATTGCCCAGACCTCGAGTCTATTTAAAAGGAGCCGTCCCATTAATTTTGCTGTGGAATCTATCAAAGATATCGGCCTGTAATTGATTGGCAATGTCCTATCTCCCTTTTTATAAATTGGGACAATTACAGTCGTTTTCCACGACTGGGGTGCTCCAGTTTGAGAAATATTGTTAAAAACATTAGTTAGAAGCGGAGACCAAAGGTCTTGATTATCTAAAAAAAGGTCGATCGGAACACCGTCCGGCCCTGGTGCCTTCCCTCGTTTACATTGGCTGAGAGCGTGTTTAGTTTCGTCTACTGTAAACCAAACATCTATTCCTACGTTATCAGAGCTAGGAGGCGGAGGCTGAATAAATACCTCCTCCAAGACCCCAAACAGAGCTTCAAAATGTGTGACCCAATCCTCCTCAAGAACATGACTATCTAAAGATATAGTTAATTCGTCTTTTAAAAAGGGTGCATTTATTACAGACCAAAATGCCTGTGAGCTTTTTATTAGGACAGCTTCATATAGGCTGTCCCACCATTCTTCTTTTAGAGCGTTTTGCCTTACCCTTCTGGCTTCCTTATAGACCTGCCGTAGAGATGTAATCAGATGCTGGTTACGTGGTTTTACTTTAAGGGCCACATGTAGATTTCCAAGTGCAGTTCGGCAATCTTCATCAAACCAAGTACAAGTCTTAGGGGATCTATTACGTATGGAGCGCATAAGATTAAACTTAACTTCCCTCAGTATCAGTTCAAAAGCATTGACCATTCCATCAGTGATTGAGGGATCTAGGCATAGCCTTATCTCTAAGGCACACTTCCTACCTATTTTAACCAAACATTTCTCTGGGTCAACTTTCTCCCATTTCAGGACGATCCCATTTACCCTTCCAATCACTGGTACTATGGGGAGGTTTAAACGACATTCCCCTTTTTTTAAGGAAGAGATAAAAAAGGTGATCACCGCATGGTCACTAAAAACATAAAATGTAATCTGTAATGGGGAAAAGTATTTCCTTATTGAATTAGAGACCAGAATATAGTCAAGTGTAGAAGAGAAGGTACGACTAAAAAAGGTATAGTCTAAGTGCCCAGTTGAGGTATCAATAGTATTTAAAAACACAAGGTTCCTAGTAATGAGTAGTCTATTTAGCCCAGAACCATAATCAGTATGGTCAAAATGTAAAACACAATCCCCATCATCATCTAGTATCCCACATGCCGGAGTATCTACTTTATCACATGGATGAGCATTATAGTCTCCAAGCCAAATTATGTCACAGGGTTTGCTAAGTGTTTTCTCTAAATTATCAATATCCCTTTCTAGTGGTGCCAATATCGCAACTTGGTTATTACCAAAATTATTATTGTAGAAATTTACAAGTAGCCAATATTTATCAGCACCCTGCTCCAAAACTATAATGTGATAGAATGATGATGTATTTAAAAATCGCTTTACTTTTAATGGGAAGCTATTAGAGAGTAAGGTTAACAAACCTCCCTTAGCGCGGCCCGATACCGACGGTTTTGCTGGTGTATGATATGAACAGTACCCATTAAGATGTATTGAATTAATTTCCCAGGTTTCCTGTAGACACACTATATCCTTAGATGTTATAAGGGAAAGCCACTCATTATTTGCTTTCTTTTGGTTAAACCCAGCAATGTTCCACGACATCACTGCAACGGAAGACGTAGAACAATCTATATAAGGCGTAGTCTGGGGCACAGTCAAACCAGATACCTTCGTTTTTGGATGTATATGGGCGTCCACAGTTAAAACAGAAACTACAGGTGATATAAATTCCAAGACTAAATCAGCTGACTCTATATGTGATGAGGTCTGCCCTGTCAGTCAATCACAGTCTTGCATACCGTCCAATGTAGAAAAACGGTTACTAAGAGAGAGAGGTAAAACTGTTGAGGTAGCACATAAGTTAGGAACAGAATACCCAAGTCTATTACTCACATTTCTTCTATTTGATGAAACCTCTAGAAAGTTGTGCGGTTTATACCAAGTGGAAGTGCACAGATTTCTGAATGGGGTGAAGGAAAACTTGGCAGAACAGATAGTAACTGCCCCACCACATTATGGTTGTCAAAATTAATAATAATACAATCCCCTTTAAAAGTTTTGGGGGCCTTACCTATCCAGTTAACTCTCCTGGCCATAATCACATGTCCATATATGTTATAGTTATCACCCGCACAATTAGTAAGCCAATACTGGGCTTTATGGATCAGCTGTTCAGTAGATTCTATTTGCTTTAATTTTAATGCCGGTACATTAGCCAAACAATCACATATGGGCAAGCTGCTGGCGGAAGATCTATCCTGTCTCTAGCATTCAGGCCCTCAGCAGAATGATGAACAGCCCCCCTCCCACAGGTAATTGAAGTTCCCTTTTCTGAATTCACTGTATTTAGCGAGGGGGTAGGCAGGAAAGTATCCACTAATGGCCGGGATGCGTTACGTGTACTTCTAAAATGAGATAGGGGATTGTATATATTTGCATGACTATTTTGCAAAGAATAGAACCGGTCATTCGAATCACTCAAATTCGCTTGGGAATCGCCATGTATCAAAGTGACACTCTCTTTGCGTGCCACCAATTGGGCTGGCGCCCGTACTAAATTCTGAGGGGCATCACTACCCAAATTATCCACCAGCACATGAGGAACCGCACCTGAGGTCAATCTTACTTCCTCATTTAGCTGATTACCCCTTAAGGGATTTTGTTTTGATAAAAACATTGCCTCCAAGGAGTTTAGCTTTTCCTCAATTAAAGATAATTTACACATTAGAGGAGTTAAAAGTGTAGAAACCATTAATTCGATTTTATTTAAAAAGGCAAAATCATGGGCAGAGTCATTTACCACTGGGGTTTGCTGATTAAGTTGCATATTAAGAGCCTTAGCCATGACCTTAGACCTTGTAATTCGCATCGTTTTGGGGGGAGATAAACAAGAACTCCCCGCATATTTCTCCAAACGAGTCCTTTTCATCGTTCGTTGCTTTAATGGCCCTCCTCCTCTTTTCTTTACAATGGAGGGTACAAAATTACTATTCTGTGGGAATATTGGTATAGTCTGCCCCTGAGACACAGACTGGCAACCTGTCGTATCATCAGTTAACATGGGCTGACCCATAGATATAGGAATACCCAACCCGCCATCAGACTGCACCAGTTCTGTCACTGATACTAGGGCATCCAAAGAGTCTTGGGAATCTGCGATAGTTGTTCTTCCTAGCGAACAGCGTTTATGTGCAATATGTGAGTCCAAAGAGAGCCTCCTCTCAGTTATTTCAATTTCGTGGACAAGGACCGATTCAGCCCTCGTTAGAAAGGCGTCCAAAGTCCCAATTGGCCCACCCAGATGTTTTTCTTTACTTCCCTTCCTTTTACTCATAATTCGCTTCTAATAACCGAATATCACACCCAGTCAATGAAATTAAGAATTAAAAACTAAATTTCCAATATAGAGTTTGTTAAACTGTAAACAAGTGTACAATAACAGCAATACCTTTCAGTCTCAAACGATCAAACGGTCCAGAGCACAAATATCAGAGAGTTTGCCCAGCCCAGCCTCTTCCGGGCTCCGACGGGCGTGGACGGGCCCGCCCTTGGCCCGGGCTTCACCCGCGCGCGTCCCGCGCCGCGGGACAGCGCGCTCCTTTTCAGCGCGTCCGCGCGCTGAGGATGCTGGTCAGTGGAGTCCCCTCCTGGGGAGAAGAGCGGAAGATGCCTGGAGTCGCTCGCAGTCCCCCTGTCCAAGGCGCTACGATCTGCAGTGCGCCGCGGGACAGCGCGCTCCTTTTCAGCGCGTCCGCGCGCTGAGGATGCTGGTCAGTGGAGTCCCCTCCTGGGGAGAAGAGCGGAAGATGCCTGGAGTCGCTCACAGTCCCCCTGTCAAGGCGCTACGATCTGCAGTGCGCCGCGGGACAGCGCCCTCCTTTTCAGCGCGTCCGCGCGCTGAGGATGCTGGTCAGTGGAGTCCCCTCCTGGGGAGAAGAGCGGAAGATGCCTGGAGTCGCTCGCAGTCCCCCTGTCAAGGCGCTACGATCTGCAGTGCGCCGCGGGACAGCGCGCTCCTTTTCAGCGCGTCCGCACGCTGAGGATGCTGGTCAGTGGAGTCCCCTCCTGGGGAGAAGAGCGGAAGATGCCTGGAGTCGCTCGCAGTCCCCCTGTCAAGGCGCTACGATCTGCAGTGCGCCGCGGGACAGCGCGCTCCTTTTCAGCGCGTCCGCGCGCTGAGGATGCTGGTCAGTGGAGTCCCCTCCTGGGGAGAAGAGCGGAAGATGCCTGGAGTCGCTCGCAGTCCCCCCTGTCAAGGCGCTACGATCATCATCACTGGCATCGTGGCCCAGGCCAGGATCCTCCACAGGTGGCGGACGTTGGTCATCGTCATCCAAGATGAGAGGCAACTCCTTCCGCACTGCCAGGTTGTGTAGCATGCAGCAGACGATGACAATCTTGCACACCTTTGCTGGGGCATATGGGAGGGCCCCTCCTGTCTTGTCCAGGCAGCGGAAGCGGCTCTTCAGGAGACCAAAGGTCCGCTCGATCACTCTCCTGGTCCGACCATGTGCCTCATTGTAGCGCATCTGGGCTGGTGTCACAGGGTTCCTGAAGGGGTGTCAGCAACCACGGCATGTTGGGGTATCCGGAGTCACCTACAGACAGACAATTGCACATTAGCTGAGTTGGAAAAGTGGGCGGAATACAACATAGCAGAACACACACAATGGTACAAAGTCAGTACACACCGACAAGCCAGGCACGCTGGTTTTGCATCGGTAACATCATCCTCGGGATGCGACTACTCCTCATCACATAGGCATCGTGTGCAGAACCGGGGAAACGGGCACACACATGTGTGATGGTCATATCTGCAAGACATACCACCAGAGCATTGATCGAATGGTAATGTTTACGGTTCCGGTATGCCTGCTCATGTGCCTGTGGTGGTACCAAGGCCACATGTGTCCCATCAATGGAGCCAATAACATGTGGCATCCTCCCCAGGGCATAGAAGTCACTCTTGACGTCAGTGAGTTGTTGACGTGTTGGGAAATAGATGTACTGGTTCAGGCATCTCAACATTGCCTCCAAAACATCGCGTAGCACACGGCTGAACATAGTCTGTGACATCCCACCAGCAGTCGCCACAGTGTGTTGAAAGGTACCGGTGGCAAAGAAGTGTAGGGCTGCCATCACCTTCACCTTGGGGGTCAGCGCTGTAGGGTACGGCCGGCCAGGTTGCAAATGTGGGGCCAAGCACACTGCCAAATCCACAATCAGCTGCCTGGTGAAGCGGTACCGTCGGATGCTGTCACGTTCCACCATCGTTGCCAGGTCAGGGAATGGTCTATGGACAGCTGGAGCACTGCAGTGCATAGGTGAAGAAAGAAAGATTGTCAGTCACCCCACATATGTGCCATTCACCATACTCAATTTCACATGATACATCATTACGAGACACAAGTACTTGATGTGTGTGCCGTTCTGTTTGGACATATATGGCACCTACATGGACATCATCTAACATCTCAGTTCAACATGTGTTGATAACAGGTTCCAGGGTGTGCTATGGGAAACCATTAGGCTGTGTCACAGTACCCATTTACTGCTGTCACGTTCCACACACACACCACAGTGACATGTCTGGACAGATGCGCCACAGGCATCACAGCTCATTGCCAGGTAGATTCCCAGGGACCCTGTCTTGCCACATGGACACTGGCATGACATGGCGTATCATGTACATGTCAGAAAAACAAACATGACTCCCACAGGTAGTGGCCCCTGTTGCCTCTGCAGGACAGACATGGACGTCTGTGACACACACACACACAACATCAAAGTCCATGCACAAACAACGTGGATGTGGAGACTGTCTCCCATTGTGCACATGGAGTCAGAGACATCGGAAACACAACATGCACACAGACTGTGGAGGGCCATCACTATTGTGGCAATGGGTCACCCTGTGACGTACATGCCTTCCCACATGTGAGCCTGGGGGTATGTGACATGTCATACACATACACAACCTGGAAATGTGACCATGCCACATGCTCCAAAATGAACAGTTGCACATCACAGTGGTCAGGTGCACAACACACAAAGTATCCTGTCCCCATGAACACGTGCACAGCCTGGGTGTGGCTGCCCCCAAGTGCCACCCCAAAAACCACATGTTTACCCCCATACACAGAAAAGGTAATGCAGCCTTACATGCCTTAGATACAGTGTGGACTGGGTGTGGTGTTGTAGGTGTGCCCCTGAGTCCCTGGAAAGTATATGTGGCTGGCATACGTTCACCAGTGACAAGCATGGTGACATATGCGTGTGACCTGTACAGGGACGCGTTGTGCCGCATGGCCCATTGCATCTGATTTGAGCGGGTACGCGTTGTACAGCAATGGACCGATCGGTGTGCCCGCACGGCCCATTGTATCTGTTGTGAGCGGGTACGCGTTGTATCCCGGGATACGCGTTGTACAGCAATGGACCGATCGGTGTGCCCGCACGGCCCATTGCATCTGTTGTGAGCGGGTACGCATTGTATCCCGGGATACGCGTTGTACAGCAATGGACCGAACGGTGCGCACGCATTGGCTGGGGCCTGGCATGGCAACGGACGCGTTTTCGAAGCTTCAACGAGTCTGATGCAGTGAATTCAGTTGGCCAGCCACAACAATGTTGCAAAATCATGGGTGTCATGAAGTTGAAGTTTTGAAGGATGCTGTGGGCGTGTATTAGTGCTGCTATTCCATGGATTGGTCAGATTCAGAAGATGCAAACGACTTGGACCTATCACTTTGGACACATGGGACAGTATCTGCCTCTGCAGCACACATATAATGCTGGCTGTTCCCCTGAGGGCTCACTTGCCTGCACTACATGCTCCAGGACGACATCTGCCACCAACACTGCTGCTGTCTCTGCATCCTCTGGCTACTGCAATGGCATGTACTGTGGAGAGAGCCCCAGCCTTCAGCCTTGAGGAGAACCAGGCCCTGCTGGACAACCTCCTTCCACAGTACAGCAAGCTGTATGGGACACCAGGGGAGCAGGTGAGTGTGCTGTCCACTGCCTTACTAATTGTGCATGTTTCTGACTAGCAAGACTTCCAGTGTGCACACCACTGGCTAGCATGCTCACTGAGTAGTTCTCACCCCCCAAAGTGTGTAGTCACATGCACTGAACAGGTACAGTGCAGTAACAATGCATTCCAACAAGGTTTACTTCCCATGCAATGACACCATGTAGTAACTGCTGGCAAACTGTTCATAGCCATTGTTGCACTGCCTGTGTACATCATATGCCACTGTGATTGAGACATGTATATCCGACTGTGTGATGCACGGATATGTTGCATGTGTAGTAATGGCCTTTTCACTTTGTCATCCTCACAGGTTGATGCCCACCGTAAGCAGGAAATCTGGCTGACCATCGCCCGGGCAGTAAGATCCGTGGGGGTCTACAAGCGCCGGATCCGCAACTGCCAGAAGAGGTGGCAGGACCTTCGTGGCTGGACCCGGAAGATCGCAAGGGTCCAGCTGAAGCTGTCGCCTCCTCGCAGGAGGGGCGGACACCGGACCCTGACCCCCACATGCTCCGGATCCTGGCGGTCGTCTTCCCTGACCTGGATGGGCAGCTGAAGGACAGACAGCAGCAAGGAGGGGTGAGTCCATGACTGCACTGTGAACTCTGTCTGACATGCTATGTGCCCTCCTCTGGCCTGGTTAAACTTCCACAGTACATCAGTCTTGTGGTCCAGGACCCATGTCCCTCAATTGTGACATGCCCAATCCTCATCTGATACGCAGGTGTGGTCCTTACGGTCAGGAAATTGTGTCACTTGGGTACAGGGTCCTTGCATTTTGCTTTGCTCAAGGTGGGGGACAGCTTTTGTTCCCGTGACTTTGTGGTGGGCTTCATCGGTGGGTCGATTGCTCACACAATGCCTAAGTCGTGAAATGTAATCTGGGTGTAACTTTGATATGTGGTCCACTTGCTGATCTGAATCACCACATGTCCCTGGGGTATTTGGCACACCCCCATGCTGCGGGTGGGAACAATGTTTGGGCCTCAGGAGTATGTATGTCATGTGTGTCACACATGCTTAGCCACCTGCCTACTGTCCAGGGCTCATCCCTCTTACAGGCGGAGCTGGACAGTCATGCCTACTCCAGGGCATACAATACACTCTGTACTCCCACTCCTGTGTATCAGCTGACATGTTGTGATCAGTGAAATGTTCCCTCAGGTGTCTGCCTCTGTGTCATTGTGCTGTGGCTTCGTTGTTAGGACTACTGGTATGTTTATCGGTTAGGGCTCAGCATGCCATCTGAGATGTGACCATGAGAGACGATACTTCTGTGACTTATAGGTGTTTGATCACTTGACTGTGCACACAGGTGTATGCAACTGTGACTTTCAGGCAGCTGTTTTTCATTCACAGCACACTGTGAGGTGCTCAGGTTCTGAGAGTTCTGTTTCATGTCTCCCATATGTCCAATTGGTATGACGTGGACAAATACGAGTTCAGATGATGTGGTTTGTGGGGGATGGACATGTGCACTTGTCAGTTACATAACTTGCATTCCCCATGTCCTAGGATTGTGACACAGTGCAGACTGTTGTTGGCTGGCTGCCATGGCCATGTGACTGGAGACAGTGATGTATGACTTTGCACGCATGCCTGTGTCATGACATTAAACTTCCTAAGAGTGATCCTGCAGGGGAGTGACATGTGCAACATGCACCCCATTGTGGCATTGACTATCTGGACATGGGTGTATCATGGTGTCTGGTGCTGGTATGCATCACATGCATTTCTATTTAGACTCTGGCCATCCCTTTATCCGGACACCTGCACAGACTCAGTGGCAAGAGATGTGATGTGTGCATGTTCACATACTTCACCGTGTTCTCTGCAATGTCCAACAACTGTGTAGGTGGTGCATGTGTCCACACTGGGGTATTACCATCAGACAGGCACCAGACAGATGGGTGCAAGGGCAGGAGGGTGTGAGTTCCATGGTTGACCATCAGACTGACAATTGGCTTCTCCGAATCTGTGTGAGGACTTTTGGCAATGTTCAACTAAGGATGCCAGGGCTTGCTCTGTAATGTGCTGTACTTACTGTGGTGTGTGCGGTCAGTGCAGGTGACTGATGTTTGTCTGTTTCCCTAATTGTTTGCAGATACATCCACGACCACAGGAGGGGACAGCTCCACGGACCAGGAGGAGCTGCAGAGCCAGACTGGGTCAGCAGCCGACGAGTGGTCGGAGGGACCCAGTGGCATGGAGGGCGAGGGGAGCCACACCGAGGAGTCCTCAGCACCATCCACCTCAGCTGAGGACCACAGCAGCTCAGAGGATGACTCCCTTGTGGAGGCGGGTGTCAGCAGCCACCACACCCCAGCTAGTCTGTCTGGCCCCGCCACCACCACCACCACCACCGCCCTCCCATTGGCTCCGATTCCAGAGGTCCGTGGAGGCTCCCGTGTTCCGGAGCGTGTCTCCTTTGTGCCAGGCACCGCACCCCCTGCCCCTGTGTCCCCTGCTGCCCTGAGTGAGGAGTCTGTGTACCTACTTCGGCAGCTCCATGTAGGGCAGACAGCAATGCTGAGTGCCCTCCATGCACACACCACTCTGTTGACACAGCTGGTGTCGTTCATGGAGGGCATCTCGACGGGTATGTCTGCCCTACAGAGAAGCAATAAGTCCATGGACTCCTACCTGACGGCAGCAGTGTCCCTCCTCCAACAGTCCCTCACCCCTCCTACCTCTGCCCCATCCACACTTCCTGGCACCCTACCTGTCCAAAGCACATGCACACCTGCACAATCACCCAAACACACAGACACGAGCAGCACAGACACACCCAAAAGAAAGGCAAGACGTGCACACAAGCATCCTCAGGGGACTGATACCACCCACACAGGGGATGGGGAACAGACACACACACAGGCATCCACAGTCACTCCGCAGTCCTCCAAATCCTCTCCCTCCAAGACCCCTTCCCTTGCCTCACCTGCAACCCCACCTACACAGCAGCTCTTCCTCTGTGACCTCGGCCTCTTCCCCTCCGATCCTGCTGATCCAGCATACCGGGGGAAGAGGAAGTCCACCCACACAGAGGGGAGTGCCCTCGCCCCCGGACACCCTCCCCCAGGTGCAGGCAGACTGAGGACCCCATTAAAAAGTCCCCCCGGACCAGGAAGGGCAAGACCCCACCACCACCACGCAGCTCCACCACCCAGTCTCTCTCCTCCATCCCCCAGGCCACCACTCCACAGGTTCCACCGCCACACCCTGCCCCAGGTTCCCCCATACACCGATACCGCATCCCCAAACTGCTTAGGCCCTCCCCCCCTGCCACTTGCTCTTCCACCCCCAAACCAGACGCTCTGCCTGTTTGTGCCACTGGTGTGGAGACCGGGTCCACCCCCTCTGTCCTGCCTACCTCATCTGCCCGCCCTTCCACTCCCTTGGAGTCATGCACTGCAGTGGAGTCCACAACCACCCCGTCTGACTCGGGCACTGCAGTGGGGACCCAGTCCACTCCATCTGACCGGCCCACTGCAGTGGTTGCAGCACCCACACCATCTGACTTGTGCCCTACAGTGGTGCTGGCCCCCCTGAGTCAGACACCTCCACTGCAGTTGCCGGTGACACTCCTGCACCCACCACCCCTTCACTGCCTCACTCTGGCATCCCCTGATCCTGTCCCTGCGGTGCCTGGCCTGCCCCTTGTATGCCCCTCCAAGGGGGATGTCCCCTGTCCATACCAGTGCAGGCAAGCAGTGGGTGACAAGTTGTCACATATCACCCTGTTGGGACTGTGTATTTGGACTGGCCATTGGCCTTAGTTTATTTTGGACTTAAAATTTTAGTTTGACATTTGCTGAATAAAGCCTCTTTTTGTTTACTTGTGGTTTTTCTTTTGATGTACATGATGTAGATGAGTATCATCATGCATTTGCAGTTGTAATAGCGTTCAGATCAGGTAAATGAAGTGTTGCTGTGATGGACTCCATGTGGTCCATGGGATATGTGTCCTGATGTAGTCTGGATCTATAGCATCCTTTGCTGCAGTCTTAGGGTGTAATGTTCAGCATTTGACACAGGGATGTACGTTTTGCATTTGTTAATTAACATCTTTGTCTTACACTGATGCACATCTGGTGGGCTTACCACTGTTCAATGTTTCTATTTCCCTGACTGTGTGCCCATCTCCACTGGACATGCAGTTTAGCACATCAATGTTGAAGGACTCATCTGTGTATACAGTGCAACTTGCTTGACACGTGTTTTGGGTGTATGCAGATGACTGACGTGACACTCCCGTACCCAGGCTGATGTGAGCAGAGCCTTCAGTGTGTTGTAGTTGTTGACTCACTTACCGAGTGTTCTGCTGACATGTTTGAGTCGTTCACAGACAAGGTTTGGCACAGCGGACCTTCCACAGGAGTGGAGTGCCCTCATGGCAGTGTGTAATCCCGTGACATTGCCTGGGCCCGTGTTGTGTGTTGTGTAAGCATGTCTGTGCGTGTTCCATTCCCTTTACCTACACCTACACAGGCTGTGTCCCTACGGATGTTCCTGTTTGTGATGCTTGCTGAGTTGTTCTGTGTTCATCCAGCATCTTGGACCTGGTTTCTCCGGGATGTGGGTGCATGGCAAACTAATGTTCATCAGGTTGTCATCCCTAGTTGTCTTTGTTGTCAGGGCTGGGGATGAGGGCAAACGCAGATGGGACACAGTCAGGATTCCCCTTGGCACTTGTTGGTTACACAGGTCATGTAATTTACAGTTTCTGCTAGCTTTCAGTGATTGTGACACGTTGTGTGTGTGACTGCTGCCACTCCTCAGGGTCAGAGCTGCAATGTTGGAAGTTGTTTACGTGTGTTCTTTGTGGGTCACCTTGGCTTCTTCAATGGTGTGTGACTATGGCCGGGATCCCATTGATTGGGGTGGATTTCACGTCATGCCCATGTACGGCGTACTGTGCAGTGTGTCAGACATTCACGAGTCTTGTTGACTGGCCATGTGTGAAGGGTTTCTGCACCTTAGTTCCCACCACCACCCCTGGGATTGTCATGGGTGCATGTGCAATGTCACCAGTCCATGTGAGCTTTACTGCTGCACATTGGTGGAGATCAAGGTGTGTGGTGTTAAGTGTGTGCAAATGTGAGTTGTTGCACAGCTAGACCCCTACCTCCATATTGGCCTTGGCTGGCAGGCCGTTTTGATTGATTTGTGCTTGTGTAGGTGTGATGGTAGTTTGTTGCTCAGGACACATGGCTGTGGTTCACAGTGTGAATGACATCTACCTTTGTCATCACAGTGGGATTATCATGCAGGCTAGTGTCACCACAATATGGGGTCCCTGGGGGTAGTGCTGTGGTGGGTCTGTCTCTTGCTGTGTTAGTTGCTGTTCCTACAAGCTTGTGTGACATGTGTAATTTGGGCTCCCTCTCATCTAACAATGCCTGTTTGCCCACATAGGGGAATCTGATCCATGAGTTACTTTTGTATGGCACTGTATACACATCTGTGTAATTGGAATTCAGGCCTCCTCATGTGTTGTGTGGGTGCCTGGGGAAACTGGCACACACCCCCATCACCTGTTGTGTTTGATATGCAGTGTGAGTCTGCCTGTTTGTGTTTGTGCATTTGCACCACTGCATTGGCATATCTTGAGTGTGCCATTGGCTGTATGTTTTTTTTTATTTTTATTTTTTATCCTCATTCGCCTCAGACCACAGTTAACCTTAGGTGGGCTGTCAATACCATTTCTCGGTTTCAAGGAGACGTAGGCAATCGAGTTAGAAACCGGGGGCCATGCCCGCCTACTGGTATGCCATAACCCCCAAAATGCCACTGACCCCTTTGTAACGGGGAAAAAAGATCTCACTCTCTTCAGGTGGATTATGACCGAAGGCTGTTGGTACGGGCCTGCACGCAATGGAAACTGGGCACAGGGAGCAAGGCCCGACCTAGCCTGAGAGTTTCCAGAGAGGCATAATCATAGGATCCAAACAGTAATTTAATAGTAAAAAAACAAATTTAAGACCCTAGACTCTACCTACCCCAAATTAAAGCAAACCGACCCCCGGAAGACTAACGCAAAGACCAATTGAGCAGACAGTCCCATACTGTTTTCCTCTTACTATTCTGCAGTCTACCCAGATCTATCCTAGAGGTCCTATATAAAGAGGACAACCATTCTGAATGCATGGGGGGTGTGGCCTCTACCCATCTCCTGCAAATTTCTCTCCTTGCCAGCAAGATTGCATAAAATAAGAAACCCCTTATAGGACCTATAATTTCATTGCTTATTCCAAAAATGATCAGAGTGAGAGAAATCTGAACCGGGGTTCCCACAATGTCAGCTAAAGTTGCCCCTACTCTCTCCCAAAATTCTATTAGCCCGGGGCAATCTTTAAACATATGTACATCAGAAGCGTTTGCTAGGTCACATTTCTTACAGCTTACTGGGGGGCCATTAGTTATTTTAGAAAGTCTTGCTGGAGATAAATAGGCTCTGTGAGTGGTAAAATAATGGTTTCTCCTGAGCCAGGCGGGTTTTACAATCGCAAACAGAGTTTGGAAAGAAGTCTGCCACAAATCCTCCCAATTCTCATCTGGCATGGAGGTTTTCCACAGTTCTTCCGCCAATTTAAAATCTCCATCTACGGCTTCCTCTATAGACCAGTAGAAGAAAGACACCTCCTTGTCCCCCCCTGGTCTTAGAACCAGTTGTTCCTCTAGGGTGTTCCCTATTCCTATCAGCTTTTTAAGGTTCTGTGACCAACTCTGCAGCTGTAAGTATTTAAACCTAGACATACCCTCCTCCAACATACCGTGTAGGGATGCCGATGGTAAAAGTGACCCCTCAAAAGTCAAATCTCTCCACACCGTAAGTCCAGCTGTTCTAAGTGGTATGGCTAACTTGTCTCTCAGACATTCTGGAGCCCCTGGCGAATCCCATAAGGGGGCTAAACTTGAAAAGTAATTCAGGCCCGTACGTCGCTTAATTCTGGCCCACATTCGGGCCGCTGCCAAAAGAACTTTCAATTTGATCTTTTTGAAGTATTTTTGATCACCATATTTAAAAAGGAACCCCTCCAGTGGCAACCCCACCCCCTCAATCATAGCAGAAAACATGACTCCCCTATCTGTGTTATCTGGGGATTTCAGAAGCATCCTGGAATATGATAGTTGAAAAGCCCAGGCATAGTACTGAAGGTCCGGGAGGGTGAGACCACCTTTCTCCCTCCTACGTCTAGGCTTCTTCCATGCTATCCTCGTGGCCTTATATGCCCAGGCAAAAGAGTTGATAGCTTGCTGTAGCTTATCAATCGCCTGTTTTTCAAAATGTAAGGGAATGGTGTTGAAAAGAAATGTAATTTTTGGTAATATGATCATTTTAATTAAGTTAATCCGGCCTAAAATGGTCAACGGAAGATGGGCCCAGGACTTCATAAGTTTCTGACAATCCTTAGAGATGTTAGTAAGATTAGTCCCAGCGATCTTGTCTATGTTCTGCACTATCCTGACTCCCAGATATCTCATCTCGCTCTTCGTTTGATATTGGCACTCCGGCAGATTCCACGCCATGATCTCCGTCTTTTCTGCATTCACCTCATAGCCAGAGACCCGCCCAAAATCTTGTGCAAGTCTAATGAGCTGAGGAAAAGACGTCTCTAATTCAGATGACAAAATCAAGACGTCATCCGCATACAGGGCTACCTTCCTCTCCCACGTGCCAAACCTGAATGATGTAATACTCGGCTCATCCCTTAAACACTGAGCAAAAGGCTCAATATATAAATCAAAAAGAAGCAGAGAGAGTGGGCAGCCCTGTCTGGTACCTCTGGTGATCTTAAAAGGATTGGTCAGATTACCATTAACCAACAGTCTTGCCAGTGGATCTCGATATAAGAGCTGTATAGTACGGCAAAATTTATCTCCAAGGTTAAACTTTCCCATTACTACAGAGAGATATGTCCAGTTGACCCTATCGAAAGCCTTAGTAGCATCCAATGTCATTGCCGCCAGCGGTAAAGAAAAGGTAGAAGCCACATCTATAGCACCAATAAAATCATGTGTGAGGTCAAATAAATTTCTACCTCTTATAAAACCTTTCTGATCTGAATGTAGGAGGCCACCTATTACTGTACCCAACCTATCAGCGAGAATCTTCGTAAAAACTTTGTAATCTGTATTTAGGAGGGAAATGGGTCTATAAGACCCGCAATTTGCCGGATTCTTTCCAGCTTTCAAGATTAATGAGATGGTAGCTTCCCCCCATGAAGCAGGAGGGCTAGCCCCTTCCGATAGTATGTTATTAAAAAGTACAGTCATAATCGGGATTATGGCATTTTCCAAAGATCTATACAATTCCGCGGGAAGCCCATCAGGCCCTGCGGCCTTCCCTCTCTTGCAAGCGGAGATAGCCTTCCTAACCTCCTGCTCGGATATATCCATCTCCAAATTTTCTCGCTGAAAGGTGTTTAGGGAGGCAAACAATTTTCCATCTAACCAGTCCATAGCGCATACTCCGTCCACTACTCTGTCTTCTTTATATAATTCCTGAAAAAAAGCAAGAAAAGCTTCTCCAATCTCCTCATCTGTGGATACTGTAGAGGTGTTATCCTCACTATCTATTCGTTTTATTATATTTCGCATCCTATCGGACTTGGCTTTCCATGCTAATAGTTTGCTAGCTCCCTCTCCATATTCAAAGTGGGCCATTTTACTAGCCTCCCATTTTTTTGTGATCCTCAATTGAATGATGGTATCTAACTGATCTTTCAAGGTTTTTAATTCCGCCATATACTCTTGCCGCTTTTCAGGGACAATCTCTCTATTTAGACTCAACTCTATTTTCTTCATCTCAGACTCCGTCTGGGCCACCTCTTCCCTATATTGTTTGTTCTTATAACATACCCTACTTGTGACCAAGCCTCTCAAACAAGCCTTCCAAGTGTCCCATACCACTGAGATTTCGGCCGAACCAATATTAGTATTAAAGAAGAACTCTGTTTCTGAAAATAGGTACTTTACTTCAAGGTCATCTAGAAGTAATGAACGATCAAACGTCCATACTCTTGATTGATCCTTCCCTATTAAGCCCAAGTCCAACCAAACAGCCGCATATCTTTAGTGTGCCATTGGCTGTATGTTGTTTGGTGGCTTTCCCCTGCTGTCCCTGGGACTCCTAGGTCATCAGTCAGCACAATAATCATGGTTTGTATGTCCCATTGCTGCCATGGTATGGTATTTGTTCACCTGACATCTACAGTCTCCACAGGATATCTACATTTGTGTGTCCATTGGTGCAGATATGTGGGTCTGCATTATGATGGTCACTTATGTCATTGTGTTATTTGTGAATGTTGACAATGTGAGCCCCCATGGGTGATGTTTGTATGCAAGCCCCCATGGGTGATGTTTGTATGCACATGGCCAAAACGATGTTTCATTGGCACTGCACTGTTTGCCTCACCCAATCTATGTTGCTATGGGACACAAGCACTACTATGCCACTGATGTGTTTGTTGTTGTGTGACCAGGAATCATCCATGCAGTTTGGCTTTGGCAGCTTTTACCATGACTACACTTACCTTTTGGTCACTGTGGTGATGGGGCTTTAGGCCCCATTGCCACACTGTTCAAAATGTGCTTCAGCTATGGACCCCACACTTACCTTTTGGTCACTGTGGTGATGGGGCTTTAGGCCCCATTGCCACACTGTTCAAAATGTGCTTCAGCTATGGACCCCACACTTACCTTTTGGTCACTGTTGTGATGGGGCTTTAGGCCCCATTGCCACACTGTTCAAAATGTGCTTCAGCTATGGACCCCACACTTACCTTTTGGTCACTGTGGTGATGGGGCTTTAGGCCCCATTGCCACACTGTTCAAAATGTGCTTCAGCTATGGACCCCACACTTACCTTTTGGTCACTGTGGTGATGGGGTGTTCGAACCCATTGCCACAGTGGTCATGGTTGGCTTGCATTGTGGAGGCCACACACATTTATGTGTGACACATGTGATGGGGGTCACATTGTATGTTCAATGTCATGTTCAGTGTTGTAGGCATTTGACACAGACTAAACACGCTTGTCATGGTGTTGGGGGGGATGTAATTTTCAGACATTCCCTATGTGGGAGTATGCTGGTTGTGTCATGCATTACCCGTCCTATGAGCAGGGGTGGTGGTGGTGGCAGGCATCCAGCCCCTCATGAGTAGGGGTGGTGGTAGTGGTAGGCATCCAGCCCCCTATGAGTGGGGATGGTAGTAGTGACAGGCATCCAGGCCCCCCTGAGTAGGGGTGGTGGTAGTGGCAGGCATCCAGACCCCCCTGAGTAGGGGTGGTGGTAGTGGCAGGCATCCATCCCCCTAAGGGTGGGGATAGTAGTTGTAGGCAGGCATCCAACCCCCCCATGAGTAGGGGTGGTGGTAGTGGTAGGCATCCAGCCCCCAATGAGTGGGGATGGTAGTAGTGACAGGCATCCAGGCCCCCCTGAGTAGGGGTGGTGGTAGTGGCAGGCATCCAGGCCCCCATGAGTAGGGGTGGTGGTAGTGGTAGGCATCCAGGCCCCCCTGAGTAGGGGTGGTGGTAGTGGTAGGCATCCATCACCCCATGAGTGGGGATGGTAGTAGTGACAGGCATCCAGGCCCCCCTGAGTAGGGGTGGTGGTAGTGGCAGGCATCCATGCCCCTAAGGGTGGGGATGGTAGTAGTGACAGGCATCCAGGCCCCCCTGAGTAGGGGTGGTGATAGTGGCAGGCAACCATCCCCTAAGGGTGGGGATGGTAGTAGTGACAGGCATCCAGGCCCCCCTGAGTAGGGGTGGTGGTAGTGGTAGGCATCCAGGCCCCCCTGAGTAGGGGTGGTGGTAGTGGCAGGCATCCAGGCCCCCATGAGTAAGGGTGGTGGTAGTGGTAGGCATCCAGGCCCCCATGAGTAGGGGTGGTTTTGGTGGTAGGCATCCATCCCCCTATGAGTGGGGATGGTAGTAGTGACAGGCATCCAGGCCCCCATGAGTAGGTTGTGGTGGTAGTGGTAGGCATCCAGGCCCCCCTGAGTAGGGGTGGTGGTAGTGGTAGGCATCCATCCCCCCATGAGTGGGGATGGTAGTAGTGACAGGCATCCAGGCCCCCTGAGTAGGGGTGGTGGTAGTGGCAGGCATCGATCCCCTAAGGGTGGGGATGGTAGTAGTGACAGGCATCCAGGCCCCCTGAGTAGGGGTGGTGGTAGTGGCAGGCATCCATCCCCCTAAGGGTGGGGATGGTAGTAGGGACAGGCATCCAGGCCCCCTGAGTAGGGGTGGTGGTAGTGGCAGGCATCCATCCCCCTAAGGGTGGGATGGTAGTAGTGACAGGCATCCAGGCCCCCCTGAGTAGGGGTGGTGGTAGTGGTAGGCATCCAGGCCCCCCTGAGTAGGGGTGGTGGTAGTAGCAGGCATCCATCCATACATGAGTAGGGGTGGTGGTAGTGGTAGGCATCCAGGCCCCCCTGAGTAGGGGTGGTGGTAGTGGTAGGCATCCATCCCCCTATGGGTGTGTATGGCATTGGTGATGGCCATCCCACCCCTAAGGTTATGCTGTTGCTGGTGTACGTCATTTGTGCTTCCCTATGTGTGTGTGACATATTTCGGGTACGTGTCGTTTGTTTGTGTTGTTGGTGTTTGACTTACAGTCTGCGCCGTATGCGTCCGTGCCGGTCCCGGTAATAGATGTAGAGTATAGGTAGGACCTGCGCGATGGGATTCATGCTTGGGTCGTCTCATTCGGGTTTCGATGTGTCTTCGACTCGTACTCGTCGCTTGCTTGTTCGTCTCGTAGCCGTGGATCTTCTTGTGGCGCGAATCGGAGCTTATGTATGGCTCTCCCGGATGCTCAAACGTGCCGGACGTAGCGACTGGTTCGGCGCGTACGGAATGCGCATCGTACTTGTCCGGCCGGAAGGTGCTGTGTATTTGGTTCCGTGCGACTCGAATCGGCGTTTACGGATCTGGCTCTGGCGGGGAACAGGAGCTGAAATGGGTGAGTACGGCTCGCTCGGAATCTGGGCTGTTATGCGCATCGTACTTGTTCATTCGGACGGGTGTTCGAATCGGTCGGGAAACACGCGTTCGGCTTGTATTTTTTCCGGACGAATACTGTTAGGTGCGCTTCCGGCCGAGATCGGAATCGACCCCTCTGTCTTAGATGTTTGACGCATAACAGCTCCACACAGTCTGGAGCTGTGAGGAGGCTACTTCCTTCTGGGAAGCAATACATACAAAATGGTTAATATGTATTAGTCTCTTAGGGCCAGATGTAGGACAGTTTTTAGGGGTCGCAAATGGAGAATCAGGCTGTTTGCGACCACTAAAATGGCTGTCTGCATGTACCAACCCTATTTTCTGAGTCGGTAACCTATTACTGACTCACAAAATAGGGTTTGAGAGTCGCTATTAGGAAGGGCCATGCCAAGGGCATCCTTTCCTAATAGCGAGTTTTAGGGGGATGTACGATTGTTTTGCGACTGCAAGTGCGGTTGCAAAACAATCACAGTTTACCACCTACATAAAGTAGGTGGTAAGCCAGTCGCAAACAGGAGTGGTCCCCAGGGGACCCCTTCCCCTTTGTGAATGTATGCAAAAATATTTTTTAAGAGCAGGGGACCACTCCCTGCTCTTAAAAAATTAAAAGAAAACTTTTCATTTTTTTCCTTTTAAACGCATTCCCATTTTCCTTTAAGGAAAACGGGTTGCATTTGAATAAAAAAGTTGCTTTATTTAAAAAGCAAACACAGACATGGTGGTCTGCTGTCCCCAGCAGGCCACCATCCCTGTGATAGTAGCCCATTCCCAATTGGTCACAAATTGCGACCTGCCTCATGAATATTTGATGAGGCAGGTCATTTACAACCCCACTGGGAATCGCTAAATGTGTCTGAGACAAATTAGTACATGTATTTTGCGTGTTTCAAAAAATCACAGTTTACAACACGCAAAACGGAATGGTAGTACATTGGCCCCAAGTTTCCAAAAGAGATATTGCTCAAGGTAGGAAGGATCCACACCTACTCCCCACCCCCTGTCCTTAGAGGGTTGGAAAAGGGGGTTCGACCACTGCATAAGTCTTTAAAAGCCTCCATCTTTGACCAGGGGATAACTGTGAAAGCACCAAAGAATCTAGAGAGGCTGGGCCCAGTAGATTGGCATTTTGATGGAGCTTTGTAGTCAGAGGATCTGGTCCTGGGATGCTGAAAATCGTTAACAGATTTGGCAGAAGATGATACATGACTCGTTTTCCTTTGTCACAATGAAAAGCTATAAAAATATTTTATACTAAAAAACAATAAAGTATAATGTTCAAAATGACACAAATTAAGATGTACGGATAAGGAAAAAATACTAAAAGAAAAAGCTTTTCTACAGAAAACAATAGGAACTCGTGTAAAATACGTGTAGGCTAACACTTGTTGTGAAGTAAAAGAACAATACCAGCAAAACTCTACTGGGGCGATTGCTGTGCTAATAAAAAAAAACATTGTAACAAAGTAGGAGAGTCTGTGATTTTGCCAAATGAGTGCTGTATTGTGGTTACTTTCTGGAATAAGTTCCTAGGGCCAGATTTATCAAAGGATTGGGTTGTCCTTGCATCACTCATGGTGTCGCAAGGGCAATGCAATCGTTAAATCAGATTTGCCAATCCATGCAAGGCCACCTTGCGAGGCCCTGCATTGCTTGGTGAATCTGGAGTAATGCAAGACAGCACAGGTCACTGCCTTGCAGCGTTACTCTACGCAGGGAAGGCATTACGTGGGTGGAGCACAGGTGTTCCCATGCATCCGTCCATGTATTTTGGCACTGTCCCAGATTTACTAAGACAGGCACACAAGGGAATGCATCAAAATTGTATGCCTCCGCGATAGAGGAACAACGAGGAGAAATATCTTTATTTCTACTTAAAAAATGCCTGTAAGGATTGTTTTTGAGCAGGAAGGTGTCCCTCCCTGCACAAAAAGAAATCCCGCCTGCAACGCAGGCACCCTTGCACCATGGTGCAATGGTGTCTGCGTTGGCACCAATGCAGGCAGAGAGCAGGAATGCCATATTATTGGTAAATATAGCACATTCCTGCTCTCTCCCTTTCACCTAGCACAGCGCAGTAAGTTGACTTGCTCGGCTGCATTGCATGAAATATTACTAAATCTGACCCAAGTTTGTAAATTCATGTTAATAAAAAAATGTACGCTTAAATTTGTTTTTCTTGTTGCATGAAAAAATCAGGTAATGACAATCCAAGTAAATGAAGCAGCACAATAATTCTGCCTCGCAATAACAAGTTGCAACTTTTAGTGAACCCCCTGTGCCCCCTCACCCAACCTTCCCCCCTTCAGGGTGCTCATCCAAAATCAAACCATTAGAAATGTCATCATGCTTGCGAAAAGTTACATAGGCGGATTTTCCAGTCATGATCTGTGTGGGGGCTCCGTCAACCTGAGCAGCCCCAAATATCTAGGGCAGGTCAGTTCCGTAAACTCTTGGGAAAAGAGTGTGATATATGGCTGCCAGATGTCTCTGTAAGATTCCCCTTGATGTGTGAGCATAAAAGAGAGCCTCTCCATCCCAAGCACGTGCCAGATACGATGCAGCCAGCTCTGTCGAGTCAGTAACCTATCTGTTCCCCAATGTGCTAATATAGTCTGGTGTGCTGCTCCTAGTGCGAGGCTTATGTGGCGACCCCTACATTATTTAAGTGGGTATGTGAGTGTGTTGGTAGGTTCCAGAAAGGTGAATGTGGGAAATCTTGGTATCTGAGTTTCAAAGTAAGTTTCTATGTCAGTCAAAATGTAATTCCGAAATTGAGTTAAGCTAGGGCACTCCCCTAGGACATGTAACAAGGTTCCAGGAGAGCCACATTGCCTCCAGCACCTATCACTGTGTGCTGGATTTCCTCTGTGCAAGCGAGCGGGAGTCAGATACCAATAATTGACAATTTTCATTGCAGTCTTCTTGCTTGATATGTTGCTAGCTGTATGTCCCGCTCTATAATATATATCCTGCTACTCCTTAGAGGACAGCTGTCTGCCAAGCTCTGTCCCCCCATCTAACCTGTGCTGGGGTTTTTGATGTGATATCCTTATGAAGCAACATATCATACAGCTCAGTAATGATATGCTTATCTGTGTCTTTGGTAAGAAGCCATTTTTCCAATTTCATCCGGTGCTGTTGCGCAGCTTATCTAATCGCAGGCTGCATGAGCCAATGTCTAATCTGTATATAATGAAACCTTTCCTTTTCTGGGATATCAAAATCAGCACACAGGGTGTCAAAAGGTATGGGGCCTACCTCATCAAAGAAATGACCTATGGATCGACATCCTGCCGTCTGCCAAGCCCGGAATAGAATGCAGCCCAGTCCCGGCAAGAAATCCGGGTTTCCTATTACTGGGGTCAAGGGGGAAGTGAACGATGTGAGGCCCTTTTGGGTCACTCGACTAGCCTATATCTTCATGGGGATACAAAAGGGGATGATGGACGGAACGCTTGAACCAATCAAACACTCACCCCCAGTCAACTGATCTGGGTTTAATCCATCATCATTCTTTAGCTCACTCCACCACCCCAGTTCAGACATGGCCATATGCAAATCAGTCTGACCCTGTGCCTCATGGGAACAGTCCAGCACGAACTGCCAAGCCATGTCTTCCCTGGACCGGAAACAAGCATCCTAGGACCGGTTTCTGGCATTCCAGCCGTCATCAGCCAGGCTTGCTTGAATCCAGTGGCAAAGTGAGCAAGGGACCCACGTCTGGGCATACCCCCGCCAACTTAGGGCGAACAAAGCGATACAAAAGGGGATGATGGACGGAACGCTTGAACCAATCAAACACTCACCCCCAGTCAACTGATCTGGGTTTAATCCATCATCATTCTTTAGCTCACTCCACCACCCCAGTTCAGACATGGCCATATGCAAATCAGTCTGACCCTGTGCCTCATGGGAACAGTCCAGCACGAACTGCCAAGCCATGTCTTCCCTGGACCGGAAACAAGCATCCTAGGACCGGTTTCTGGCATTCCAGCCGTCATCAGCCAGGCTTGCTTGAATCCAGTGGCAAAGTGAGCAAGGGACCCACGTCTGGGCATACCCCCGCCAACTTAGGGCGAACAAAGCGATACAAAAGGGGATGATGGACGGAACGCTTGAACCAATCAAACACTCACCCCCAGTCAACTGATCTGGGTTTAATCCATCATCATTCTTTAGCTCACTCCACCACCCCAGTTCAGACATGGCCATATGCAAATCAGTCTGACCCTGTGCCTCATGGGAACAGTCCAGCACGAACTGCCAAGCCATGTCTTCCCTGGACCGGAAACAAGCATCCTAGGACCGGTTTCTGGCATTCCAGCCGTCATCAGCCAGGCTTGCTTGAATCCAGTGGCAAAGTGAGCAAGGGACCCACGTCTGGGCATACCCCCGCCAACTTAGGGCGAACAAAGCGATACAAAAGGGGATGATGGACGGAACGCTTGAACCAATCAAACACTCACCCCCAGTCAACTGATCTGGGTTTAATCCATCATCATTCTTTAGCTCACTCCACCACCCCAGTTCAGACATGGCCATATGCAAATCAGTCTGACCCTGTGCCTCATGGGAACAGTCCAGCACGAACTGCCAAGCCATGTCTTCCCTGGACCGGAAACAAGCATCCTAGGACCGGTTTCTGGCATTCCAGCCGTCATCAGCCAGGCTTGCTTGAATCCAGTGGCAAAGTGAGCAAGGGACCCACGTCTGGGCATACCCCCGCCAACTTAGGGCGAACAAAGCGATACAAAAGGGGATGATGGACGGAACGCTTGAACCAATCAAACACTCACCCCCAGTCAACTGATCTGGGTTTAATCCATCATCATTCTTTAGCTCACTCCACCACCCCAGTTCAGACATGGCCATATGCAAATCAGTCTGACCCTGTGCCTCATGGGAACAGTCCAGCACGAACTGCCAAGCCATGTCTTCCCTGGACCGGAAACAAGCATCCTAGGACCGGTATCTGGCATTCCAGCCGTCATCAGCCAGGCTTGCTTGAATCCAGTGGCAAAGTGAGCAAGGGACCCACGTCTGGGCATACCCCCGCCAACTTAGGGTGAACAAAGCGATACAAAAGGGGATGATGGACGGAACGCTTGAACCAATCAAACACTCACCCCCAGTCAACTGATCTGGGTTTAATCCATCATCATTCTTTAGCTCACTCCACCACCCCAGTTCAGACATGGCCATATGCAAATCAGTCTGACCCTGTGCCTCATGGGAACAGTCCAGCACGAACTGCCAAGCCATGTCTTCCCTGGACCGGAAACAAGCATCCTAGGACCGGTTTCTGGCATTCCAGCCGTCATCAGCCAGGCTTGCTTGAATCCAGTGGCAAAGTGAGCAAGGGACCCACGTCTGGGCATACTCCCGCCAACTTAGGGCGAACAAAGCGATACAAAAGGGGATGATGGACGGAACGCTTGAACCAATCAAACACTCACCCCCAGTCAACTGATCTGGGTTTAATCCATCATCATTCTTTAGCTCACTCCACCACCCCAGTTCAGACATGGCCATATGCAAATCAGTCTGACCCTGTGCCTCATGGGAACAGTCCAGCACGAACTGCCAAGCCACGTCTTCCCTGGACCGGAAACAAGCATCCTAGGACCGGTTTCTGGCATTCCAGCCGTCATCAGCCAGGCTTGCTTGAATCCAGTGGCAAAGTGAGCAAGGGACCCACGTCTGGGCATACCCCGCCAACTTAGGGCGAACAAAGCGATACAAAAGGGGATGATGGACGGAACGCTTGAACCAATCAAACACTCACCCCCAGTCAACTGATCTGGGTTTAATCCATCATCATTCTTTAGCTCACTCCACCACCCCAGTTCAGACATGGCCATATGCAAATCAGTCTGACCCTGTGCCTCATGGGAACAGTCCAGCACGAACTGCCAAGCCATGTCTTCCCTGGACCGGAAACAAGCATCCTAGGACCGGTTTCTGGCATTCCAGCCGTCATCAGCCAGGCTTGCTTGAATCCAGTGGCAAAGTGAGCAAGGGACCCACGTCTGGGCATACCCCCGCCAACTTAGGGCGAACAAAGCGATACAAAGGGGATGATGGACGGAACGCTTGAACCAATCAAACACTCACCCCCAGTCAACTGATCTGGGTTTAATCCATCATCATTCTTTAGCTCACTCCACCACCCCAGTTCAGACATGGCCATATGCAAATCAGTCTGACCCTGTGCCTCCTGGGAACAGTCCAGCACGAACTGCCAAGCCATGTCTTCCCTGGACCGGAAACAAGCATCCTAGGACCGGTTTCTGGCATTCCAGCCGTCATCAGCCAGGCTTGCTTGAATCCAGTGGCAAAGTGAGCAAGGGACCCACGTCTGGGCATACCCCCGCCAACTTAGGGCGAACAAAGCGATACAAAAGGGGATGATGGACGGAACGCTTGAACCAATCAAACACTCACCCCCAGTCAACTGATCTGGGTTTAATCCATCATCATTCTTTAGCTCACTCCACCACCCCAGTTCAGACATGGCCATATGCAAATCAGTCTGACCCTGTGCCTCATGGGAACAGTCCAGCACGAACTGCCAAGCCATGTCTTCCCTGGACCGGAAACAAGCATCCTAGGACCGGTTTCTGGCATTCCAGCCGTCATCAGCCAGGCTTGCTTGAATCCAGTGGCAAAGTGAGCAAGGGACCCACGTCTGGGCATACCCCCGCCAACTTAGGGCGAACAAAGCGATACAAAAGGGGATGATGGACGGAACGCTTGAACCAATCAAACACTCACCCCCAGTCAACTGATCTGGGTTTAATCCATCATCATTCTTTAGCTCACTCCACCACCCCAGTTCAGACATGGCCATATGCAAATCAGTCTGACCCTGTGCCTCATGGGAACAGTCCAGCACGAACTGCCAAGCCATGTCTTCCCTGGACCGGAAACAAGCATCCTAGGACCGGTTTCTGGCATTCCAGCCGTCATCAGCCAGGCTTGCTTGAATCCAGTGGCAAAGTGAGCAAGGGACCCACGTCTGGGCATACCCCCGCCAACTTAGGGCGAACAAAGCGATACAAAGGGGATGATGGACGGAACGCTTGAACCAATCAAACACTCACCCCCAGTCAACTGATCTGGGTTTAATCCATCATCATTCTTTAGCTCACTCCACCACCCCAGTTCAGACATGGCCATATGCAAATCAGTCTGACCCTGTGCCTCATGGGAACAGTCCAGCACGAACTGCCAAGCCATGTCTTCCCTGGACCGGAAACAAGCATCCTAGGACCGGTTTCTGGCATTCCAGCCGTCATCAGCCAGGCTTGCTTGAATCCAGTGGCAAAGTGAGCAAGGGACCCACGTCTGGGCATACCCCCGCCAACTTAGGGCGAACAAAGCGATACAAAGGGGATGATGGACCGGAACGCTTGAACCAATCAAACACTCACCCCCAGTCAACTGATCTGGGTTTAATCCATCATCATTCTTTAGCTCACTCCACCACCCCAGTTCAGACATGGCCATATGCAAATCAGTCTGACCCTGTGCCTCATGGGAACAGTCCAGCACGAACTGCCAAGCCATGTCTTCCCTGGACCGGAAACAAGCATCCTAGGACCGGTTTCTGGCATTCCAGCCGTCATCAGCCAGGCTTGCTTGAATCCAGTGGCAAAGTGAGCAAGGGACCCACGTCTGGGCATACCCCCGCCAACTTAGGGCGAACAAAGCGATACAAAGGGGATGATGGACGGAGCGCTTGAACCAATCAAACACTCACCCCCAGTCAACTGATCTGGGTTTAATCCATCATCATTCTTTAGCTCACTCCACCACCCCAGTTCAGACATGGCCATATGCAAATCAGTCTGACCCTGTGCCTCATGGGAACAGTCCAGCACGAACTGCCAAGCCATGTCTTCCCTGGACCGGAAACAAGCATCCTAGGACCGGTTTCTGGCATTCCAGCCGTCATCAGCCAGGCTTGCTTGAATCCAGTGGCAAAGTGAGCAAGGGACCCACGTCTGGGCATACCCCGCCAACTTAGGGCGAACAAAGCGATACAAAAGGGGATGATGGACGGAACGCTTGAACCAATCAAACACTCACCCCCAGTCAAGCGTTCCGTCCATCATCCCCTTTTGTATCGCTTTGTTCGCCCTAAGTTGGCGGAGGTATGCCCAGACGTGGGTCCCTTGCTCACTTTGCCACTGGATTCAAGCAAGCCTGGCTGATGACGGCTGGAATGCCAGAAACCGGTCCTAGGATGCTTGTTTCCGGTCCAGGGAAGACATGGCTTGGCAGTTCGGGCTGGACTGTTCCCATGAGGCACAGGGTCAGACTGATTTGCATATGGCCATGTCTGAACTGGGGTGGTGGAGTGAGCTAAAGAATGATGATGGATTAAACCCAGATCAGTTGACTGGGGGTGAGTGTTTGATTGGCTCAAACGTTCCGTCCATCATCCCTTTTGTATCGCTTTGTTCGCCCTAAGTTGGCGGGGGTATGCCCAGACGTGGGTCCCTTGCTCACTTTGCCACTGGATTCAAGCAAGCCTGGCTGATGACGGCTGGAATGCCAGAAACCGGTCCTAGGATGCTTGTTTCCGGTCCAGGGAAGACATGGCTTGGCAGTTCGGGCTGGACTGTTCCCATGAGGCACAGGGTCAGACTGATTTGCATATGGCCATGTCTGAACTGGGGTGGTGGAGTGAGCTAAAGAATGATGATGGATTAAACCCAGATCAGTTGACTGGGGGTGAGTGTTTGATTGGCTCAAACGTTCCGTCCATCATCCCCTTTTGTATCGCTATATCTTCATGGGGGGCATGGTAATCAGGGATAAATAGAAACTCAACAGGCGATGAATGCAGGGTAAGAATGGGATCTTCCACAGCACTGTTCCTGCCAGTGCCTGTCCATAAATAACCGTGGCTTCTCCGACTCCGGACGAGACCACTCGACCAGGAAACAGAGGTGTTTTTGCCTGGAAGTAATGTAGCAAGCTTGGGACTCCTAAACCTCCTTCGTTAGGAGGGTGCCAGCTATGTTCGTGTTTCATACGAGCCCTTTACCTGCCCACATAAAGTGCTGTATCACTTCTTGCAAAGATTGTCCATACCGGGGGCTGCAGGGGGAAAGTTTGAATGAAATAGAGAATTCTCTGAAGGATCGTCATTTTTAGGGCCGCAATCAGTCCTGCCAAGTATCACGCACCACGTGTGACACTCACGCATTTCAGTGTGGTGTTCCGCATCACCGCACTGAAATGCTTTGTCACGCATTTTAATGTCACTGAATTGGGTGCTAGCGCGTCGGCTCTGCTGTGCTGCTCCCAGCAGACTTGCCGCAAGCCAGCAGGCAGCTCTGGCTCATAACAGTTAAGGATCATGTAATACTCATCTCTGGCTGAGTCAGAGTGCTCTGCTGCAGTGCTACAATGTAACAATTTGCGGCCTCACTGCGCCGCGCGACGTGGCAGGCTGTCAGTCACTGACTGACAGCCCACACTCTGCCGATTACACCAGGGCGCCGGGGCGTGTCCATTAAATCCCGGATGTGACCTCACATGGCCGCCGTAATGATTAAATCCGTGACCGAAACAGCCGGGCCCAGGCAGTGCTGCAGTACATTGCAGCGGCTGAAACACACTGCTCCCTGCGGCGGCCAGCATAGAGATAGTTAATTCCTCGTGGCTCAGGACTGTGGGCCGCAAGTTAAAAGAATACGTTTAAAAGAATAACGTTTTCGGCTGCCCCGCGGTAATGAATCCTGCGACTGGATCTCTGTGATCCCCCGGAGGCTGAGTGAACCAGGAACGGCATCGGCGGGCGCTGAAATGGTTCCTCACTCGCCAGTCCCCAGAGAACACCCCACTGTGCAGCCTAATTAGCTCAGCCTCAATCATGCCCAGCTGGTGTTCGCCGCAGGCCGGTAGTCTGAGCAGACGTTGCGGCGTCCAGCTCCAGGTAGGCCCGTACCGTTCCAAACTGCAAAAATAAAGTAAGTGGCTAGCCTGGAGTGATGTAGCATTCCTAAATTGCTGATTCTAATGTGTTGTAGAATTAGGGCGCAGCGCGGTCATGATCGCCTCAGATTCTGAGCTGCCACACACTGCAGGGAGTCTGTCGCTCACTATACTTGTTCAGTGTTTTGTCAGTCACACTCTAAGGTCCAACAATGAACATCTACTTTACTTTCAGCGTGCCACCGAGCCGGAGTGTTACTAAGTCACAGCCTGGTTCTGTGACACAGACAGGATGCTGGGGCTGTGCAGTTAGCGGCGTGCCAACCCGGGCGGCCCGCACAGATCGGGGTAATGTGTTTTTATTATGGTTTACGCTGCTAAACTAGTCTTTTTGAAACCAATGCAGGGTGCCTGGTGAGTGTTCAGTTTGAGGAGGTAGATTTCTTTCTGCATGCAACCCCTTCGCATTTTGTTATCATGGAAAGGCTGAGTGCTCTGCCGACTCCGTGTTGTTTTCAGAGGTGCTCAACTCGTGTTCTTGTGATTCTATTGCCCTGAAGTGTTTCCTCTGTGGCTAGTCACGTTACTGGGTTTTGAGAAGACTCAATCCAAGTTAGGCAGATGACATACCTTTAACATGACGGTCACCTATACACAATACTGTATTTGACAAAGATCACTCCTGCTCTGTGAGCAGACGTGCACACACCTTTCACTAAAGAACACTCCGGGTTCACATAGCGCATTAGATACGTCTCGGATCAGTTTTACTTTGCATCTGAGTGGCATGTATGTTATGCGTCAGTGTCTTTCTAGATGACAACTAACACAGTTGCCAAGTGGCTCGTCGTGATTGTGAGATAACAGCATCTTAGTGCACATCTAATGCTGCCGAGTATGAATGAGAAGGAAGCACTTCCTGCAAGTGCCAGTTCAGTGAGTCACTAGCACTACCTTCAGACGGCAAGAACACAGTGGCACAATAGCCCTTCTTCCAGCATTCACGTGCTCTAGATGACTAGAGTAGCCCTGTCGCTCCCACCTAATTGCTAGCAAGTGGGAACCAGTACCAAGTGACTATTTCAGGTTGTCTGGTCTGCCCTTAAAGAGCCGAAAAAGCGACAGAGGCCTAGGGCGCTGGGGTGAATTCATTAGTCACACTAAATACATTTTGGAATCAAGGGTTAAAGGGTAGCATTCAAAAATCATACCGATGATCGAAACGGAATGTACACTTCCTGAAGTTCACAGAATAGTGGACATTTCTGGAATGGAGATTTGTTTAGCTTTCAGCCATGCAATCCGTCGTAAAGGGACTAAGCACAGATGTAAATAAAACATAACTAATGTGGGAGGGTGCAGCACTGATAAAGGGTTCAAACTGCCCTTCATGAAGACAAAGGATTCCAAAGCGTGCACGCGGGGAGACAGAAGATGTGCACGCGGGGATTGGATTCTTTACTGGCGGCGTGACACTCTGGGGACTTTTTTTTTCGCCGCTGTTAGTAGTCGCTCGCACTAACTTGTTTTGGGTCAGGTGACTGTGAGAGCCACTGTGGTGCTTGCCAACGTAACTTCTCAGCGCGCCAAGCATCACTGAGTCAGAAGAGCCTGTCGTGTAGCTCTGTGTGACAGGCTGCTACTGGTGTGATGGTGGCACCAGCAGGGCTTGGCAGGTAGTGGGCAGCATGCAGGACCGGGCGCACAGCTCAGTAATACAGGTTGTGGCTTATGATGTGACTCGAATTAGAGTTCCTTGTTGCTCACATGGGTTTAATTTCTGATATTTATATGTTTCCCTCGTCTTCATTGCTTGAGTTTGCTTGCGAGAAAGTGTCACTCATAGTCCTTGAAATGTCACTCATAATTACACTGAAATTAAGAAGATGTCACACATAGCAATCCGAAACCTTGGCAGCTATGCGCAATGCAGCCCAGCAGTGTCAAGGGATATAATTGCCATCGGGCGAGATTGGCCTTCACTCTCTCAGTCAAATCCTGGTAATTGAGATTCTTAACCCCTTCGAGGGTCGAAGTCAGCTGAATGCCCAAGTAAAGGATAGACAGCGGCCCCCATCATATCGAATGGTTCTGTGCTAAGTGGGCCCTGGCATCGGGCGAGACAGTAAGACTAAGTGCCTGTGATTTAGAGAGATTAATGTGAAAGCCAAATGCTTCCTGAAATCGTCTCACTTCATCCAGAAAGCTTGGTAGGGCCTCTCGAGAATCATCTACGGCTACAATAACATCGTCAGCATATAGTGTAATAACATGCTCCTCCACCCCAAAACACACTCCTGTAATTTTTGGGTTATCTCTCAGCCTCTGAGCAAATTGCTCCATATAGAGCGCAAGTAACAGGGGTGACAAGAGGCACCCCTGTCTTATACCTCGACGTATGGGGAATCGTGCAGGACTTTTACCGTTGATTCTAACAGAGGCTTTAGAGCCTCCATAATTGCTGAGTATCCAGGCACGGAACCGCTCAACAAGGCCACAATGAGCCAGTGTCTCTGCCAGGTAAGGTCAGTGAATGCGGTCAAATGCCTTTTCGGCATCAATGGAGAGTAACATAATTTCTCTCTGTGAGCGATTGGCTTTATCAATGAGGTGCAAAATTTGTTTGGTATTGTCTGCGCATTGCCTGTGAGAAATAAATCCTGCCTGATTGGGGGCCACCAATCCAGGCATCAAGGGATCATGGTGGCTGCTAATATACTGTGAATAATTTAGCATCGACATTTAAGAGGGAGATGGGTCGGTAGGACCCACACTGCTGACTATCTTTACCTGGTTTCCCTCTGACCACTATTGAAGCTTCCGTGATTGAGGGTGGGAGTGAAGCGGGGCTCATGATTGAATTAAAAACCCTAGTGAGGAGAGGAACTATTGAAGTGCAAGAAACCTTATAACTAAAATGTTTTAAGGGGAGAGCATTAAACATAAGCAGAACAAAAGTAGGCAGCATTCAGATAACGTATATACTTTAAGGGGCCTATTTATGGGATTTTGGCATAGGGCAGCGCAGGAAGGCACCTTGCTGCACTGCCCAACGCCAAAGTGAAAGGGCAGGAATGCACTGTATTTAAGCAGTACGGCCCATTCCTGTCTTTTCTCCCTGCGCTGGCACCATTTCGGCAACCTTGCACCAATGTAGGCATTCTTGCATCACGGATGGATGGAAAGAGGAAAAAACAAGAAGAAAAAATTATATTTCTCCTCGTTATGCTTCACCTCTGGAGGCGTTCGGATTTGGTGCTTCCCCAGGTTCAAATCACTTTGTAAATCTGGTGTGGGGTCAAATTACATGGGTGTTGCATGGGAAAACCCACTGCAACGCCCATGAATGCCTCTCGGGCGCAGAGTAAGGTGGTGCAGTGATTTGCGCTGCGTTGTCTCACTCATGATTTATGAGGCCACTCAAGGCCACACAGGGTAGCTTGGCGTGGCTCCATAAATCGAAATGAGAGCCCTGTGTCACGCATGTACCACTTTACGTGGTGCAAAGTGCTCTCATAAATAAGCCCCTAAGTGTGTGAAGTTGTTAACAATGAATTTGGGGCAAAGATGGGAAGGTGGGAGAATAAGGAAAAAGGTTTAAATTTGAGGCACACAACAGTGAGGTAACAATAATTAAAATGTTGAATTGGTGTGACATCGGAGGAAAAGTTTGGTGCAGTATATTTTAATTTATACAGCTTGGTATTTATGTGGTGAAAGAGGTTATCGCTCAATAAAGAAGTGGAAATGGTAAGAGGAAAGAACAGGCAAGTGAAGGGGAGGGTGAAGAAAACGAATATTGTTGGTCTTCAGTGGTATGTGGACAGTGCAAGAAATGCAGTAATAGATGCTAGCTGGAACATCACAAAACTGTGACACAATTCCCCAAAAGGGTCTTTTTAGAGAAAATGAAAAGCAAGCAGGCATGCCTGATGCACTAAATGGGCCTCATTTATGGCATTTTAGAGTAGGTAAGGGCAGCAAGGCACCTTGCGGCGCTGCTCTAAGTCAAAGTGAAAGGGCAGGAATGCACCGTATTTAAGAAATAAGGTGCGTTCCTTTCCTTTCTGCCTGCACCTGTGCTATTTTGGCAGCCTAGCGTCAATGTAGGTACCCTTGAACCATGGTGCAAGGATGCCTCCGTTGCAGGCAGGATTGTTTTTGTGCAGGAAGAGGCACCTTCCTGCACAAAAACAATCCTACGAGGCGTTTTCCTCTTTCTATGTGTGCTGTAGCATGCAGCACACATGTAAAGAGGAAAAAACGAGGAGAAATCAACATATTTGTCCTTGTTACGCCTCACTTCGGGAGGCATAAAGATTTGGCACTTTCCCAGGGTTACATCACTTTGTAAATCTGGGACAGCGCCAAATTCCATGGGTGTTGGTGGGAAAATCCACAGCAACGTCCATGGAATGCCTCCCGGGCGCAGAGTAAGGCAATGCAGTGATTTGCTGGGTGGCTTTGCGTGGCTTCATAAATCTTTGAGCCCTGCATCATGCATATACCACTTTACATGACGCAGGGCTCTTATCAATAAGCCCCTAAATATACACAGATCATTACGGACTGGATTTCTCAGCCAGGAGTGTCATGTGAGATGTGCTTCGAAGAGACAGGAAAGGAGCAACGGATCTAAATGTTTCCATAAAAGAAATCATTTAAAATTTCAAAACAATTAATGCTATATTCCCCAGGGAAATATGACAAATAATATATCATTAGGAAGAATACTGCAATAAAAAAAAAATCTAATTAAGGTGAGTAACTTGATTCAGTGAGACTCTTCCACCATCCGTCTGTTCATGCTGCAGATTCTACCATTTTTTGTTGACTAAGGTTGCTCTCTTTCTGTATGTTATTGTTTGGGTCCAGCACTCCAATGCGGTCCTGATTGGATGCTCAGGGGTCATCTGAGACTGGATAACTGTGGCGGCCAAGAAGATCAACCCCTCCCTTACCAATTTAGTAACTCCAAGATCCCTATGGAATATCCTTGCAAAATTGATTCCAACAAAGTCAGCTTTGGATGTCGGCCTTCTGCAGTTTAATTTAGCCGCTAATTGTTGTTTTTCTGATAAGATTTTAGTGAAGGTAGTCACATTTTACTTGGCAGACTATCCTCAATAGGGACAGAGGCAGATCACCTTGAAGGAGCGTATCCTCATGTCATGTGCATGTCAAATGTTTCCTTTGGTTCAATGGATGCAAACCCTATTTATGCTCTTGTGATTTGGGATTTTTTTAAATCTCTTTCATGCCAACAACTGTAGGATGTTGCTCAGTGCGGATGACATTACACTCTTTATTCTCAATTGGAACAAAGCAGCAAGACGCAATTAGTTCCAACGTGGTTTGCGGAATTAACTCTGCCTTTATGCAACCTCTGCAGTTCTATTTGCAATAAACACTGTGAATGAGCATATCTTGATTATTTTAACTTGTTTAAAATATTTATTCGGGAGCAGGGCTTTATGATATGCCTTTGCAGATACTCATGAAATTCACTGGCCGAGCTGCACAAATGGAAAACTTCCACGAATATTACTGCAAACAGTAGATAACAAGTAGATTTTCAAATACATTTGAAGACAACCAAAGGGGACAAAAACTGGAAGAAGAGAGCAAACTGTTACAGAAGTTCGGAGCTAACAAGTACAAATAATGAGCACGTTATTGATAACATTAATGACGAAGAAATAAAGGGAATACCTAGTTAGATAAGGTTAAGCTAAACAATGAATGTACAAACAAATGGAAACTTTAAAAATAATAGAAAAGTGAATGACATGTAAAACAATGACAGATGTAGAACCTATTAAGAAAGATCACACTAAAGCTGTTTCACATGCAATCTATTGGTCCAATTCTATCTCATCTTGTGGTCGTGTGACTTAAAGCATCTGCACTTCACCAATGCACTACCGGCCCCACTTTCCCAACCCTTCCAGTGGCTAGCCACATACCTAAGACTACATTTATAACATATGCATGGCTCTGATGGAACAGTCAATAAAGAGACTCGAAGAAAAATAAAAAGTGTTATACCTTTCGAGAATTTGAGTGGGACATTTAGCCCTTCTTCAGTGCTTCTTGATACATTCCCAACATGGAGGGCTTCAGAATATTTGGAACTGCTTACGATCAGTGGTCTCCTTACTGCCAACTCTTGCTTTGTCTTTGATTGAGAAAGATATGCAATATGATTCTCCTCTTTGTACATTGACTCTGGGGAGTATCATATCAGCTTTTATCATTTTCTCTATCTTCTGAAGATCGGATTACAGCTTCAAATCCTATTCCTGGACCTCTGGCCACATTTCGTGAACTATCCATCAGTTCTGAGAATTTTTCTCCTTTTAACCTGTTTAATTATGCATATCCCTCTACCACACATATTGAATGCCTCTCAGGTGTTGATAATGTGATGGCAGATCCCATATCCTGCTCATGTCTATACATTTTATACACCATTCGTATCATTTTCTGTTCAATGATTCACCCATGAGAGATCCCTCGGAGCAATGCATAAAAAATCATAATCCTTATGGATCACTTGGGTCCAATTAACCACAGATTCCAGCTTCCCAACAACAACTTTCCACAGAGGTAGGGAGTTGTCGCCTCTGACAAAACCATGTAATGAGGAGACTAGGACCTTTTGTGTGATAAGCCAAGAGAGGCCCACGTTAGTGCTTTGAAATGTAATAGTTACTGTTACACCTGTCATCCTTCGGGTGGTAGTTCCTCAGACTTTTTGCCTTTTGCCTCCACATTTTGCTGATTCTATTTGCTGTCTTTAGGACTCTGAGCACTTTAGCACTGCTTACCAGTTCTAAAGTGCATGTGCTTCTCTCCTAAACATGATGACATTGGTGTATACCTGATTGGCATATTTGATGTACTGGTAAGACCCCTGTAAAGTGGTATACCATACAGTGGCAGCTGGCAACTACTGCCAGTGGGGGAGGGGGCAAGGAAATTACATTAAATAAATACATTTAAAAAAATACTTACCGTGCAGCAGCCGTCCTCCTCGCTCCGGTCTTCTTCTACTCTGTGACATCAGGGTCCCAGCCAACTCCTTTAACCAATCCTGGTGCTTCTCTCATGCAGCTAACCAGCATGAGAGAAGCGCAGGGATTGGAGAGAATGGCCTCTGTCGGCACTCTCGAGGGCAATGGAGGCCTGCACTTGCTCCCAACCCAGCTGTCTTAATACAGCTAGGTTGAGATGCTTAAAGTATTCATGTCTGGCTCGCCGTCGCAAGACGGCCGGCCAAAGGGATATGTACACTTTAAACAGTGCATAGGCTGCCCTCTGGCCACTAGTCCTCCCTGCTGCCAATCAGCAGGCACCGGGGTGAGGTGACGAAAAATAAAATTGTAATGAATTAACTTCATTATCATTTTATTTTTCATCTGTGGGGGCATATTAGTGGGGCGACGCTCCTCTGCTATAATGGAGGAGCCGCCCCTGAAACCTTATACCCAGGGTCTCTACTTCAAATGCTACTAGTGGGCCTGCAGCCCTAATTGTTCCACCCACAGAAGTAGCTTTTCAAACTTGTCTCAGGCCTGCCACTGCAGTGCCTGTGTATACAGTTAATTGCCACTTCAACTTGGCATTTAAAACTACTTGACAAGCCTTAATCTCCCCTATATTACATATCAGTCCCCCCTAATCTAGGCCCCTGGCATCCCTAAGGGCAGAGTACTATGTAAGTAAAATGTAGGGCATGCACTTTTATGTTTTACATGTCCTGGGAGTGACAAACAGCCTATTTCATTTTTCACTACTTTGAGGCCTACCCCTTTCATTGTGCAGCATTTGGAATACTTTAGTACACTTTTAAGCTGTAATTCCTGATCAGAGAGGAGTAGCGTTTTCCATGTTTCATATCTTTGGAATGGTAAATGATAAATCCTCCTTACTGGTAAAGTTGGACTTAACATTACTGGGCCCGATTCACAGAACTAACTTAAGACAAAATCCTAAACTTACTACCATTTTGGTATTCACAGAAGGCACTTACTCATTTTGGTATTCATAGAAGGCACTTACTCATTGATGAGTAAGTGCCTTCCTAGGATACCAAAATGAGTAACTTACTCATTTTGAGTAACTTACTCATTTTGAGTAACTTACTCATTTGGTATTCACAGAAGGCACTTACTCATTGATGGGTAAGTGCCTTCTGTGAATACCAAAATGAGTAAGTGCCTTCTGTGAATACCAAAATGGTAGTAAGTTTAGGATTTTGTCTTAAGTTAGTTCTGTGAATCGGGCCCACTGTTCTGGAAATGCCACTTTTAGAAAGCAGACATTTCTCTACTCTTTTGTGCTTTGCAGCGTGTTTCCAATACATGTCTGGGTTGGGTGACAGCTACAGTTTGTGAATTCCCTCTAGACAGTCACAAACACAGGGAGGTGAGGCTCATCTGCATTCTGAGTACTCATCTGCGTTCATCTGCATTATGATGGGTCCTCCTAGGCAGGGAGGAATGGGAGGGGCTGACACACTTCAATAGGTAGCGACCTGTCCACAAACAAAGCACTGATTTACACCCCACAGATAGCCTGGCAGACAGGACTGGGCTGAAAGGGATCCTTGAGCACTTCAGAAATCTGCTTTAAAGTTACCCCCTACATCAAAGGCCCTTTTAGGTATAAGTGCTTGGTCTCTGACCCCCTAAAATCAGACACTTCTGGATCTTGAACTGAACTTCTGTCAGAAGGACTGCTGTGCTGCTTAAAGGACTCAACTGGACTGCTTTTCTGGAAGGACGGCTTTTCTGCTTGTTGCCCTGCTTCCTGCTGCTCCCTGACTCCGTTGAAGGAGTGCTGGACTCTGCTTTCCCTCCAAGTGATTTCCGATGGCTCACTGGCTTGCCTCCTGTTTTCTGAAGTCCCAGGAACACAAAACACTTCCTGCAATTCTGCTGGTGCTGCTGGGCTCTGCCTTCTGTGAGTCCTACCCTTGCCTGTGGTGCCCTCTTAATGTTCTGGGCCTCAGAAGTGGATTCTGCAGTTGTTTTCTACAAAACCGACGCATTGTCACCACTGCACCGATCGGAACTGATGCATCACCCTTCAACACCGATGCAGAGGCAGTTCAACAACAGAGGTTCTACAGCCTGCACGGCCTGATGACAATGCTCTGCGCAGCTTGGTGACAATGCATTGCCTTCATCTCAGTGAAGCTCAACGACGATGCAGCGACCTCTCTGCGTGGAAAAGATCGACGCATCGAGCCCTCAGCGTCGACGCTTTGCTCCATCCAAGGTTGTTTCTCAGTGGGCCCCGCATGGGTCCTGTAGCCGGCTTGCCCTCCATCGTGCATGGCCTGAACTTTGGATTTGCACTGGTCCCACGCGACCTCAAGGAACCTTTTGACCGCTAGTGACTTCTAAGCACTGTTTTTACATTTAATCTTTAAACATTCATGTCTCAACCTCTACTGATTGGATTTATGTCATTTTAGTCTTATCTTGCTCAAATAAATATTCTCCATTTATCTAAACCTGTGTGGAATCTTTTTGTGGTGTATTCATTGTGTTACTGTGTGTGTGTTGCACAAATACTTTACACATTGTCTCTTTAGATAAGTCTGACTGCTCTGTGCCAAGCTACCAGAGGTTGAGCACTGGTTATCTTTTAGTGTGTATCTAGATTACCCAGACTAGAGTGGTGGTTCCTGCCTGGCCTGGGTGCATACCTCAGCCACCCAGGAATCCAATTTCTAACACTTACCACATGGGCTTTTTGTACAAAGGCATCCTCAGTAAAACTGAAGAAACCTCAGGCTTCTCAAGGTCACTGATAGAGAGCTGGAATCCTAACTGGAAAACTAACTCTCAACAGATGCACATTCTCCTTCCAGTCAGCCACAGCCTTACATCATATGAGTACACCACAGAGGGCCTCAGCTGTAGCTGACACAAGAACATTCTCAAAGTGAAAAAATGCAATCACACCTACTTCGACTTAGAAAAAAACAGAAATTCCTGATTAAATGTGCTGTCATAATCAGAACACTTGGTCCATTGAACTGATCCCAAGCCTGCCAAGAAAATACCATTTATTACTGTTATTGTTAATTAGCACTTTTGCAGTTTGACATTAGCATCAGCATGCCATTGCAGTGCATAAACCATAAACCTTGTGAATGTTACATGACAAATACATCAAAGATGGCCAACCTATTCTGATGTTTGGAATCATTGCAAACTCTAAGCACATACTGTCCGCAAACAATCACTTCCATTATAAACACAAAAATTACCACAAACATATAAGGGAAAGGCAGGATGCAAAACCACTCAGTGTAGCTACTGCATCCCAAAACCATAATACACTGCCGCCTTCAAAGACAAAAGGATCAAGGGGATTTACAACATTGACATTATAGTGTGGAAGGATCAATTACAGATCCCCACAACTTTAGAGCACACCAAGACTGTCCACAAGGAGCACCAATTCAGCAATTTGGGGGGTTCCTTAGGTTCAGGAGCTAAAAAGTATATATATCAGAGAACAAAAGAACAAAAGAACACACGACAGGGATGGAACAGTTGCATAGGAGGTAATGGACTTTAGTCCTTATAGAAACATGAAGGGGCTTTGCCATATTGTGCGTTGAAAGAAAATATCTGTGTATGGCAGATTATAATATCCTTATTTAGACCAATATAAGAGGTAAAAATACGGTTTAGCGTTTTATCGGACGATTACAAATCCATTTCCTTTCCATAAAATAATTTGTGAATTCAAATAAATTAGTTTCAACCAAATAAAGGAGTTTTGTGCCTTTGATACCTTGAGTACTTTTCTATCTTTGTATAACTTTTGTTGTGCCATAATTTTTAACAATAAAACAAACTAAAATAAATCAAATATGAAAAACAGTCAACCAAAAGTTACTTTGTACATATTTTCATATGGAGAATTTCATAATAAATGCATCTAACTAAGAAACTAGTTAAACTGCTTCAATTTACAAACGATTCAACATTTTACCGTATATTCTTGCCTGTCATGGGGAACGTATTTGACTGGCTCATTCTTTTCCTTAAGGGTGGCACGGTGATGCTCTCTTCAGGTTCGGGAGGAAGAGGCTGATATTTCTTTGGAAGAGTCTTTGTTGGCCTAGTGATAAAAATTCATAACACTGAGTAGGAAATTCTGAGGAGGAATATTGTGTCTTTCATTTTTCGCAAGGATTGTTTTTTTTTTTAGAACTCTCGCTTCTATGAGGAACTACACATACCTTTACCTACAAATTTTACTTCACGCAACCCTCAAAGAATGCCTTGTCTTCAGGTGTACAAACCAGTGAAATGTATGTATGGCACCTATTGCAAAGTAATTTATCTGAAGGAGCTCAGCTATTTTCTGAAAGTGGAGGCCACAAGAAGTTGAACTGAAACTCTGGTTTATTAGTTTTCAGACTTCTAATGGAGGATACACGATTTCGTGACAGAGAAAAAACAATTCACAGAATAAGGGATATCTTTCTTTCTGTGCTTCACATATGCAGATTTGCATCCAGGAATCATCATTAAAGGCCCACGACTACCCTTATATGACTTAACACGAATATGATGCAATACTACTCCTATTTTCTTCTGCATATTTTCACTAATACATAGACCACCTCCAAGTAAATAATGGGGCCTTCATATTCTCTATTAGATTTAGACACCATTTGTGACATAGCTCTCAAATCTCCTAACCTGTGTATCCTCGGTGACGTGAATATTTGTTTTTAGTAACCAAAAATGTTTTAGCCAAAAGGCATCACAATCAGCAGCATTCATCTTGGGACTGACCCAAACAGCAGGACGTACACTAGACATTCTCAGCTGTTGTCAATCAGTCAAGATCAAAAGTGTCAGACACCTACCCTGGAGTGACCATCTCTTTCAATCATGTTGTTCCTCCAAACGCAACGAGTGACCTCCTTTGTACACCACAACCTACAGACCATCTAAAGCTAATGGAACACACTTGGAAGAACATGATACTCACCTGTCTGAAATAGTAAATCGAAAGCAAATCACCTTGTTCAGTAAATTATATGAGTGGATGAATGAAGCATTCAATAGCATAATCCCCTCCAAATGTATACACACCCAATTAAGAAATAGAGGATGCCTTGGATGAACGATGGAATAAAGAAGATAAACACACAACTGTCTGCTAGTCAGCACCAGTGGCACAGTCTAAAGCCTCCACTAGTCACACTATGGGGGATATTCACAAGGACTTTTCGCAGAGTTATTGCCACCTTAACGCATCAAAAGTGGAGATAGATTTAACGCCCCATTCACAAGTGGGTGCAAACTGCAGACAACGCAAGTATTCCCGCGATAACTGCCGCAAAATTCACCTCCACGGGTGACACCACCAACTAACCCTAATGAGATGCAGAGTAGGCGTTCCCGTGCAAAAACACACGAAAACACCACTACACCACTTTCACAACGAACTGCCAGATCTGCGATGCGAACCAAAAACAGGCGATAAGCCGCTGTAGCAGCAGGGAATTAACACCTGCCTTTTGCTGGTGTTAAGCAGGAAGACTACCTGCTGCATGAAAGGGAGCCCAGCCAAGAGCCACATCTGAAGACCCACTGTTGTATCCTAGCAACATGTGCATTGTATCCTAGTGATGCTGAACATTCCAATGCTATTGGAAAGTAAGCAGAACTGGAACTGCTGTTGCCTGAAGAGGAGTCTTCAGGGGTTGTTCTCCTGTACTTAATAAACATTCTTCAATTTAAATCCTGCGTGTACCTCTACTTAAAAATGGCGACGAGGATGGGATGAGAAGCCTGTGAAGAAGGAGAGGAGTAAAGAAGAATCCTGGGAAGAAGAAATCTACTGGAACCGTTTTTTTCCCCTACTCCAAGTCAACCCCTGGGCTCAAATCGCCTGCGTTGGACTGGTCTACCTCGCAGTGCTGCCTGTTTACTTGCTGTACCTGTTGGGCTGGCTGTTTCTGTGAAAAAGAAACATTAAGGTACTGTGTATTGTGACTTGATGCCACAAATTGGTTTGATTGGATGCGCATTGACTGTGTTGGCTAGCATTCTGACTTATTGAAGTGCCCTGCGTTAAACAACGTTTAGTGCCCAGGAGACGTAAGCAGCAGTTTGGGGCCGTGTTGTGTTTGAATTGTTGCACTCAGCTGTGTTGGGCAGCGTTTGAATTAAGTGCTCAGCAGTGAATGGCACCGGGGTGGATGTACCCAGCAGCCTTTGAATTAAAGTGGATGTACTCGGCAGTGTTTGAATTAATGTGCTCAGCAGTGAAGGGCAACGGCATAGAGCAACATTAATCTGCAACGTTGAAAAGTTCCGGAGGGATTGGGAGCCAAAGTTATTCATGCGTGCTTCGCATCGTTCAGTTTATGATTTAGACAAGGACAGAAATTGAAGGAGGCGGTTGAGTTTAATTCCACAAGCATTGAGTTTATTCCACAAGCACTGATGTAAAGTGGGTATCAGAAGCAATAACAGAACTTGTTACAGCTGTTCATGCCACAAGCATTAACAGGACTTACTACCGCAAGGAGGTATCACCTTTATCCTCAAGTGTCAACGGTGACTACTTCATTTATTTTATTTTATTATTTTAGTGTACTTCATCTATTTTTAACCTACCGTTGTGTGATCTGTTCCGTATTATTTATTGCATTTCTATTCTGTAAGGGTTAACTGGTCTTGGTATATCACTAGTCATACCATAACTAGGGGTGGGCGGAATTTGCGTAGTCGCGCTACGCTAAGCTCCGTGAAACGGTAAAAAATCTCTGCGAGCACGCAAAAGTTCCGCGAACACGCGGAATTGCTTGTTCCGCCCGTTCGCGATGCTTTTTTCCTGTTCGCGAAAGCTGTTTGCGTGCTCGGGGAGAAATATCTCGCGAACACACATTTTGAAAGCGCAAACAAGCAAAAAACTCCGCAAAGCCGCGGATCGCGGAATTTTTGGCAATTCCGCGTTCTCTGCGGAATGCGAAATTACCCAAATTACCCAAATTCCGCAAATTCCGCGAGCGGAACGGAATTTACCGCCCAGGCCTAACCATAACATGGATATGTCAACCATCTTAGCTCCACCTAAGTTCTTGCAAAATCCTGGGGAACCTACATTACCTTGGGAAGATTGGCTGGAGTCCTTTGAAACTTACCTTGAGGCAATAGGTGGAGAAGATTTTGTAGCTTCTCGCAAGGTCGCTTTATTGAAGCATAATTTAGGGATTGAAGGTAGGAAAGTACTTAAAACCTTACCTATACCGTCTACCATTTCCACCAACACTGAGAGTGGAGAAGGAGATGCTGTTGATGACACTCGTGTAGTCAGTGTAGATGAATACTTAGTAATTATTAAGGCGTTAGAAGAGAACTTTGGAAAAAAAGTCAGCATAGTTGTCGAAAGACACAATTTTTTTTCCAGAGCTCAACAACCAAGTGAATCTGTTGAGCAATATATTTCTGTACTTAGGACCCTTGCATCTACTTGTAGGTTTAAGGATTTACACGAAGAAATAATTAGAGACCAGTTTATCAACAGAACTAATAATGTTTAAATTCAAGAAAGATTATTAGAATTAAAGGACCCTTCTTTACGCAGAACAATAGAAATTGCCAGACGCATAGAAAACACGTCTAGGTATGTCAAAGAGCTGAAATCAGAGAGGAATTCAGATAAGAGTAGTAAAGATGATTCTACCAAGGTTTGTGCTGTAGAGAAAAGTAGGTCTAAAAAAAGTGATAAAAAAAGTGATAAAAGTGCCAAAAACTATTCCAAACATAGTCGCATGTGTTTCAGATGTGGCAGTACCAGACATTCTGCTGATTATGAAAAATGTTTTGCGCTTAAGGAAAAATTCTCAAATGCAAGAGAATAGGTCATTATGCACGCATGTGTAAAGCCAGTACTTCCAACAGTTGGAAATCATCTGTTCATGCTGTAACTGAACACTATGATGACAGCTCATCTGATGAAGTAGAAATGCTAGTGATAGGTGTTGACTCTATCAATGAGATTCAGGAAGGTTATAATCCTCCTAAATGTACATTAGGATTAAATGGTGCTAAGGTTGCTGTTTGGGCTGATTCGTGCTCACCCTATACTATAATCTGCAAGGATATCTGGGAAAAGATTGGAAAATTTGAATTGAGTACCCCTGATGTACATCCTGTAGGTTATTGTGGTGTTATGCTACCACTGTTAGGTTATTTCATGTGTAAATTGTCACATAAGACCAAAGAAGTCACATGCAAGGTCTATGTAGTAGAAAAGGGCAGATCATTACTGGGCTGGTGTGAGCAGAAAATTTTGGGAATAGTGTTAGACCCTAACCACCCTCAACAGGTTTTAGTAACTGAAAATGATGAAAAAGTCAAGTGGAGTGTCAAGTTTGCTCAACTTTTCAGACAAGAGCTTGGTTGTTTGAATAAATTCGAACATCGTATCATATTAAAGAACAATTATGTACCTTGTGTACATAAAGCTAGAAACGTACCTTTTGCTCTTAAGGAACAATTTAAAAAAGAGCTGCAAAGACTTTGTGAAGCACAGGTAATTGAACCAATCGAATCTTCAGAATGGCTAAGTCCCATTGTTTTGGCGCGCAAATCGGACGGGAATTTGCGCATTTGCATAGACTTGAGAGACCTTAACCGAAACATTTTAGTTGACCGTTTTCCACTTCCTCATATCAATGAAATGGTTTCCTCAGTGATTGATGCTAAATTTTTCTCCTTAATTGATTTATCCAGTGCTTACCATCAAATTCGTTTACATCCTTCCTCAAAGCATCTTACCTCTTTTATCACTCCAGAATGTGCCTTTCGCTTTGTGCGAATGCCGTTTGGACTGGCATCCGCTTCTGCAGTATTCCAGAGAGTAATGTGCAAAATTCTCAAGGGGTTATCCAAAGTCATGGTTTTTCAAGATGATGTTCTAGTGTGGGGTTCAAACCGTGAGGAACATGATAAGTTCTTAGATGTTACTTTGAGCAAGCTGGAACAAGCTGGTCTGACGGTAGGTATGCACAAATGCAAGTTTGGCGTGGAACAAATAGATTATCTAGGGCACACTTTATCTAAAGAGGGTGTTAAACCCAAAAAAGAATTGTTGAATGCCATTTCTGACGCACCTGCTCCCAAAGACAAAGAGCAACTACGGTCTTTCCTGGGATTAGAAGAATTTTATTCCAAATTTGTTCAACATTTTGCGGATAAAGTGCATTGCTTAAGGGTATTAATGAAGAAAGGCAATACGTTTGTGTGGTGTGGAGAATGTCAAAATGCATTTGATGACATTAAGAAACAGATTGCAAAGGCTGTTGCCCTCAAACCATTTAATCCAAGTGATCAAACATTAATAACAGTTGATGCCAGTGCCTATGGTCTAGGCGCTGTTCTTATGCAGAAGCATTTAGGGCATGAACGAGTCGTTGCTTTTGCCTCACGTACTTTGAAGGGGGCTGAACCTACGTATTCTGTAATAGAGAAGGAGGCTTTAGCCTGCTGGTGGGGAGTTGACCATTTCAAAACATATGTATGGGGCACGCATTTTGAAGTCAGGTCAGACCACAGACCCTTAATAGATCTATTCACCACCAAGGGTGCAGGCAAAGCTACCCCTAGAATTGCGAAGTGGTTGTTCAGACTTCAAGGTTATGATTTTACACTAAATTATGTTCCTGGCATCCGCAATATCAATGCAGATTGTCTATCTAGGTTACCTTTACAATGTATGGATGATGAGGATGAAGTGTACGACGAATTTGTAGTTGCAGATATTTCTGTAGCGTGCAGTGGTGCCATATCTGCTGAAGAGTGGAAATCTGCTGTGGTGGAGGACAAGTTTCTTATGGAGGTTTTGAGTGAACTATCGTCCCCATCATTGTCTAATGCCATGTTAAAGAGGAAATTTGGCGAATTTTGGACGGTTTGGTCTGAGCTTTCAGCATACGATGGGGTGTTACGGAGAGGTGATCGCTTAGTGGTACCCAAGGAGTTACAGACCAGATTGTTGAAATTATTACATGAAGGGCATAATGGAATGTCAGCAATGAAAAGAAGGGCCAGAATGACCTTTTGGTGGCCTGGTATGTACAAGCAAGTTGAGGAAAGTGTCCGTGGATGCATTGACTGTATGTGTAGCGACAAGTCCCATCGGGTTGAGGAATCCACCATTGCTCCCACTGAATTTCCTAACAGACCGTGGGAGAGAATAGCTATGGATATTTGTGGTCCTTTTTCTGCCACGGGTATTTCCAACAAATTTGCCATTGTCATGATCGATTATTATTCTAGATGGCCTGAAGTAGCGTTTTCCAAGGATGTCAAAGCTGCTAATGTGATTGAATTCTGTGACAAGGTTTTCCGTAGAGAGGGTTGCCCAAGTTCCTTTGTGACCGACAATGGTCCCCAATTTGTGGCTGAAGAGTTTAAAAATTATTTATCTAAAATGGGAGTGGCACATCACACCACTGCTGTTTATAATCCCAGAGAGAATGGCCTCGTTGAGAGATTTAACAGAGTTCTGAAGGAGTGTGTGCAGTTAAATGAGAGCAGTGGTTGTGATTGTAAGGAAGCTGTCAAAGAAATGCTGTGGAGTTACCGCACTACTCTGTATTCTGTTACATTAGAAACTCCATTTATGCTTTTGAAGGGCAGACAGGCAAGTACCAAGGTATCTCCTGCTTGGATGCTCAAGGGACACAATCGTGTATTGGACAAAGCAAAGTTACAGGAAATAGTCCATGAACATCAAACTAAGTATGCAAGCAGGCATAATGATAAAATAAGGAAGGGTAAAAGAACCTTCAGAGTGGGTGATTGGGTCAGAACTAACAGTCTGGGCACTCAAAAACATCTAAATGGTCTATACCCAAAAGAATCACTAAAGTGGTTTACAATAATGTGTGGTTGTCTGATGGAAAGAAATGGAATGTGCGCAGAGTTACTTTATGTAATGATCTGGAGCGAGAACTGTGGGAAAAGAAAATTTGCAGTGATCCTAGGAAGGCTAAAGTTGATGATGAGTCAACTATCAAGCAAAGTGATTTACCAATCAACAAGTCAGAGATTGTGTCAACTAACAATTCCAATCCCAATGGTAGGCTTGGGGTTGAACCTCGCTTGAGGAGGAGGCCTATCTGGCACAATGATTATTTATGCAAATGATCAATTGTTATTCTTTGCATCTATAGAATCTGTTCATTATTCAACTATCTTATAAAGTTAATTATTTTGTGTTATGTTCTTATGGTCAATTTCCAGTCATATTTTATTGTTTGCTTTCTGTTGTTATTGTATTAGTAATGGAGATGTGTTGTATCCTAGCAACATGTGCATTGTATCCTAGTGATGCTATTGGAAAGTAAGCAGAACTGGAACTGCTGTTGCCTGAAGAGGAGTCTTCAGGGGTTGTTCTCCTGTACTTAATAAACCTTCTTCAATTTAAATCCTGCGTGTACCTCTACTGAAACCCACAGATGCCATGTAGACAATGATCATGCAGCTCCGAGACCCATGAGGGCCACAACACCCACCGCCACCACCCCCAGGCCCGCCACCACCCCCAGGACCCGCCCCCCCCCCAGACCACCACAGAGGCAGCGTACACAAAGACAGCGGACCCACCGTAAACGCAACAGCCGCACAGACCGAACGCCAAAGGAGGACATTGCCCACTACAGGCCCAAAAGGACAACCATCCCCCACATCCTGACCCACATCGCCCACCTGCTGACGGTACCAACACAGCGCACAACGAACATCCCTCCGCAGACAAAGCTGCCGGCTGTGCTGCACATGTTGGCCTCTGGTACCTTCCAAACCACACTGCCAGAGTCGGAGGAGTCTCACAGCCAGCCCCATCCAAGTTCAACACACTTGTCCTGGATGCCATCATCAGCCTGGTACCCCAGCACCTCCTCTCTAACCACACTGCACAGGAGCAGCTGGAGACCAAGAAAAGCTCCCACGCCATAGCTGGATTCCCTCACGTGTCGGGGGCAATCAACTGCACACATGTACCCCTCGTGCCCCCTGCCGACACTGCACACAACTACCTCAACAGAAAGCACACGCATCCCATGAATGTGCAGGCAATAGTGGACCGCCCGGGACTCCTCAACAATGTCGTGGCCAACTCCCCAGGCAGAGTGCATGATTCCTACATCTCCCGACAGTCCATCATCAACCAGCGCTCCCAGGATGGCACCTATCGAAATGCAGTGCTCGTTGGTAAGTCCAAAATGAACACACCACACACCTCCACCCCACAGTCATGCAACTCACGACACTGGCAACGGGCACGCAGCACAACTACATTCAACATGCCACACAACATGCCAACCGACCAGACACGACAACACAACTCAATTGGGAACCTGGGCTTGCCATGCCCACAACCCAGCCACGGCATGGCACCACAGCCACACAATAGCAGGATGTGAGGAGAGGCTTGGAGCAGGCATGTGTGAGAGCAGCAAGTGACTAATGAATGAGAACCTACCCAATGACAGGTGTGGCGTGGAGGTGGCGGACAGACTTCAGTGTGCAAATCATGGAAATGGCCATGTGGACATTAACTGTTGATGCATGGAGTGTAGTGGCCAGTGGACGCTACCATGACCCCACAGGCTGTGGGGCAGAATGCAGAAATGTCGCACGTTACGTCCCCCCCTGTATGCGCGGGCGGAGTGGGTTGGCCCTGCATACGCCAGGCCTGCATAGGGGTGTGAATAAAAAGCCCGTCGCACTGGGTGTGGTTCTCTTTCGGAATGGCCAACGCATCTGCCAGGGCGGCGCCTCCCAGCCCGCCACAAGGCCGGCGCCGGGCGCAGCGGGGCCTGCGTCCCTGTGCGCCTGCTGCACCCCGGGCCGCTGGTCCCCAGACCTGTCATGCCTGCCCCAGCGCACCAAGGAGGCTCCGCTCACCTGCCAACACCGGCGTGTGTCAAAGAGGGCCCACCACGTGCCGGTGCAAGCTCCAGGCCCCAGTCCTGCGACCTCTGCAGCCTCCGCAGACCATCGCTGGCCTCCACTGCGCTGGCCCACAGTACTCCTTTTTCATTGACATACTCCACCGGCGTACTCTTCGGCCCAGTTGTTGGCACATGTTGAACTGAGTCGTGAGTTCTGAATGGCAGTGACCAAAAGTCTGTGGCAGCGTCCACATCACTATACTCCCTCCGATCAGTGAAGCCAAAGTCTGCATCGCAGACCTGCGACACGTGGTGCCACTAACCCTGTTCAACGCAAGCCGGCGACACGTGGTGCCACTAACCCTGTTCAACGCAAGACAGCGATGCATGGTGCCACTAACCCTGTTCAACGCAAGCCGGCGACACGTGGTGCCACTAACCCTGTTCAACGCAAGCCGGCGACACGTGGTGCCACTAACCCTGTTCAACACAAGCCGGTGACACGTGGTGCCACTAACCATGTTCAACGCAAGCTGGCGACACTTGGATGAGGGCTCAGGCCTACACTGCACTCCAGTAGGTCCCACATATGGAACTGTGTCCTGAGTCTTGAATGGCAGTGACCCCAAGTCCGTGGCAGCGTCCACATCACTAAACTCCCTCCGTTCAGTGAAGCCAAAGTCTGCATCACAAGCCTGCGACACGTGGTGCCACCAACCCTGTTCAACGCAAGCCGGCAACACTGGGATGAGGGCTCAGGCCTACACTGCACTCCAGTAGGTCCCACATGTGGAACTGTGTCCTGAGTCTTGAATGGCAGTGACCAAATGTTAATTGCCGCGTCTATATCACTGAACTCCCTTCGATCAGTGTCCCAGACCCTGCATCGCAAGCACACGACACGTGTCTGTGGGCCCGTGCTGACCGCTGCCTCCGGCCTAAACTGCGGTCCAGTAGGTCCCACATCCAGCACTTAGTCGTGATTCATGAATGGCAGAGTCCATACCAGTGAACGCATGGAGAGGAGTAAGAGGAAGATGCGGTTCAGTCCGGATGAAAGCCGGATCCTAGTCACGGAGGTGACCGAACACTAGCAACAACTGACCTGGTGCCACTAACCCTGTTCACCGCAAGTCCACGTCCCGTGGGGCCACTGAACCTGAACTACGCAGGCCGGTGGGACCATCCAACGTAAGCCGGTGACACTCGGTGAATGGCCCCTGCTGACCGCTGCCTCAGGCCTACACTGCGGTCCAGTAGGTCACACATGTGGAACTGTGTCTTGGGTAAGATATGGAGGAGTCCACACCATTGGACATGCCTCATCGCAGGCGGCATCCCCTATCAGCACTGGTGCCACTAACTCTGTGCGCAATGAGTCATGGGCACTTTCTGGTTGGACTTTGGTGGCATCTGAGTCCATGGCCTGGGGGTTGTCTGCATCATCATCTGGCTGGACCGGACTTGGTGTCCGACATGTGTCTGTTCCATTCATCTCCACCATAGTGACTGTTTCTGCGTAGTTCTGCCCTCTGCATCATGCCCTGGGGGTACACCTTCCACTGTCCACCGAGACACTCCGCGACAACCCCCTTTGTCATCTACGAGAACCTGCTCTGCTCTCGTGACCCTGCCCCAGTGCACCGCAAGTCAGCGGCCTGTGGCGGTAGGCCCGTGCAGGACGCTGTGCATCCGGGGCCACTAACTCTGTGCAGCTCAAGTCATGGGGCCTTTATGGTTGAATGGGTGTGTCCTTAACGATGTACACTGTTGTCGTTTTTTGACTGCACCAGGCACTCCATGACGGCTGGTGTGCACACACCCCACACACATCCAACACTGGTGTCACTTGACATGTGAGCCTGCTAATAAAAGTGGCTGGGTGCACGTGCCCGTAGCCATTCCCACCATCTAAGCAAGTGTGTCCGTGTGGTCATTATGTCAGGATGATGTGCCCGAGCCCTGCAACATCACAGTGTGCTGTCTTCAGCGGACGATACCATGTCACCTCAGCAGTGGCTGAGACCTTGGACATGTAGCTTTGCCCGCCCCCCCCTGCATGCACAAGCGGCGTGTGCTGGTCCGGCGTACGTCAGGTCAGCGCAGGGGTGTGCTGATTCGGCAGGGGGATCAGGGCATGGCTCTGGTCTGGCCTTGAGCAGGAAGTGCGGTAAGTGTGTCTCTGTGTTGGGGTGTTGTCGCCACCAGGGCCACAGTAGTCGATGTTGCAATGTAGCATGCACCAGGAGGGCGGGCCCGCACGTATGGGAAAATGTAGGAGCGCAAGACCGCTCGGGGTCTTGGCACATGCATGCCAAGTGTTATGTGTATCAGTCCTGCGGCTGCATAAGTCAGATGCCTAGCCTCAGTCGCAGCACGATCACAACCAGCCAAGGCCTGTACACCTGTGTCCGCCCTGTCCGGACCATTGGCCTACACTCACGTGGCCGCACACCCTCAACGGCCAGCTTCACGGTGTTGTTGGCATGCCACTGGACATGCGCGGACAGGCATGACAATGGTGTGCCATAGGAGTGCACGTGATACAACCGCGCAGCGCACACAAGTGTGGGGGCTCGTGGGAGGGAGGAGCAGCTGTGAGGCAACGTAACACACAGTGAGGCTGCTCATGTGCCACGTGCTCGGCATATCATCCATGATTCCCTGGGTCGCAGACATCCCACCCCACCCACGACAGGCCTCTGTACATCTCCTGTATGCATGCAGATGGTGAAGTTACTGTAGGGATGAAAGGTCCTTTGTCTGAACTATCAGGCGGTAGCACATCTGAAGCTCCGAGCTGGGACTTGCATGTGCCCAGCACCCCCTGACAGATACGATAGCATTTGCTGGCGACTCCCACACTACGCACTGCTCGACGTGAGACCAACATTTACACATCCCACACGCAGAAGTCCTTGGTCGTAGTTAGCATGCGTGAAATGGCCTTCACACGTACTCCCACCACACCCCAGGCCTGCACCCGTTGCACACAGACACTGCTCATTGCTCCGAGCTGTGCCATTTCATCCACAGGACTGGCGCGGGGCAAGCCAGTGCCGCTTCAAGCAGAGCCACTGACGCAATGGCAGACCATCCCGGACACATGCTCAACTCCAGTCACGTGGACCTGTACCGTGCACGTCTGCTGCATGTACTGGGGGCACTGCCATTGGCAGTGCTGCGGATCAGTTACCGGCTGAGCTTCCGCCTTGCCAACGTCACCTGCGTTCAGCCTGTGTTGCATTGTCACTCGAGCATATTCGAGTGGACCATGGATGTCTGCCTCTCCAACGTAACGGTAGCTGACCTGGTTTTTGACGTGTGTGTGCGCCCCCTGTTGGCCCACAACCAGGAGTATCACCGTGATGCCTGTTTACGGCATGCCTGGATGTTTGGCATGCATGCTGGCAACTGGACCTGGGAGATTGCACGAGTAGTCGTATGCAGTGACCACATTGAGCCGCTCCCCGATTGGGTTTTACTGCAAATTGGGGCCAGGGGTTGGAGTCAGCACATCTGTCCGGGACAGCTGATGGGTTACGTCGCCGACATGTTAGATGTGGTGGACAACGATCTCTCATTGGAAATGTTGGCCTACGCTGCTGCACTCGCGTTCATGGACGAGTGACAAGGTACCTGCAGCCACAACTGAATGTGACCCATTGCACGTGTCCCGACGCCTGGTTGCATGTTGGGGATCTGGTCACATGTCCCAAGACGACAGTGGACATGGCTGCATTGGCCTGTATTCCTGATCCATGCGCGGACAACCAACATGGGTTGGCACTGACTTGTGTTGGTGATGAACTCCCCCGGGGTGGACATGGGCGCTTTCCAACGTTCCTCATTCAGGCATGCTGCTGTATTGGTCTGCATGTCGTGACACTTCTCTTGGCCGTACTGACACGCAATTGTTGATAAAGTTTCCGCACCTTCACTTGTCTCCAACTGTGTTGTGTGTTGATTTGTATGCCAATGTGTGTGTCACAGCCTATCTGGGTCCCGGCCATACATGCATTGCTACCCCATCAGGGCTATGGGTTGGTACTTGTGCATTATCATGTCCCTGTTTCGTGCTTTGCCAGATGCGTATGGCAATTTACCGGCCACAAGCGGGTGCACTTGTGTCCTGTGTTCGGTTGTGCAAATGTTGCTGTTTGTACCATATTGTGTTCGATGTTGGGGTGCTCTGCTTCCTATGTGTGTGTGCTGCATTGTGTGTGATATGTCCCTTCAGCTCTGATTTGGCTCACCCTTCTCCCTTTCAGGCAGTGTGGTTTTCACTTCTGTGCTTGTTCAGTGGTGTGATATTGCCGGGTTGTGTGACTTGTGCTCTTGGTTGGTTTTGTTACTCTTGGGCATGGTTTGTCTGCAGTTGTGCTGTGCTTAATTGTGCATGTGTGCCATTGTGCCCATCTCCCCCCGTCCCCCCAGTCCCTGGTCGTTCCTCTCCCTGTTGCTGTTGTGTCTGTTGATTTTGAGCAGTTTCCGGGCCCCGACTCCTGCCACCATCTCCAGACTGATGTCGTGGGCACCATTTCCTCCATGTCATCCAGCTCCTGGTGTGGTGCTGGACTCCCACCTCCGGTGTGCATTGCTGCCTTCTGGTTGTTGGCGTGTTTCTGCTTGTTTGTGCGTTTCGCATCATTCCAGCTGTTCTGGTTTTCTTCCATTGTCCTCCTCCGCTCTCCGGCTGCATTCACCTTGTCCACGATGGCCTGCCAAGTACAATGTTTTGTTGCCAATGGGGCTTGTGGGGTTGTGTACTGGCTCCGGTTGACTCCATTGTGCTTCGCTGTTGTTTTCTGTTTTGTTTGTCTTTCTTTTTCCTGCTTTTGTTGTGCTTATTCCCGCCTGCCGTGTGTGTGTCACGGGCCTGGCGCTGCTTATCGCTGCTTTCCTCATCGCGAATGGGCTCATCGCACGTTTTTTGGTGTTGGGGTTTGTGTTTTTATCTCCGTCGCGGTGGTTGTATCGCGGACATTGGCCGCGTTTTCGGGAGACTATCGCATGGTACCGCCGTGTTGTGAATTCCACGTTAACACAGGGTTATTTTCCCACGATAGACTGCGATGTGTAAAGTTGCGTTAACATTTTTTGGAGATGTTTAGCGCACGTTCTTGTGAATATCCCCCTCTGTGTCTGAAGACTCACAGAATTTAAAAATCCATTATAAAAAAAAGAGCTCATTATTCAAATGTATTTCAGATGCGCAGTGCTGCAAAAAATAAATGCACTAAATACCATCAGAATTCAACAATCCTGAATTCATCACTTTACTTCATAAGACTCAAGATTTCTGAAATTAAATGGCAAATCACTTCATCAACAAAACGTATACACTAGAACTCGACCTATCAAGCAAGATAGGCAGCTGTCTATCCGAAGAAAAGCCTAGTGGAATCACCTCAAAGACACTAACTTGCTTCACAAAACTGTCACTTTAGAAATTCCGTGACTTGGAGTAGGTCAGTGGATCAGCTGGCTCACCTTCAGAACCATGCCCCCTCAAACTGCCCCCACAAACCTTCAAAAACCTTCAAAAAAATCTTCTATTGGCAACATGATTAGAAATCCAATAACGACCGGAGCATATATAATCTGTTTATATAAGTAATTGCATATTGTATCCTGATAAAACAACTAACAATATCGTGACAACTGCATGATAAAAACACTTCAAGAATATGCGGCCCTCATTATACAGTAAAATATTGATCCTACAGGTCAATATGAAAGTAAACCAGTGTGTTATGTTATTGGAATGTGAATAGTATCAGCTCACCAGAATATCTAGCACTGCAGAAACACAAGAGTGAGAACTGTTAGAGAAATGTCAATAGACTTGGTAGAATAACCACGTTTTTATCATTTTTTTTTTAAAGAACCAAAGTCGGTATCCAGTAGAAGGTGTAGAGCAAGAGTTTTCCAGTGGTGGACCGAGAGGAAAGAAAAAGAGCATCCACCCTGTTCTGGAAAGACGATGTGGAGAATGAAGATCGATGCCAGTGTGGTGGATCTCAGAACTCTGCTAGGTCTGTTTATGGAGATTCAATTTTGCAGATAAGAAAGTCCAGTGGTATAAATGACTCGGTTACTTACCGGTAATCTTCATTACTCCGAGTCATAGTCTTCCTTGTCACAGTCACCCAGGAGCACCCCGTGTTCCAGTCACAGCATTCACCCATCAAGAAAAAAGTCCCCACCCAATATGGCGGACTGACAGGAAGTACCTGTCACCTGACCTATAAGGGTGGGGCAAACACAGGAAACATCCTGAAATACACAAGCAGAGAAAAAAACAAAAAAGGCAACATTTTGTCGTCCCCCCACACCCGAGGGCGGGCGGGAGGGAACATGACTGTGACGAGGAAGATTATGACTCGGAGTAATGAAGATTACCGGTAAGTAACCGAGTCATTACTTTCCTCCTCCGTATTCCTCGTCACAGTCACCCAGGAGCGTATACCCAAGCGCCAGACGAACAAAAAGAAACAGACACCAAAGATGCCAAGGAAAATTTATTGCAGACAAATACACATAATCAGTGAACAGCCGCAAGGACAGCGGAACCAAAATCCCCAGAAAAAACCTCCCCCATCCAGAACTTATAATGGGAGATGAAAGTATGGGGGGAGAACCAAGTCGCCGCAGCACAAAGATCTCTCAAGGAGGCCCCCTTAAAAGAAGCCCAGGAGGAAGACACACCCCGGGTAGAACGACCCTGAATGACCGGGGGAAGAGAGACCCCCGAATGCAGGTAGGCCAAATTGACAGTGGACCGAACCCAACGTGAAAGAGTAGCCGTGGTAGGCCGATGACCCTGGCGGGCCACCCCAAAGGTGACAAACAAAAAATCCACCTTGCGAAGGGAGGCCGTACGCTCAAGGTAGATCACCAGAGCCCGAGTCAAATCCAGGGAATGGAGCCGGATCTCCTCCTCCATAGAGGGGGCAGGAAAAATGGCCGGAAGGACAATATCCTGGGACAAATGAAAAGCGGAGGACACTTTGGGAAGAAAGGCCGGGTCAGGACGAAGGACCACCTTGTCAGGGAAGAAACGCAAGAAGGGAGGATGGCAAAGTAAAGCGCCAAGCTCCCCCAAACGGCGCCCAGAGGTAATGGCCACCAGAAAACAAACCTTCAGGGTGAGAAATTCCAGAGACATGGAAGGCAGAGGCTCAAACGGGGAAAGCTGCAAAGCATGAAGGACCAAAGGAAGATCCCAGTGGGGAACAGGAGAAGCAACGACAGGCCGTCGAAGAAAGAAACTGCGCAGAAGGCGAGAAGCCAAGGACTCAAAGGAGACAAGAGAAGCCCTCCGGATAGTCTTAATGGCGGACCACTGGCTGCGGAGAGTAGAGACCGACAGCCCAAGCAAAAACCCATCCCGGAGGAACTCAAGCAGAGAACCCCCTCACAGGAATCAGGGAGAAAGCCCCGCGAAGAACACCAAGCAGAGAAATTCCGCCAGTGACGCTCGTAGACCTTAAGAGTACTGCCCTTCCAAAAAGTCTGAATAGACAGGGCCACCGCAGAGGAACAACCCAAAGACACTAGCCTTCGCCTTTCAATTTCCAAGCCCCCAATGCCAACTGGCTGAGAGCCTGGCGAGACAGGTGAGGAAAGCGGAGTGGAGAAGGCGACAGCGGGAACCTCCACGGAGGAGCAACCGCTAAGCAAAGAAGGAGGGGATACCAAGACTGGTGAGGCCAAAAGGGGACCACCAACAGCACCACCACCCGCTCCGACCTGATCTTCGCCAAAACCCTGCTGAGAAGGGGAAAGGGTGGAAAGGCGTAGAGAAGACCCTGAGGCCAAGGGAAACTCAAGGCATCCACCCCCCACACCCCCTGCAAGGAAGAAGGGCACAAAACCTCGGTAGAAGAGCATCCTGAGGGGACGCAAAGAGATCCAACCAGGGCCTCCCGAACCTCCCCGACAGCTCCCGATAGACCAGAGGGGACAGGGACAGAGAAACCGAAGAAGGAAGAAGGCGACTCAACTGATCTGCACGCCCATTCTCCCTCCCCGGCAGATAGATAGCCGTCAGACCCAGCAGATTGGCCTTCGCCCATGACCCAATCTGATCCGCCAGGAGAGCCAGAAGAGGAGAGCGAGTGCCCCCCAAATGAATCAAGTAGGCACGGGCCACCTGATTGTCCGTCCGGACCTGAACCCACACGTTCCTCAGGTGAGGGGCAAAGCGCAGGAGAGCCTTGAACACAGCAGCCAGTTCTTTCCAATTGGAGGACATCCAGCTCTCCACGGGGAACCAAGGACCCTGAGCAGAAAGAACCCCGAGGGTGGCCCCCCAACCCCAAGGGCTGGCATCGGTAGTCAGGGTACAGGGAAGGGGAGGGTCCAGGGGCACCCCCCTCGCCAGGTTGTCCAGAACCAGCCAACACTGGAGCAGGAGAGAAATAGCGAGAGTCACTGGAACAGAGGCATCGTAGTCCTGGGACCCCGGACCCCAGTGAGCCAGAAGGTGATACACCAGATGGTAGAGGTGTCTGCGAGCCCAAGGAACCAGAAAGAGAGAAGCAGACATGTCCCCCTGAACCCGCAACCAGTCCCGTTCGGAAGCCAAGGAGGCAGACAGGAGGGACTCCAGACGAGACCGGAGCCGGAGCTGGCGAGCCGGAGGAAGAAACACCATCCCCAATCTGGTATTGAAGAGAGCGCCGATGAACTGGAGCTCCTGAGACGGGATGAGGTGGGACTTGCTGTGATTCACAAGGAACCCATGGGACTCCAGGCAAAGCCGCACCAACGCCACATCCTCCAGGGCCTTAAGGAAAGACGAGGAAGAAATTAAACAGTCGTAAAGGTAGGGAAACAAAAGCAACTCTTGAGCATGCAACAGACCCACTAGGGGAGCCAGAACCTTAGTAAACACCCGTGGGGCAGAGGCCAACCCAAAGGGGAGGACACAAAACTGGAAGTGCTGACCCAGGGCAAAGAACCGCAAATAACGCTGGAAGAGAGGATGCACAGAATATGGAAATAAGCATCCAAAAGGTCCAAGGAAGACAGAAAAGCCCCAGAGGAAACCAGAGGCAGGATCCGCTGCAAACTCACCATCTTGAACCTCCGGTAAAGCACATAGGTGTTCACGGTTTTGAGATTCAGGACAGGGCAGAAATCCCCTGACGGCTTCCCCACCAGGAACATCAGAGAGTAACAACCCTGACCCGACTCGGCCTCGGGGACAGGAACGATGGCATCCTTCCGGAGAAGATCCAGGATCCCCCGCTGCAGCCTCAGCAGCTTCAGAGGATTCAGAGGAGTAGGAGTGGGCACAAAAAGATCTGGTGGACGAGAAGAGAAGTCGATAGAATAACCTTCGACCACCAGACGAAGAACCCAGGAATCGGTGATGTCGCGGCCCAAGCGGAGGAAAACTGGCCAAGCCGGCCGCCCACCTTGAGATAGTCAGGATTTTGGAGAGGCACCGGTAAGGGCAGCACCTGCTGGCTGTTGCCGGGATTTTGCAGAGATGGGAGTGCCACGGCCACGACCCCTCCCCCGAAAGGGCTGGGAGGCACCTTGCCCAGTTGACGGGGGTTCCCAAAGGCACGCCTATAACCAAACCCCCGACCCCTCAAAGCAGGCCGCAGAGGCGTCAGGAGCTTACGATCCTCCACTGATTTCTTCAGGAGATCCTCAAGCCGAGATCCAAACAACTTAGCACCATCAAAGGGCAAGCGAGAAAGAAGAGACTTCTGAGAGGCCTCCGCCTTCCAGGACCTCATCCAGATGTAAGGACGAGCAGATATAATGGAACCAGAAATTGCAGCAGCAGCAGACAGAGAGTCAAAAGTAATGTTCGATAAGAAACGAACCTGTAGTCCATAAGGGACAGATGAGAATTAACGTCCTCCCCCTGCTGGAGGGCCTCTGACAAGACCTGGAAGTCATGCAGAAGAGACTGGACCACATACGAGGCATAAGCCCCCACTCTGATGGAAAAGTTAGCAGCGGAGTAAGCTCTCTTAGCAGCACTGTCCACTCGCTTATGCACAGGATCGCTAGGAGAGGCGTCCTCAGAGATAATCGAACCACTGGAGGCGAGGCCCACCATGAGAGAGTCCACCTTCACCTGAGGGGAAAACTCAGCCAGAAAGCCCTGAAGAGGGTACTTCTTAGCAAGGAATCGTGGGAAACCAGCCTTCTCAACATCAGCCCATTCTTTGGACAGAAGTCCCCGGATGGCCTTATGAATGGGAAGGTCGTCAGGCTCCTTCCGACGGTAAGGTGAGAAAAATCCTCCTCCTCCTCCAGAGGAACAATAGCAGGAAAGGCCAAATTATCCTTTAAGTGTGTCAGGACTTCCCTCAAATCGGCGCCCTTAACAAAGCACCCACGCTGCTCCTCATCAGAATCCGAGTCAGGGTCAGGCTGAGAAGAACTGAGGCACCGGCCCATCCCGAGCCGCAAAGGCAGAATCCCCTGCCTTATTAATCATTGCCTGCAGGACGTCAAGATCCATGCCCCCAGGCTGCAGGGAGGAGGCAGGATCAGAATCTGACCCAAAAGAATGGCGTGGACGTTTCCCAGAGCGCTTCCCCTCCATGCTGCTCCTCAATGAAAACAACAACAGCTGTGAAGGCAGAAGAGCCCTAAAAAAGGGGGCGAGGACACCGTTACCAAGCAACCGGCCCGCCCCCCTGACGCTGTATGTCGAAGACGGCCACCCAGAGACCACAAATAACCCCAGGAACCGCCCCGCGTGGTTGGAGCACAATGAGGATACATCAAAGAGAAAGGCAGGAAAACTCCAGCCGCTCCTGACCGCTATAGCGCAGGAGCGGACCACCACCTACCACCGCCGCACCCAGATGCCCAGCGCAGGAGCGGCGGTGCGTGCAAGCGTGCCCACTGTAAGCAACCGGAACACCGGTCTGCCGTGCACGCAAAAAAAACCTGGCAAAGTGCCAAAAAGAGAATGGAACCGGCAGCCGCCCCCCATCGCCCAGCACGGGAGCGGCGGTGCGATGCAAGCCTGTCCATAGCCAGTAACCGGAGCACCGGTCTGCCGTCCCGTGCACGCAACAAAAAGCCGGCATGGAACAGGCAGCCGCTCCCCATCGCTCAGCGCGGGAGCGGCTTCAGAGCAAACCGCCGCATACAGGAATGGAGCGGCGGCCGCAACAAAAAAGGGGGGATGCTAGAGCAGACCCCGGAACAATAAAAAGAGCAAAGACTTACCGAGACCGGAAACCGGCAGCAGTCTCACGTACAATGGGTGTTCCAGCCAGAACACAGTGAAAAAAACAGGATGTTTCCTGTGTTTGCCCCCACCCTTATAGGTCGGGTACTTCCTGTCAGTCCGCCATATCGGGTGGGGACTTTTTTCTTGATGGCTGAATGCTGTGACTGGAACACGGGGTGCTCCTGGGTGACTCTGACGAGGAAGACGGAGGAAGAAGGTAATGGCTCTGGGCAAATGGCATAAGAGACTTAAGAGTGGGTGTGAACGGAGTGTTGGCCGATAGGGTCAAAATCAACCAGACAGCTGCATTTTGACTTATCTGGAGTTTCTGCAGTAGGTTTCCAGCAATGTCCTCATATGGTGCATTGCTGTAGTATTGGTGACTAGCTATCGGTTCCTGTATAATGGGTTTACTGGTTCCAGGAAGAACATCTTGTACAGCTTATGGAGGAAGCTGTAGCAAGATGTACAGACTTCAGTAACCGGATCCTTCACAGCCAGCCTGTCGTCCAGAATTAATCGCAGGTTTCTGGCTGGTTTGGATTGGGTAGTACTTGTGTTCAGCTCTGGGGACCACCAGTATTCTTTTGACTAGAGAGTTGGCTTTACTCTTGACTTTAACCCTTGACTCACATTTTGCACAACATTCTATACCCAATTTCTCTTTTCCCAATAATTGTGATTTATGCAAACAAACTCATACATATCATAGCGTGCTGGAAAGGACTTTGACCCTTTCCCGTGTGACCAGAGATTCCGTGTTAGCGCTTTGTGCTTTTTGGCACCCTTTTCACTTAAATCTTTGAAAATGCATAACTCCAGACCTACTGATTGGATTTTTGTTGTTTTGGTGTCAAATAATTTATTAAAATGTACTCTATTTATTCAAATTAGTTGGGGGAATTTTCTTGTGTTGTGTTTTCACTTCATTACTGTTTGTGTGCTGCATAAATACTTTACACATTGCCTCTAAGGTAAGCCTGACTGCTTTTTGTGCCAAGCCACCCAGGGTTAAGCACAAGTTAGGTTTCTGACTTTTTGTGGTTCACTCTGCGAGGAAATGGGGTTGTTGCTTGATCAAGGCCCACACCCCAGTCCACCAACAAACCAATTTTTCACAATTAGCATTTACAAATATGTTGGGGAAGTGAGAGGAACAGATAAAATAAGCTTATAGTACAGACGTAATGGAGTGAAGGATATTAGTTTGTGTTCATAAATCAGAGTTATTGGGAAAGAGAAATTGGGTACAGAATGTAGTGCAAAATGTGAGTCCATTTATCAGGGACAAAGAAAATGAGTGGAAAATTGAAAGCTGTCATGAGAGTCATATGGGTCAGTGGTTAACTACCAGAGGCCTAGAGATACATCATGAAGTATGAACACAAATGTGCATGTAAAGGATACAGTTCCTGAGGCAGGCCTACCTTCAAAGTGGTTTCTTCATTTCTTCATTTTTGTTTGGGTGTGTGTGTACAGATGGATATTGTTGGTGTGGGTAGGAGGGTTCAGGACGATAGTTATAGGAGATCAAATAGTTCTAAGATATGTAGACGTTCAGTAGTTGTCAGCAGACCTTCAGTCAAGTCTATATTATTGAAAAAAGGGTCAAATTTGGAGTGTGTCGCAGGCAGGTTACTCCATCACAAATGTGACGTATATCCTGTCCGCCTTATCACACGTGTCAGAGGATATAGTGTACTTGTAATACGGCAGACTGGATGCCGGTCATGTTTGTGACCGAGTAACTGTCTGCCAAACTCTAATTGGCTCATTACGAGTCTGGTGGTCCACGGACGGCCAGACTTGCGGGGGCGTGGTGGTGGCAATCTTCCGACTGCCCTATTAGGACCAGGGCGGTTGGGTCACCCTAGGACCACCGTAACAGCCAACGCAGAGGTCTTGAGGCCGCAATATGCTTAGCGGGGCCGCTACGGCCCCGCAAAGTATATCACTAGTTTCCTCACTGCCACACTTTTCATGTGGCGCGACCCCCATGAAAAGTGTGGTGGTGAGGAAACAAAGGAGGCCCTTCAGGCCCCCCGGTGCCTCACACCATGTGTATGCACACCAGTACCTGCAAGGAATGGACTGCAGCAGTACATGCAGTGCAGGTACTGCCTTTGATGTTCCCATTGTGGTGCCTATTTCATAGACACCGCTCTGGGAATGCCAAAGAACCGCCCACCAGACAGGACAAAACTCCTCATCTGGCGGGCAGCTCATACATGGGTTTGTCGATTCAGAAGCAGGGCTGTCCTGCTCCCGCATCGCCAAACTTATAATAAGGCCCTCAATCATTCACAATAGTGTTCACACAGTGTAAGTAGGAAGGTGGATTACTGTCTTTCCAGCTTGCTGTGATTGTCCGGAGTGCAATATCATTCAGCAAATCTGGTGATTTTGTTTTTTTTGTGTCTATTGGTGGTTGTGTATCCAAAGATTGAATTAAGAGTTGTTTTCCATCACAATTTACACATTGGAGCAGCGATATCAAGAACAAATATTGATACATGATTACAAAGAAACAGCATGTGTTTTAATGTGACATCCAGATTCTTGCAGCAACAGCAGGGGATATTGTTTAACCTACCTGCTTCAAAGAGTTTACTTGATGATCCCAAGGCATAACAGAGTATGATATAAATTGTTGTGTGAGGGAGGTAGATTTAGAGCATTGGTGAGCTCTCTTCCAGGTGTTCTTCTGTGTAGTTTCCAACTTAGAAATGTTAAGTTGACTGAGAAAAGTCTAGAGATGGAAGAGTTACGAGGTGTGTCAAGCTGAAGCCTTTAGCCTATATGGGTAGGTTGGTGATCTGCATGTGGTAACTCAAATGGGTGGTTTCTATAAACTTAGAAATACTAGCTACTTGGTCACTCTTCTGAGAGATGGACTGAAACTGGTGATTGTCATTGATCAATAACCAAAGAAAAGTTCACTCGTATTTCAACGAACTATCCTTCCAGTAATCTTGGTAATACTTAAGGAAAGCGATAAGCTTTCTTAAAATAACCCTCACCCACCAAAAAGTCCCTTGGTGGCATGCTTCACCATCGGGTTCTTCCCGCCCCGCTGCGGGACGGGGTGTGCTGGGACCGACGGAGACGTGGGAGCACTTTGGAAGGTGTGGGCTATAAAGTGATGTGAGAGTGGAAGGGTCAGTGGAACTTGGGTAATTAAAAAATACCTGGCCACGTGGAACCTAAACTTTATTGAATCCTGTAGCTGGTATTGTTAAAAAGGGGGGAGGAGGGGTGGGAGAAACACACTGTAATGAATGCGTGTCTCCCGTTTTAGGAGGAGTAGTGTCCCACAATATTCTATAGTCAATATTCAGAATCCACACTGTGCAGAGAGTGTAAAGGCGTTTGGTAAAATATGGTGGACGGAGTCTTATGGAATGTGGACCGTGGGGGCCTTCGCAATTAGGGCATCATAATGGGTCAGACTGGAAAACGAAACCAGCCCTAGCAAACAAGTTCAAACCAGCCCCCACTGCAGGCAGCTACAAATAAAATGAGTTCATGTGGGCCTGATTGGATTACAGCAGCTCACACTGCTTTGAAAGCTGCTCTCAAGCCAGCAGCCCACTGGAAGAATGCCAGAGTAGAACAATTGACACTAAGGCCCGGGCTCAAAGTAATAGTAACCCTCTTCTATATTTTCTTTTCTTGGCTGAAAAAGAAATATTTTAAGCCCAGATGGTAAGGGTCCCTTTTAAACAACCTTATTAGTATACATCTCATATAATATCATAAATGCTGAAAGGGCTGCACCGCCCTACACGCATACAACAGTCATGTTGGGTTTAACAGGTACTGGTGTTGTCAACCAACTCCTAGTGGACTTGCTTCTATGCTGAATTCGATAATGCCCTCTACTGCTTAATTATTGTAACTAGGTTCCCAGGCTAATTATACAGTGGAAACAACTTTTTTATCTGACATGAAAAACGGGACGGGCATACCCGTCCCACTCTGGGTGAAAAACGCAAAAAGAACAATTGATGGACAGAATGCAGAACAATATCATACATTCACCCCAGTACAGAGATCTGGGCCTAAATCCATCGTTTTTTTGCTCACCATGCCATTCCAGTTTGAACCCAGCCATATGCAAATCAGTCTTGACCCTGTGCCCAATGGGAACAGTCCAGCCCGAACTGCCAGGCCAGGTCCTCCCTGGACTGGAAACAAGCATCCTAGGACCGGTTTGGGGTTTCACCCCTCATCAGCCAAGATAGCTTGACTCCAGTGGCATGGAGAGCACGGGACCCACGTCTGGGCATACCCGTCCCACTCGGGGTGACAAACGCAAAAAGAACAATTGATGGACAGAATGCAGAACAATGTCATACATTCACCCCAGTACAGAGATCTGGGCCTAAATCCATAGTTTTTTTGCTCACCATGCCATTCCAGTTTGGACCCAGACATATGCAAATCAGTCTTGACCCTGCGCCCAATGGGAACAGTCCAGCCCGAACTGCCAGGCCAGGTCCTCCCTGGACTGGAAACAAGCATCCTAGGACCGGCCTGGCAGTTCGGTCTGGACTGTTCCCATGGGGCACAGGGTCAAGACTGATTTGCATATGGCTGGGTCCAAACTGCGGTAGCGTGGTGGGCAAAAGAACGATGGATTTAACCCAGATCTTTTGACTGGGGGAGAATGTTTGCATTGTCAGCATTCCGTCCATCATTTGTTTGCTGTAACAATGAAAAATAAAAGGCAGAGACAAGTATCTAGAGTGTTCCTTGTCTTCGCAGGCCCATGAAATTTGCTAATGGCTTCTGGTCTCAAAGAACCAGGCAGACACAGAAACTGCCTTCAATTGTAATAATTTAATAATTGCTCCCAGCATACTCTCTCACACATGATTTTTTATAAAACACGACACATTTAAAAAAAAAAAAAACAGAAATGTTCTAAAATGTCAGTAAGATTCAGTATAGAGGTATACAAGTTACTGCTAACTATTTTGAAAATATCTAAAGAAATATAAATGGCTTTACATTTTATCTATGAAGTCTTACCTTGGGGTGGTATGGGATACTAAAAAAGAAAACAAAAATGTTATTATTAAAGAGAATGAATTAATATATGTCAAAGATAGGTGAAGATTGTTTAGTATAGCAATTTCCTCTTCTTCCCCTTCAACAAAGAGATAATCTTGTTTGGTAAATCATACGCCCAGACAATAGCAGCAGCAACGACTTCACAGGCATCAAAAGAAGAGACATTCAAAATCTGATTCTTCCATGCCCTTTCATGCTTGGCCTCTCCTTCATCACGTGGCAGCATAGCAAGGTTCCAATAATTGTTCCTGCTATATTCCTGTGTTTCTTTGCAACAAATGCTCTTACGCAGCCACCTCATAGTGCATGCACATAAAAACATTAAATTAATTAATATTAAAAAATGAACTGTCCGTCATAGAAACACACTGCATTCTGGTATGGGTACTTTAATAGGATTCCGTTTTTCACTGCTTGATAAACTTTATTAGGTACATGTGGGCTTTATAAACGAGCCTGACCATGTACAACATTCCATTGTAAGATTCTTATGTTCTAGGTCATAACATTAACCCAAACACTAATAATAAAATTTAAAATGAAGTACCCAGTCTTCGGTGTCAATGTTTGGGAGATGCCATATGCTGTTTTGTGTATGCGAGGATTATTAGATGCTAGGTAAACCTACTACAGTTTTTTAGTCAGGATAATTATGTAGTGTGAACTGACACAATGCCTAGAGCATGTAGGCCATCTTATCTTCAATAACATACACCATTGCAAACTTGGAGAAAGAGAAAACGGTGTGAACTATTAAAGATCCAGAGTACAGTGATAAAAGATTCAATTATGGTTTGAAAACCGATTTAATGTATTATGCAGTGACATTCTGAATACTGGTTACTGGGGACCATTGGTTCTAGCAGGTCCCTTCTTTGGATTTATTCTACTTTAGGAATTTGGGTTATTAGTTGAGGTAGGTGACTAACTACCTGAAGTAATAATCACAATCCTTGTCAGGGTGAATTCTTAAAGTGATTACATTAACCTGAGCGCAATCCCCAAGTAGCTATGACACAGAGCAGACAGGCTTAACTTAGGGCAATCAGTAAAGTGTTTATGCAGTGCCAAAACAGTAATAAAGTCAAAGCACAACACACAACACACTAAAAAATTCCTAAACTAATTTAAAAAATACAGTAACTTTTAATAAATAAAATGACACCAAATCAACAAATATCCAATAAGGGTGACTGTAGAGATGAATTTATAAAGTTTAAAATAAAGATAATGACAAACAGCGTTAGGCATCAACTGCAATCAATTGCCTGTAGTAGACCGAGACCTAGGCGTGATTTGAGGTCAACACCAATGTGGTGCGGGTTGGGTCCAGAAACCATGTTTGACCCAGTTGGAGATTTTACCTTGAGACTTAGAGCTCCATGAGGTTGGATAGCCATTGGACACAGTCCAGATGAAGCCTTTGGTTTTGGCAGGAAATGCTCTAAGCAAGAGACATTCAAATTTCACGCCCAAGGAAGTACTCTCACCGGCCAAACAGTTTTGGCACCTTCACCTGGTCTAGATTTCTATGTTCACATTTAGGGCCTTATTACAAGTTTGGCGGTCCAAGCACCGCAATACCCGCTGTTATGGTCCAACCGCCACGAGCTCGACAGTCCGAATGGCGTATTACGAGATGGGTGTATTGCTATTGCAAAGACCGTGGCTGAACGGCCTACACCACCAGCACACCGCAGACTGCCAGGGTCACGTTCGGTGAAAAGCAGCTGCAACAGGGCAGTACAGAGGAGTTTCACCACCGTACGTATTATATGTTAGCTTTCTGATGAGCCGACTGCAGCAGTGGGATTTGGAGTGTGTCTTCAACCCTTCCCTGTTATTTCGGTCAGCTTCCGATGTGGATCCCTTTTTTCAGGTCCCCCATCACAGCTGCATCTTCATTCGAGGATTACGAGCCTGTTTGCGGCGATATACAGGCGAGTCCTTTTTGTACCATATACCCATTGCCTGGACTGCCCACGTATTGGCCAGACTCCGGCAATTTTGTAGGTGGTATTTTTCCAAATGTATCATGCATATGTGTGCATTCGACACATATGCAGTCAAAATAGTCATCGATACATCGATACATATGGAAAACTAATCACCACTGCCGCAAGATCTCCTAAGCAACACTACCGGGTACTATGGTAAACTCATAATACGGCGCTCGGAAGACTGCCAGTGCTGTGGTCTTCTGACAGACGTGCCGTTCAGGCAGTTGGACTGCTAAACTTGTGATGAGGCCCTTAGTCACTTTTTCAGAGGTCAAAATTCTTCAGCAGGGCAAGGCTGCAGGCAGTAGCTGAAAGGGCTCCAGATAGATCCTGCTGAATAAGATTTGCTGATGCAGAGAAGCTTCGAGTAGGAGAAACCAGAAACTTCAGCCCAGCGGGCTGATTGGCTTAGCAGTTTCTCCAGGAGCTTAATTATCTGAGTAAGGTCAAGTTAGACTATATCTTAGTTAATTTAAGTAATATAAAGAGAGTACTAAATATAGTATTCTAAATCTACATTGTAAATGTAGCAACTGGTGGATTCATTTCAACCACTCTACTTAAAGGGGATGGGTCATGGATAATTTTACCCCTAACTTATGGACAGCTGGTATGAGAGAGCCTGTGCGGAAGCAATGTCTTGCTTCCTCCACAACACTATATCCTTGGTGTGGAACAGATTAGAGATTTGGAAGTTTACGCAGACTCAGAAGCCAGGTATTCTGTTTCTCTGAGAAACATGGCACAGGACTCCTCTGGCCATGGCAGTTCCCACAGGTTATTCCATACTCAGACAAGATCATACCAACAAAGTTGGGGGCTCGCTATTGTCTACCAGTATACATTCAAAGGCTTTAATTTGAAATTAGAGTCTCCAAATAGTGAGCCTGTTAGAAATGGGGGTCTCTAGTTGGCAGAGGTAGGTACCTTTGTCCAAATAGTGACCCTTGCTTCTAGTCAGGGTAAGGGGGATACACACTTTAGATAACCCCTGCTCACCCCCTTGGTAGCTTGGCATGAGCAGACAGGCTTATCTCAAAGGCAATGTGTAAAGTATTTGTACCAACACTCACAGTAGCACAGTGAAAACACCACAAATGGACACCACACCAGTTTAGAAAAATAAAATATCTTTATAAACTTAACAAGACCAAAACGACATAAATCCAACATACACAGTTAAAAATATGACTTTCAAAAGGTTTCAAGAACTAGTGCCATAGAAAACTATGAATGCGTGACTTTTACACAAAGTACCTGTAGTTATGTCAAAATTCACAAGGCCAAACAGCCGCAGTGTTGGAAACAAAGAGATGTGTCAACTGCTGAGACCTTGGGGAGGCGATGCAACACTTCTGCGGCAAGCAGAAGATGAGTTGCATCAAATCCGGTCTGTATGGGGAGAGATGCATCGATTCTTCATGACGGTTCCGGTCCGCAGGTGATGCGTCGGGAAAACTTGCCGCACAGGTGCGATGCGTGGAAATCCGGGATGCGTCGGTGATCGATGAGGCGGCGTCGAGTGGTGCTGTGTCGGTTTTCTTCAGCCGCGATCCCTCGATGCGTCGATTCGTGCAGAGGCGACAGGCGCCCCATCGGTTTTCGCAGCGGCACGGCGATGCATGGAAATTCTTCTCACGCCGTGGAGATGGGTCAGAAAAACAGCCGCAAGAAGAGCGATGAGGCTATTTTTGCAGTTCTTCAAGTTTCTTCTGTCTTCCAGCTCCCAAACAATAGCAACAACCTCCAGAGGTCCGAAACTGGCACAGGCACCTCCTGGAAGGTCAGAACTCACAACAGCAGAGTTAAGGGGGAGCTGGGGGTGAAGTCTTTATGTCCCTGAGACTTCAGAACAGGAGGCCAGCACACACAGGCTCTTGGAGATCTCCTTTAAGCAGGGGACACAGCACACAGCAAAGCCCTTCTCCTTTCCTTGGCAGAAATAGCAACTGCAGGCCAACCCCACACAGCAAAGGGGCAGTACTTCTTCTCAGTCTCTCCAGCTCTTCTCCTTGGCAAAGGGTCCTCTTGAATTCCAGGAATGATCTAAAAGTCTGGGGTCTGGGCCCCTCATCTTATACAGTAAATCTCTTTGTTCTCTCCTGGCCCAGGGCTCTGAGCCCAGTCCATACCAGTTCTGGGGGCACTTAAAAATCTCCCTACAGTGCAAAACACTCCCCATTCAAGCCCTGGCCCCAGACACACCACAGGGGGGCGGAGCTATCATTGTGGAAGGCAGGCACAGCCCTATTCAGGTGCAGGTGCTACTCCTCCCACCACTCCAAATGCAGCCCAGGCCTATTCAGCCTAGCGCTGACTCACTCAGACTCTCTGGAGCCACTGAACCTCCCCAGACCCTGTCACTCCAAAGCCAGACAGGCAATACACAACCCAGCAGAGGCACACAGGATGGCTAAGCAAGAAAATACCTACTTTCTAAAAGTGGTATTTTCAAACACAGAATGTAAAAATCACCTTTCCTAAAAGATGCATCTTTAGATTCTGAGTTCAGGCATACTAAACTTTATTTTCCTACCTTGTTCCCAGGGGTAGTTATGTTTATAAGATGTTATAAGCAAACTCCCCGTTCTATCCTATGGGAACAGCCATGCAATAGTGAAAAAACGAAATTGGCAGTAGTTCACTATCAGGACATGCCACACACACCAGGGCATGTCCTACTTTACATGTACACTGCACCCTGCCCGCAGGGGTACCTTGGGCCTACCTTAGGGGTGACTAACATGTAAGAAAAGGGAAGGTTAGGGCCTGGCAAGTGGGTGCACTTGCCAGGTTGACATGTCAGTTTACAAACTGTGCACAGGCACTGCGGTGGCAGGCCTGAGTTACCTTTTCAGAGCTACTCATGTGGGTGGCACAATCAGTGCTGTAGGCCCACTAGTAGCATTTGATTTACAGGCCCTGGCACACTCAATGCACTTTACTAGGGGCTTATCAGTAAATCAAATATGCCAATCATGAATAACCAATTATAATAACAATTTACACAGAGAGCATATGCACTTTAGCACTGATTAGCAGTGGTAAAGTGCCCAAAGTCCTAAAGCCAACAACAGCAGGTTAGGAAAAAATAGGAGGAAGAAGCAAAAAGTTTGGGGATAACACTGTAAAAAGGGCCATTTCCAACAGAGCCCTTCTTCAACTTGGAGATTAATACCTCATTCTCCGTTAGTGGAGTGCTCATTCAACCCTGCAAAAAGGGCCCTTTCTAACACAACCCCCTTCCAGCCTAAAGCCAGGGTAGACCAATCAATACCTCGATGGGCTTCCCGGCTTGGGGCGATAGAACATGAAACCTGGCCCACAACAGCAGGGTTTATTCCTGGTCTATGCCTCCCTGAACCCAGTTGGATCCCTCTATAAATACTCTCAGGGCCTACTAAGCTGACCCAGGGGGAACCCTTCTCCTCACCAGTGGACCCCATCTGTGCAGCGCCTAAACTTACTTTGCTCACAGATGTGTCCCAACAGGCAGACAGTACCCATATGGCCAACACAGTGGTGTGGCCGAGTCTACCCCTGGGGTGTGACTCCTGTCCCCCTCCCTGTGGCAACTCTGTCCACCAGGACAGCAAGCCACAGTGGCCACTGACAACTGTCAGTGATGAGAGCCAGGCCTCATGCCTTTCAGGCCTCTCTAACCTCTGTGGCATCAGAAAGTGGGGGGCGGTAGCCCCAGGTGCCTGGCACCCTTTCTCCACTCTCCCCCTTGCCAAGTTAGGTATGGCACCATGACACTGGCCCACCAGCCCTGGGTCTTTACCCTGCGGCTGGACAAGAGACTGGGGTAGGCTCTCCCACACCCTGTCTTCCTCCCTGGGGCTCTGCACCCTCCCACCTGGAGCGGTACCCCCAGAAGACAAACTGGTAGGGGCACTGTTAGCAGTTGCCCCTTCCTCCAGGTCAGTGGGGACACCCTGAACCTGGTTCTCCAACCCAGGGTCTGTACCCTTAGGCTGGACCTGTGCCTGGCAACCCAGGACATCCGGGGGAGAACACCAACCCCCCCAAAGGGAAACACACTCCTCGTGAGCGGTGCAAGAGTCTGCCTGGCGCAGGTCTCCAGCCTTCTGTCCACCTGCCAGAGTGGGAAGACCCCCCCAGGCCAGAAGTGGCCTCCCCAGGGTCAGTACTGGGGTGCTCTGACCTCAGAGCTGACGACCCTGACCCACTGGTCCTTCCACTGGGGACAGTGTCCCCCCCTCACCCTCTTCTCTGGACTCATATACCCTCCAAACTGGAGTGGTGCTGCCAGACACCAGAACTGGTGGGATGCTTGTTACAGCAGTCCCCCCAAGTTCACCTGACACTTTGGGATCCCCCTCAGGTAATGGTCTCCCGGTACAGACTAGGCCCCCCTCCTGGTGTTCACTCAAGGAACAAACCGGGCCCTGGGACTGGGTTTCGGGCACCTTGGGAAACAGCCCACTCCCCCTCCTTCTCCTCTGAGACAGTATGTGGGACCCTACACCCCTCCCACTATACTGGGACCTATCTGGGCTACCACAAACTTCCCCTACCTCAGTAGCTAAACACTTTTCCCTTTTCTTGGCTAAGACACTCATTGCCTCAAGCCTCTCGAGCTCCTCATCAAGCTCTCTCATTCTCAGCTCATGTGCCAAGATCAATTTCTTCTCTTCCAAGGCATAAGTGTTCTTGCTATCCTCTGCCTTGTTCTGGATTTCCATTTCCATCAGCTTCATCTGGAGCCTCAGGACTTCTAACTCATAGATCTCTGGCCCTCTGTCTCTCCTCCATATCCTCTGGAGAAAAATAGGAGGAAGATACACTGCTGCCAGCCACAGAGGCTGCTCTCCCCACAGGCAACTCCTGGGATCTGAAACCGTTCTCTGGTTCCTCCCCATCCACATCTGTTTCCCCGGCTTCTCTGGCCTCCCACGAGGCCGCTAAGGCCTTCTATAGCTCCTCCTTCCGGGAGCTACTCCTCATGGGACATCCAAAGCTCCTGCAGAACTGCTTGAGTTGATCTACTTTGTAGGTATGCAACATTTCAATATCAAACTCCAATTCCAATTCTGAAGCCTCACTTGCTGGTTTACCCTTCTGAGACATGTTGCGTGGATACTTTAAGGGTCAATCAAAAATAGAACCAAAAAACACAGTATGTGGTTGCGTAGTGGTCTGCACTACACTAGTGATGTACACCAATCACTGTGGGTCAAGTACAAATACAGGTTCAAATCCTCACCGCTGACCAGAAATGTTAGAAATGGGGGTCTCTAGTTGGCAGAGGTAGGTACCTTTGTCCAAATAGGGACCCTTGCTTCTACTCAGGGAAAAGGGGAAACACACTCTAAATAACCCCTGCTCACCCCCTTGGTAGCTTGGCACGAGCAGACAGGCTTATCCCAAAGTCAATTTGTAAAGTATTTGTACCAACACTCACAGTAACACAGTGAAAATACCACGAAATGGACACCACACCAGTTTAGAAAAATAAAATATCTTTATCTAAACTTAACAAGACCAAAACGACAAAAATCCAACATACACAGTTAAAATTATGACTTTCAAAAGGTTTCAAGAACTTGTACCATAGAAAACTATGGATGCAACACTTTTACACAAAGTACCTGTAGTTGCGTCAAAATTCACAAGGCCAAACAGCTGAAGAGTCGGAAACAAAGAGATGCGTCAACTCCTGAGACCTTGGGGAGGCGATGCAACAGTTCTGCGACACGCAGAGGACGAGTTGCGTCAAATCCGGTCTGTTTGGGGAGTGATGCGTCGATTCTTCGTGACAGTTCCAGTCCACAGGTGATGCGTCGGCAAAACTTGCCACACCGGTGTGATGCGTGGAAATCCGGGATCCGTCGGTGCTCGATGAGTCGGCATTGAGCGGCGCTGCGTTGGTTATCTGCAGCCGCGATCCCTCGATGCGTCGATTCTTGCAGCGGCGAGAGGCGCTTCCTCAGTTTTCAAAGCGGCACAGCAATGCGTGGAAATTCTTCTCGCGCCATGGGGATGCGTCAGAAAAACAGCTGCAAGAAGAGTGATGCGTCGATTTTTGAAGTTCTTCAAGTTTCTTCTTTCTTTCAGCTCCCAAATAACAGCAACAACCTCCAGAGGTCCTAAACTGGCACAGGCACCTCCTTGAAGGTCAGAACTCACAACAGCAGAGTTCAGGGGGAGCTGGGGTGAAGTCTTTGTGTCCCTGAGACTTCAGAACATGAGGCCAGCACACACGGGCCCTTGGAGATCTCCTTCAAGCAGGAGACACAGCACACAGCAAAGTTCTTCTCCTTTCCTTGGCAGAAACAACAACTGCAGGCCAACCCCACACAGCACACAGCGAAGGGGCAGTACTTCTCCTCAGTCTCTCCAGCTCTTCTCCTTGGCAAAGGGTCCTCTTGAATTCCCGGGATGATCTAAAAGTCTGGGGTCTGGGCCCCTCTTTTTATACAGTAAATCTCTTTGTCCTCTCCTGGCCCAGGGCTGTGAGCCTAGTCCAAACTAGTTCTGGGGGCACTTAAAAATCTCCTTACAGTGCACAACACTCCCCATTGTAAGTGTAATCCCTGGGCCCAGACACACCACAGGGGGGTGGAGACATCATTGTGGAAGGCAGACACAGCCCTTATTCAGGTGCAGGTGCTACTCTTCCCACCACTCCAAATGCAGACCAGGCCTATTCAGCCTAGCGTTGACTCACCCAGACTCTCTCCAAAGCCAGACAGTCAATACACAGCCCAGCAGAGGCACACAGGATGGATATGCAAGAAAAAACCTACTTTCTAAAAGTGGTATTTTCAAACACAGAATGTAAAAATCACCTTTCCTAAAAGATGCATCTTTAGATTCTGAGTTCAGGCATACTAAACTTTATTTTCCTACCTTGTTCCCAGGGGTAGTTATGTTTATAAGATGTTATAAGAAAACCCCCCATTCTATCTTATGGGAACAGATAGCCTTGCAATAGTGAAAAACGAAATTGGCAGTAGTTCACTATCAGGACATGCCACACACACCAGGTCATGTCCTACCTTTCACATACACTGCACCATGCCCAAAGGGGTTCCTTGGGCCTACCTTAGGGGTGACTAACATGTAAGAAAGAGAAAGGTTAGGGCCTGGAAAGTGGGTGCACTTGCCAGGTTGACATGTCAGTTTACAAACTGCGCACAGGCACTGCGGTGGCAGGCCTGAGTTACCTTTTCAGAGCTACTCATGTGGGTGGCACAATCAGTGCTGCAGGCTCACTAGTAGCATTTGATTTACAGGCCCTGGCACACTCAGTGCACTTTACATGGGGCTTATCAGTAAATCAAATATGCCAATCATGGATAACCAATCATAATAACAATTTTCACAGAGAGCATATGCACTTTAGCACTGATTAGCAGTGGTAAAGTGCCCAGAGTCCTAAAGCCAACAACAACAAGTCAGGAAAAAAGAGGAGGAAGAAGCAATAAGTTTGGGGATAAGCCTGTAAAAAGGGCCATTTCCAACAGAGCCCTTCTTCAACTTGGAGATTAATACCTCATTCTCCGTTAGTGGAGTGCTCATTCATCGTCCTACAGGGCTGTGATCAAATTTGCTCAAGAGCTTGGGGCAATGTTGGAGCCTTTTATGCATAAACACAATTTAACCATCCTGAGGGATGTTAATTTACATTTTGAGAACACTATCAATAATGATACTATTGCAGTTTGTTGAATGCCCCACCCTTTGGGCAGACTATATGCTGTATTCTCCACAACCAGGACCTACAGTTAGGCTCTGCCCTTCCATTTTGGTATAATCACCTGGAGGTGGCTTTAGAATTTCTCTGACCACCCCCACAAAAAAGCAGGCCTCTCCTTGCCCGCTGCGGTGCGCTTGTACGTGGATCAACTTAATCAGGCTAACTTTACTGACACTCTTATAGCTAACATGCCTTCATGGCAAACTAATATAGAATGGGATGCTATTAAGTATGCGGAGGGGGTTGCAACATTACCAGACATGCTAGACCCTATCCAGGAGGTCAAACAGAAAAGGATGGCTCTTTTGGCACCAAGATAGAGACAATCTTAAAATTTTCAAGCAGAGATGCAGAAAACTATATCAGAAATATAGGAAAGACTACTGGTTGAAAGATAAATGAATCTATAGGAAAGTGATACAAAAATATAAACAGGCAGTCTCTGTTGAGAAGTCTAGTTATTTCACAATTCAAATAGAAAATGCGCAAAGCCCAGCCAGAGAACTATTTGCAGTGGTTAGGAATCTGTTGAATCCCCCTCAGCTCCCATAACCACTTTGCCTCGGGTCTTATTTGACTATCTTGCCACCTTTTTCCCTGATAAAATATTTAACTGGAATTCCCTTTAGAGAATCACTTGACCTCCAGTCGTGTCTTAATTATGTTGTCAATGAGCAGCATGGCATGGCTCTTTTTAGAAGTTCTCAGCCCTCAATGACTCTCAAGTCAGGAATTTACTTCTTACATCTAAATAAGGGGTTCCTATCAACCCCTGTCCACCACACATCCTCCAGTTAGCCCCCAATATCATTCTCGCATGCCTCACTGAGTGTGTATTGCTGTTATTGAAGTCAATATTTTCACACAAGCATGGAAGGAAGTTTCTGTGATTCCTCTCCTTAAAAAGCCATCAGCAGATCTTAGGAAACCTAAGAATTATAGACCTATTTCTCCATTACCTCTCCCATCTAACATATAAAAGAGAGTCTTGAATCAGGAGCTTACTAGAGTTATTGAACAGAATAATCTTCTGTCTGTGTCTCAATCTGTTTTCAGAAGCAGCCCAAGCATAGTTGGCACTGGCGGTGGTTGCTGATGACATAAGAGGTGTTTTTGATCAAGACCTCTGCCGCCCTGATCTTGCTGGACCTCTCGGGGGCATTTAATGCACTGTCCCACTGCATGCTAGGGGCCCACCTAGCCCAACTCGGGATCAAAGGTAAGGCTCTCAAACTTCTATATCCTTTCTTGTGGACAGAACTCAAACAGTGTTGCATGATCTGTTTTGATTTAAGCCCTTCACTCTCCCTTTTTGTGTGCCACAAGGTTCATCTTTAAGTCTGACCCTTTTTAATCTGTATGTGTCTCCTTCGTAGATCTTCTGGTCTCTCTGTACTATTGTACACAGACAACACACAAATTATAATTATTACTGATTTTATTCAGTTAGTTGATGCCAATTTCCAAAATGGCATGTGTGAAGTAAGTATCTGGATGAAATCAAATTGTCTCAAATTGAATGCCAAGAAGATAGAGGTATTGCTGTTTGGTAGGGATTCAACTATGTGTTCCAGCACCTGGTGGCCAGTGGAGTTAGGTGCTCTACCTGTGCCAGTCAAATCTGCTAGCAATTTAGGAGTTGTCTTTGACAGCGTTTTATCATTCACGACATACATCAACCAAGTCACAGCTGCCTGATTTGCAATTCTATGCTCACTGAAGATTTTCCCTTTTATCTCGATCTCCTAAGGGAAGACAGTTACCCAGGCCTTAATTGCCTCCCACCTTTACTATTTCAACAAACTGCATCTGGAGATATATTTGGCGCTTCAAGCTAGAATTCAGGTGGAGCAGAATGCAGCATTTTCCCTTATTCTCAACATACCTAGACATAAATCTTTGTCAAAGGTACTGTGTAAGCTCCATTGGCTGCGGTCCACAAAAGAGCCATGCTTAAAGCATTATGCAGGGCACATAAAGCACTTAATAACACTGGTCCAGGATTTATTGCCAAGAAGTCTGACTGGTATGTTTCTGCAATACCAAAGGGGATGATGGACGGAGTGTTAGAGCAAATCAAACACTCACCCCCAGTCAACTGATCTGGGTTTAATCCATTATCATTCTTTAGCTCACTCCACCACCCCAGTTCAGACATGGCCATATGCAAATCAGTCTGACCCTGTGCCTCATGGGAACAGTCCAGCCTGAACTGCCAAGCCATGTCTTCCCTGGACCGGAAACAAGCATCCTGGGACCGGTTTCGGGTTCATAACCCTCATCAGCCAGGCTATCTTGAATCCAGTGGCAAAGTGAGCAAGGGACCCACGTCTGGGCATACCCTGCCAACTTAGGGCGAACAAAGCGATACCAAAGGGGATGATGGACGGAGCGTTAGAGCAAATCAAACACTCACCCCCAGTCAACTGATCTGGGTTTAATCCATCATCATTCTTTAGCTCACTACACCACCCCAGTTCAGACATGGCCATATGCAAATCAGTCTGACCCTGTGCCTCATGGGAACAGTCCAGCCCGAACTGCCAACGCTCCGTCCATCATCCCCATTGGTATCGCTTTGTAGTGTAGCTCCTATTTCCCTTATAGGCTCTGCGCATTGGAATAATATATCCTATAGGTTTGACATAGGACTAAGGTCGGTATGTCCCTATCGAGTATATTAAACTTAATTACTTGTGCCAGCTAGCTCAGAGGCCACTAGAAACTTCTTGACGACAAGAAGGGATTAGTTTCTGGCTGCCGCAGAACATGACCACTGTGTTTCCCTTACAGAATCAGGACGTGTCCCAGAGTCGTAGAAACAATAGATAACCATTTCACTCAGCTCAGTCGTGCATGTTTCAGTTATTCTCAGAGTTACACAGAAATAACAGACGGGTGTTTCAATAAAGGATTTATTGAACAGTCTTGTTTCTGTTGTAAGTTATATGTGCTGTTATGATCACAAGACAGTATGCGAGATAAATAATGTACAAGGTGAGCAGTAAAAATAAATAATACTGCGTCAGCATTATCTTTTTAGCATGTATGCATTTACATAAAATGACACAACCTAAAAATGCGAGTACTCATACGATGCGTTTCTACCCTAGTTCTATCCCAGTGTACCTAACCTATCCTAGGTATAGGGAGAAGTAGAAGTAGGTGCTGTATTCCTGACTAGAGTATACCAAGAGTAAGTTACGCCTAGTATGCCAAGAGTCTAGTATGCCAAGAGTCCCTCTAGGTTCTAGTCTGCTCCATACCTGAAGAATGAGAGAGGTAGGAATCTCTATCCGGACTCGAACTCCAACACCCCGCAAGGGAAGTTAGATCACTGGAAGCTGGACTCTCTGCGTGCAGGAATGACAGTGTCTTCTCAGTGCGTCTGGCCGGGAATCGGGCTCCTCTGAAGTCGAGGTCTCCTCTGATTTACAGGGGTTTGGGAAGGTATATTTATACCTGAAAATGGTAGCATTGACGTGAGTTGGGCAGCGAAAGACGTCATGAATGAATCCCTTAGGGAATAAGAGGTTCATGCATAATGTATGAGTCCTTGAAGAAATCAATAGTCCTGGGCAAGGGAAACTCCCGCAGCCTGAGGGTCTGTTTTTTCATGGACTCGTTGAGACGTTAGGGTGGACGGATGTCGGAAGCCATGCCTGTATTTGGTGTGCATGGTTTATGCCTAAATAAGGCCTGGGATTCTACGCCTATATAAGGGCAGGTTGGGTTATGCCTATATAAGGACATGAGTCTAGAAAGCCCGCTTATGGACACCCTATGAAGTATACAACACCCACTCCTCTTTCGTGGAAACAATGATACTAAAATGCTAAACATCCAAAATGCTAAACATTAAAATAGAGTACCGCATATTAAAACATATCCTAAAAGTATTTAAAAGACATATTTAAAATGCAAAGGTTTCTGTACATTTATAAGCAAAGCTTTTCATTTCCTGCATAAAGTGTGAAATAAATGCAATCGGAATGATAAATAAAAGCAATATTTACATATGACGAAAATGATCGATAAGTTTGTTCAAAATCAAAGTCATTTCCTATCATGAAATTTAAATGAACTGATTTAGACACACAAGATGACTAAGTGTCCCTGGAAGTACTGCCAAGTCTGTATTATAAGGCCAGTTCTACTACAAGCAGATTGAAGTGCCATTTTTGTGTTCGAAAAATGAAAAAAGTTCAAATTTTGGTAATGTTCCAGGTCTTTGAAAAACGAAGGCCAAATTGTTGCTGTTGCACTGGAACAAAGTATGCCGAATTAGAGTCAGTTCACGGGTCTGGTGTAAACATGAGATCATCTATTTCAATAGACAAAACATCATCCACTGTCGATGGTGTAAGTTCGAACACCTCACGTAAGAGATTGACCGCACAAAGATGGGAAACACTGCCCACAGCATAGGTCGCCGCAGCAATGTTCGCGTCCGTTGTTACCTGTGTGCCTGGAGTTGTTTCTCGTACCTCAGCAGCAGCAGGAAGCGTCTGTGAGATCTCAATGAATGCTGACATCAGTATTGGGAGCCTCTGGGGACAACACGAAGCATGGACCGTTATCGGGACCAGCAAAGTATCGACGTCCTTTGGCGCAGCTGATGGATATGTTAGACAAGCGTCCAACACGCATTCTTCACCGCATAGCAGGCAGCGTAGAACAGGTAAGATGCAATCATGCCAGATTGGTCGGAATGACAGGAACCATGTGGTATTAAGGTCCCGTAGACGAGTCATGCCCAATAGTTGTACTATTCGCTCACGGCACTTTCTTTCAAGGAGAGCTTTCTCCATTTCGCTCGGAGTTATTTCTGCGAAGTGGCTGGCCATAGCGCAATAGCAGACAGATGAATAGAATTCCCGCAACAAGTGCTAGAATCAATGGTATGCCACCAAACACCGAATGTGCAAAGTTCGGAATGATTCCAAGTATTGCCTGGAACGGTGCTAAGAGACCGGTGCAAATGCTCTTAAATACATGTACAATTCCTGTTGTATCTGACATGTTGAAGATACGTGATAACATTTCTACGAAATGTATAGGGCAGTTTGTACGTATTAAATTCTGTATCTCAGCCGAAGTCCTTGCAATTTGTAGATCATAGGTTTCTTTGGCCGAGGTCAAAGGCACTGTTTGCTGTAAAAGCATGGCTTTCATTCTGCTTAAAGTATCAAATCTTATAAAAGAGACACTCAGTGAAGGCCATAAAGCCGACTCCCTGACTGTGTCTATCGGGGAAACAATACTTGCATACAGCAAGTGACCCTGGAGTTGACCGTTACTAGATATGGGATGCCGGGCAACATTCCACAGCAGCTCTGATCATTCAACATGAGGTAACTCCCATTAGAAAGTTGTCCAAACGTTGGTTTAATCACAGCAGCTGGTGAACCGTGCTGATGGCAAGACAAGTTTGCCGCAGAACCATTACAAGCTCCGTGCAAAATAATGTCCTGACATATGAGTGAACCGGTCAGTGCAGGTTTACAGTTAATACCGCTAAGAAACACTTCACGATCCCCACTCCAACATTTATGTGTATACGGTAAATTCCAAGATGTCTTAATGTATTCCCTACCCAACCTTTCATATTTGCCTGCTTGCATCTGTCTGAAGCAATACTGGAACTGAAAAGTTGTCACAGGTAATGTTATTTTTCCATGAATAAGCCATTCTGTAGCTGGTTTTTCTGCTACTGTGAATGGTAATTTGTCAATTTTTTCAATGCTCAGCACTGTATACCTCGCTCCTCTTTGTGCCAATGCGATCTGTTTATCAGTCAGATTGTATTCTGCAAACAGGGACGACGTGTTGATGAAACGCCAAGGCACATAGCCCGCTCGCAAAGATTGCAGCGTCCATGTCAATAACACAATAGAACGTAATTGAGACTGACCTTGTTGTAACATAGCCAAATCTTGTTCTAGAATGTCGATAGCAGAGGATACAATGCCATCCAATGAATAAATTCTGGAGGACAAAGTTGTTAACCCATTGTCGACTACAGAGAGTGTTTTCTCTAAATTAATACGATCAAGTTCACGTATTCGTTCTGCAGCCTCTATCTGTGACACTTTCCATGCTTCGTTATAAACAGCGTAGATGCCGGCATATATGAAACGTTTTTGACGCGGTTTTCTTGGTCCAAGCAAGAATTCCCTAAGATCTGCGTCATGTGCAAGTAAGGTTAAGTGTTGCTTCACATCCTGTAGTGTAGATTTATGCAGCCAATCGAGGCATAATTTTCCTACACTATATGTTGTTACTACCCCCGGATGTTGTCTTTGGACATATCTTGGGTCTGGCCTATGAAGAGCAAAGCCCTGAGTTTTGTTCAAGAACCTTTCCTGACAGTTATTTGTGTCTGTGGGCCAGATCAACCATTTATTCCAATTTGAATTGGTTCTGTTGAGTTGTAGTATATTGTCAACTGTCACCACTGCCTTTGTTTTATTATCACTGGCAGGTGTTGGCACAGAAGGTGTTTTCATCTCTTTGATCTTGGCTAATCCAAGACAAGATGTCTGTTGGACGGTGTCATTCAAAAACAGTATTTGTTCAGGGATTATGCAGGCCCTAAATAAAGCTTCCATACCCTGTACTTGCCAATCTTTACTACCCCAGACAGTTTTTGTCTCAATTGTGTCTTTCCATAAGTCGAAACCCTGTGTAGACAGTTGGGCAATAAATGCTTCAGAGTAAATCTGTTTTGTATTTGTTAACATAATTTTCAGTCCTGTCTTGTTTACATTTTTATAGTAAAACGTTTCTGGATCAGATGTATTATAACCTGAAAAATATGGAAATTTACTAGCAAAAGTTTTCGAACTACCTTGTGGTGGTGTAGGACAATGTTCCCATTGATTATACATAAATATATTTCTTGGATATGCAGTTTTGTGCAAATAATGATGACCATAGTGGTTATAACAATACAGTTCTTCAGTAATCAGTTGTACCCTCTAAATATTCATTTTTAGAAAATGCAGCAGATTTTTCTAGATCAAACATTATATCTTGAACAGTCTGTAAGTCCCAATCATCTGAATAGGTACTGGACGTTATCAATTCGCTTAGTGAAATTTTAAACAAATGTGGAATGTTCAATTGTTCACTTGGGCCGAATATTTCATAATCTGTTTTGTCCCACACTATACCATCCTGTATAGGAACAGCTGTGATGTTCACTGATGACAAGTCTCTTGCTTCACGATGGGAAGATTTATGTGGTTTCAAAAGCACGTTTATGTCCTTTCCTTCAATGTTCACATGGATGTATCTGCCACCTATAAGCATGCTTACTGTTGTTACCAAAGCTAGCCAGAGCAGGAAAACAAAAAGTCCAGATGTAATCCAGAGTTCAATCCATGGAGAAACCAGATAAGTCTTTTTCAGAAAGTGAACAAAGTCTTGTACTTGCTGCTTGAATTTTGATGATGCTGGCGTCGTTTCAGGTTCGCTTGGATCCTCTGAGAACGTATCAAAGTCAATGAAATAGCCAGAAGCAGTTCTGTCAATTGTTGGAATTGCATCAGGATTCGTTGAAATCACAGGAACCAGTTCTTCACGAGTCACGTTGGTGTAGACAGGTGTATTTGGACGAACTGTTATTTGGTTTTCAAGAGGGATGAGTTCCATAGCTTGGTTGCATAGTCCTTCATTCGTTACAGCTGAATTCTCGATCGTGATCAGTCTTTCAGTCTGAACCTCTTGAATAGTAGCGAGAGGAGTGCGTCTGCTACTAGGTCGGAGTCCACGAGGCCTACTGCTTAGTATTGGCCACATACTGTGGTTTGATCAGGTCGATTGACACAAATCTTTTCTCCTTTCTTCCAGCAAGGGGCGGCAGAAGTACTGTCCTTGTTCCTCGAACAGCTAGAACAGGTACCGGTTGTCTGTAAGAAGGTCCAAATTCCTTCTTGTCCGCGATTTTTCTCTGACCAGATCCCCAACTTTTGGAATCCAGACAGGCCTTGCTGGGACCGCCGATTTTTCCCCAGTGGTGGTTGGCTGTAAGGATACGTTGCTTTGTTTCGTTCTTAACTTGTTAAGTTCCTGTAAAACAGCCAAACGATCTTTGATATCAAATTCTTTTTTGTCCACCACTGTGCCTACGTGTTCTAAGTCTGGAACCCACATTCTTGTCCCAAATAGGACCTCATATGGAGTGACTCCCCTAGAGAACTTCTTGGCAGATTGTTAAGAGCGCGCTGAACGCTAATGAGGTGTTTGACCCACCCATCACCCGAACCTAATACCCTAGCTGTTATAGATTGCTTTATGTCCCGGTTTTTCCTTTCCACAACAGAATTTCCCTCAGGATGGAATGGAGAGGAGTACCGCAATGCAACGCCCAGACTGGCCATGGCCTCCTTGTAAGCCCTAGAGCTAAACGCAGGACCCTGGTCAGAATGAAACGTGCCTATTGCGTATGTGCCGATAAAGACTCGCAAATCTTTTATAACAGTTCGAGCGTCAGCTGAGCGCTGAGGCCATAACCATAGGAACCTAGATTTAGTATTTGCGGGAATGCCTATGTCCAGTAGGACGCTGGCGATTAGATAGCCTAATGCTGTCTAACAGTGGTGTCTGCACTGGGCTGCCGCATTCGCTGCATGGTGTCTGATGGCTCTCTCGCTGTAATTTGCAGTCTAAGCAATTGTTGATGAATATGTGAATGTGTGTATTCATTCCAGGCTACCAGTACATCTCTTTTAACTTCAAAATTGTTTTTGAGATCCCTTGATGTGACAGACCCTCCCCCAAATGTGTTTCATAAATCAAGGCTGTTCTTCGTTCCATGTTTGGAATTACCCTATCCCCCACTCCAGGGATTCGAGCAAAAGGAACGTTATTCGCATCAATTACATAAGAGTACTTGAGTGGAAACTTTTTTGGTAATGCTGCACTGCTGCCTTTGCTTGAAGCATTGACAGCTAACATTATCTCACCGTCTATTTTTGTTTTTGAACGAGTGATCGCAGCTACGGAAGCCGTCTGAACAGCCCCCTTCGCGGCTTCGTCAGCCAATGAATTCCCTGCAACGTGAACGCCATCACGCTGATGACTCAGTGTGTGAATCACGTGAGCCTTTGGTAGTTCGTTTTTCAACAGAACTACTTGTTCCCAAAGCAGTTTGTGCTTAATTGTGCCACCTTTTGCATCCTTAAAACCATTTTCAAGCCAGGTTCGTATATAGTCATTATACGACTGAACACAGTAAAAGGAATCGCACACTATCAGTGTGAGGAATTCTCGATCCGTACTTTCAAGTGCCAGTTTGAATGCCTGTAGTTCAGCTCGCTGAGCTGTACAATCACCTAGTGACTGAGTTTTTGTGACCATAGGTCTGAAGATGCCATTTCGTATGCGACCTTTAACGATAGCACACGCTGCACTGTAAGCTTGCTTACTCCCTGTTGCGGGCTGTGCGGATCCGTCAGTGTAAATTACGAATTCATACTGATCGAGGGGCAGAATCTCAGTGGGCAGAGGACATTCTTGTTCATATTGGAGAAATGCCTGTGTTTTTAAATCTGGATCAAATACATATTCAACATCAGTTGCAGCAAGAGAATTAACCCATTGTATCCATCTCGGATGTAAAGCTTTAGCATTGGGAATGCTCGCTTTTGTGACTGCTTCTAAAGCTGGTACTGGGGTAACGACAATTATGCGTTTCCCTTGGGCTAAGGCTCTTTCTTTTGCTACAGCTGTTTGAACTGCTGTCAGAATTTTTCAGTTGAACTGAAGCGCATTTCTGCTTGTGTGTACAAATGTGATTTGTACGCGATTGGTACTTTCTCACCCTCATTAAAGGTTAAGTAAGTGAATCCACATTGACCCGAAATTATTCGAATCACCAAATTTCTTTGACTTACGCGTGTTTGTAAGTGATTTGTTGCTAACATGTTAGCCTGGAGTGAACGCAAAATTTCTGTGTGTTCCTGTGTCCAGTTTTTGATTGAAAAATCAGGTTTGATTAGTGCGTAGAGAGGTTTAACCCTTTCTGCGTAGTTTAGAATGTATGTTCTACCAAAATTGAGGAAACCCAGGATTGATTGTAAGTTTTTAGCGTCTTAGGAGGTTGGATCAGCGCACACTTCTCTAGAAAGTTAGCTGCCAAGCTCTTGCCTTCACTTGAAAGCTCATATCCCAAAAATAGGACATTGAGATGGGCAATTCGGGACTTTTTAAAGTTGAACTTATAGCCCTCAGAGGCGAATCCCAATATAATGGTGCTCACCCTGTTCAAGTGTTTTTCTAAGTCATCGTCTGTCAGATAAATATCATCGACATAGGACAATGCCTCGTTGTCATAAATTTGTAGCAACTCCGTTACTCTCGCTGAGAATAAACCTGGGCTGTTCTTGAACCCTTGTGGGAGTCGACAAAAGTGACGCTGGGTCCCCATTATGGAGAATGCCGTTAAGTACCTACTTTCAGGTGCTATATTTTGACAAAAGAATCCATTTGAGATGTCTAATGTGGTTTTGTATTTTTTGCGCACAATGTTATTCATTAATGCTGTGCTATGTGCATTTTGCACTGCAAAAGTTTTAGAACAAGTGTTTAAATGTCTGTAGTCCAAAACTAGACGATATGTATTGTCTGGTTTGGAGACAGGAAACAAAGGATTGTTCATAGATGAGGTGCTAGTTTCAATCACCCCTTGGTATTCAAGTTGATTTAAAATCTCCCTGACCTGTTTTTAGCTTCTTGCTTAATTGGATACTGCCTCTGTGCAGTAGGTTCATGTTTCAGATGTATTTTATGGTGAGGGGAGTCCTCATCCCATCCTACATGATTTTTATATAATGCTGGAGCCTGGGCTACTGCCCATTTTCTGGCATATGTATATTTTAAGTGAATTGGAATGTGATTGGAGAAGGCAGGCATAATCATGTCCTCGCCGTGTGGGCACTCCCTGACAAATTGTGGTGGCCAGTCTTTTTCTGCTAGAAGTATGTCATAACCCTTTGATAGTTTTTCCCAAAAAAGTGCTTTAACCTGTCTAGGTTTGTCTCCCTCCATCCGGAGTGTTATTTCATATAACCTTTGTGGAGTACTAACCCTGGTGTCTACAGTTTCTACCGTAATGTACTCATTCAAGTCCACTATCTCCAGAAGTTCCATCAGGTTCTGGCGAGCTATTGTGACTTCTGCTGCACTGTCCAGCATCGTCTGAGCCCATTCCCCGTTTTTGAGTTGTGATCTCATTATTCTCGGCATGTCTTATCTTCAGACCTGCTACTTTCTTTTTGGAGAATTGAGGTTTAGCTTTAATTTTTGTTGCGTGCTTGTCGTCTTTCGATTTCACGCGTTCTTCTCTATGTTCTGTACGTCCTCTTCTTTCCGAAGTCTGTGATGAGACCTGAAAGGGACGAGAGGAACGTGTATCATTATCTTGATACCTATCAGGTTTTCTCAAATTATCCCTATTCCTGAGGTTATACCTCCTTTCAGAGGGCTCCTTTTGAGGAGACCTACCTCGGGATTGAGATCTTTTCTCGTTTGAATTTTGTTTGTTAGATTCCCACTTCTTTTTAGAAGATGTAGGAGTTTGTTTAATTGAGTCCTTCTCAGAACTTTCAGATAGTTTTGGTTTAACTGGTCTCCCACCCAAACTATCTCTGCCTAATTCTGCATATGACTGCTCTATAATTCTGGGTAGCTCTGTTTGATGTTCTGTAACATCGAATTCCCTTAGTTTTTGTCGGATCGCCACTGCTGCTGCCTCCCCTTTAATATTAGATAATATTATTGTTGAGACCTGTTCAAAATTTTTCAGTAATTTCATACCTAAATTTAAAGCAGGCTCTGCTCCATATTCGTTTTGAATCTGTTTTAGGACATCTGGTATTACCGCAATTGACGGAATGCCGTGTGTTTTAGTGTAGATGGCAGCAAAGACTGAGCCCCAAGTGGTGCAGTCTTCCAGTTGTGGTGTGATCCCCATTGGTAAACTAATGGTTAGGATTCTGTGTTTCTCATATGGGCTAGTATTTGGAAATACTGCTTCGATTTGAGTAATTTTTGAGCTATCCAAAACGGAATTTGCTCCCGCTTAGTGGGCATTTTACCCATGACTGCGTATAGAGTCTGTGGTGTAATTTTTAGTGTACTCCCCTGTGGAGGAGCTTGATTTGGAAGTGTTAATGGTTGTTGGACTGTGAAAGTCCTCATGACATATTGAACCAATTGTCTGTAGATTTTTATTAACTCTGTGAGTTGATTAAGTAGTTCCTCGTCTGACATTATTTCGATGTCTGGATGAGGTGTGTAGCCGGCTAGAATCGGCCATGTTGCTCCTGGTCTGCCTAGCGGACCGAGCCTGGTTATATTTCTGTGATGTTTTAGGGCGCCTTTAAACCAGAGCTGGTGCTCCTGGTATGTTAATGGAATTTCAATATCCTCGAAAGGAATGTATTCCTCCGGTTGTTCATCTTCTTTGTAGAAGTTAAACAAGTGAGTTACTGGATTAGATTCAGGAAATATTACCCATGAATAGAATACCTCTGTCTGAAAGGATTCGTGTGCCTCTATCACGAAAACTGCTCTACCTCCTCTTGGAGATAGGCCATGTTTTATAAGTTTTAGAGTAATGGCTCTTCTTAAGTTAGGAGGAATGTCCTTGACACCCTCTTCGGCTTCATTTAAACCTGTGTTGTTAAATAACGCTGCTTGGGCTGGTTCAGCCGCAGCTACACCGTTTTCGGCGTCTACATTCATTTTGTAGAACTAGTTTCAAGGAAACAAAGATAAGATGCACAATATTGTGGAACAGTCTATCCTTCAACGTTGAGCAAACCAAACAGCTAATATATAGGGGCCTCCCTATGTAGCCGTGGCGGATATTAACCCTGCCCACTCCAGACGTCTTTTGGAGTATATGGGGTAGGGGTCTCTGAGAGAAAAATAAAAGTGCACAGCTGAGTTACTCAGTATCTAACGTTGAATTACTGCCTTACCAAACGTTGGGCGCCATGTAGTGTAGCTCCTATTTCCCTTATAGGCTCTGCGCATTGGAATAATATATCCTATAGGTTTGACATAGGACTAAGGTCGGTATGTCCCTATCGAGTATATTAAACTTAATTACTTGTGCCAGCTAGCTCAGAGGCCACTAGAAACTTCTTGACGACAAGAAGGGATTAGTTTCTGGCTGCCGCAGAACATGACCACTGTGTTTCCCTTACAGAATCAGGACGTGTCCCAGAGTCGTAGAAACAATAGATAACCATTTCACTCAGCTCAGTCGTGCATGTTTCAGTTATTCTCAGAGTTACACAGAAATAACAGACGGGCGTTTCAATAAAGGATTTATTGAACAGTCTTGTTTCTGTTGTAAGTTATATGTGCTGTTATGATCACAAGACAGTATGTGAGATAAATAATGTACAAGGTGAGCAGTAAAAATAAATAATACTGCGTCAGCATTATCTTTTTAGCATGTATGCATTTACATAAAATGACACAACCTAAAAATGCGAGTACTCATACGATGCGTTTCTACCCTAGTTCTATCCCAGTGTACCTAACCTATCCTAGGTATAGGGAGAAGTAGAAGTAGGTGCTGTATTCCTGACTAGAGTATACCAAGAGTAAGTTACGCCTAGTATGCCAAGAGTCTAGTATGCCAAGAGTCCCTCTAGGTTCTAGTCTGCTCCATACCTGAAGAATGAGAGAGGTAGGAATCTCTATCCGGACTCGAACTCCAACACCCCGCAAGGGAAGTTAGATCACTGGAAGCTGGACTCTCTGCGTGCAGGAATGACAGTGTCTTCTCAGTGCGTCTGGCCGGGAATCGGGCTCCTCTGAAGTCGAGGTCTCCTCTGATTTACAGGGGTTTGGGAAGGTATATTTATACCTGAAAATGGTAGCATTGACGTGAGTTGGGCAGCGAAAGACGTCATGAATGAATCCCTGAGGGAATAAGAGGTTCATGCATAATGTATGAGTCCTTGAAGAAATCAATAGTCCTGGGCAAGGGAAACTGCCGCAGCCTGAGGGTCTGTTTTTTCATGGACTCGTTGAGACGTTAGGGTGGACGGATGTCGGAAGCCATGCCTGTATTTGGTGTGCATGGTTTATGCCTAAATAAGGCCTGGGATTCTACGCCTATATAAGGGCAGGTTGGGTTATGCCTATATAAGGACATGAGTCTAGAAAGCCCGCTTATGGACACCCTATGAAGTATACAACAGCTTTGTTTGCCCTAAGTTGGCAGGGTATGCCCAGACGTGGGTCCCTTGCTCACTTTGCCACTGGAGTCAAGATAGCCTGGCTGATGAGGGTTATGAACCCGAAACCGGTCCCAGGATGCTTGTTTACGGTCCAGGGAAGACATGGCTTGGCAGTTCGAGCTGGACTGTTCCCATGAGGCACAGGGTCAGACTGATTTGCATATGGCCATGTCTGAACTGGGGTGGTGGAGTGAGCTAAAGAATGATGATGGATTAAACCCAGATCAGTTGACTGGGGGTGAGTGTTTGATTTGCTCAAGCGCTCCGTCCATCATCCCCTTTGGTATCGCTTTGTTCGCCCTAAGTTGGCAGGGTATGCCCAGACGTGGGTCCCTTGCTCACTTTGCCACTGGATTCAAGCTAGCCTGGCTGATGACGGCTGAATAGCCAGAAACCGGTCCCAGGATGCTTGTTTCCGGTCCAGGGAAGACATGGCATGGCAGTTCGGGCTGGACTGTTCCATGAGGCACAGGGTCAGACTGATTTGCATTCGGCCATGTCTGAACTGGGGTGGTGGAGTGAGCTAAAGAATGATGATGGATTAAACCCAGATCAGTTGACTGGGGGTGAGTGTTTGATTTGCTCAAGCGCTCCGTCCATCATCCCCTTTGGTATCGCTTTGTTCACCCTAAGTTGGCAGGGTATGCCCAGACATGGGTCCCTTGTTCACTTTGCCACTGGATTCAAGCTAGCCTGGCTGATGACGGCTGAATAGTCAGAAACCGGTCCCAGGATGCTTGTTTCTGGTCCAGGGAAGACATGGCTTGGCAGTTCGGGCTGGACTGTTCCCATGAGGCACAGGGTCAGACTGATTTGCATATGGCCATGTCTGAACTGGGGTGGTGGAGTGAGCTAAAGAATGATGATGGATTAAACCCAGATCAGTTGACTGGGGGTGAGTGTTTGATTTGCTCAAGCGCTCCGTCCATCATCCCCTTTGGTATCGCTTTGGTATGTTTCTGAGCACCATCTTGGATCCTTTAGCAGGAGAGATGTGGTGTTACCTAGCGTTAAACGCAGTAGATGGGGAGGGAATTCTTTCTCTTACCTCATGGCATTGCTCTGGAATTCTTTGCCTTTGTATATTAACTCCCTAGGAAGTCATACTCCTTTTAGGAAACATATCAAGGCCTGGCTTTTCACTCTAGGATTGTTGCTTCGAGTAGGCTCTGATCGATCTCTGACTAGAGAGCTTGCAGTCCCAAGACATCTTTGGGTAGAAGAGTGCTATTCAAACTCACTTTCATTCATTCATTCAGGTTGGTCCTGGTCCTCCAGAGGTTTTGAAGTTTAAAAGGTTTCTAAGTACCAGGTTTTCAGGGATGATAGGAGTAGTTCATCCAGACAAAGCCAAGGGCTCTAGGAGCTCAGGAACAACACTTGGAGGTCAGGACTCACTCCAGCAGAGGCCAACAGCAGGGTCAGGGAGATCCAGTAGGAACTAGTCAGCTGCACAGTTGCAGGAAAGGCCCCTGTAGGAGTGCACTTCTTTGGTCTGGGTACAAGAGGGAACAGGTCCAGTATTTCAGTGCTTCTCTCATGTCACAGACAGCAAGTTCAGTCCTCTTCTGATCTTCCCCAGGTCCAGTAGTGTTCTGAAGGCCAGGTGATGTAACATTTATACCTGGCACTAGCTTGTGGGTGGGGGTGACTTCTGGCCCTTCCTTAACCAATGGGGCAAATGTTCTCAGGGTAACCCTAACAACTTTTGTAGCAGTTCCTGTCTGCCCTACTGCAAACAATACCAAAGTGTTCATCTCTCAACAAATCTAAAAATGGGGAAACCCTTCTCCTCTCGTGCAGAGCCTCTGTAATGAGCAGCCCCTCCTCTGTGATCACTCCAAACTAGTTCTGGGATAGCTCTTCTCTGACTGGGTTTGGTGCCTGCCTGACTGGGGAAACAAAAAAAAGGGCTGGCCAGGTGTCAGCTAACAGTTTCCTGTGGCAAGGAATGCCTCTTTGAAGTAAATTACGCTTGTCGGTCCACCCCACCTGGCCATCTGTATCCAGGGGAACAACAACATCTCTCCTCACCTAGGCCTTTGTCTCTGCTCTGGAAGCAGATTTCACACCTCATTCAGGGCCATTAACCAGCTGCAACAGTTGGAAGGTCAATGTAAATTAGCCTTTAGGAGTTTCAGACAGAAAAAAGGCAACTTTCTAAAAGTTACTTTCCCCCAATATATATTAAAGATACAACTCCCATATTGAGCTGGGCTTTTAACACATATTAAAGAGAGCTTTTGAATTATTTTTCTAGCTGGTTCCTACCCTAAGATAGCAGGATTAATATTTAATATTTCTTCCTGGTGTTTCGCTATGGGCTAGCCAGCCTTACTACAGTGAAACTAGCTTTTGGGAGCTAGTCACTTTAAGAACATGTTCGTATTAAATTTCTACATGTCCTACATATAAATATCATGCACCGTGGCTTTTGGGCTACAAGGTCTACATAGGGGTGACTTACTAATATTTAAATGGAAGGTTACAACCTGTTAAAGGGTTTCATTTGAGAGGTCGAATTGCAGTTTTTACACCACTAACGTCTGATTAAAATGGCAGATCTGAAACCATGGTCGCACTGGCACTGTGGTGGATGACAGAATAGGTGCTGCAGTCCACTAGTAACATTTAAGTTTCAGGCCATGGGTACACTATGTACCATACACTATGGATTTGTAGGCAAGTTAACCAATTTGGCATATGGCAGTTCAAAAATGTTTAAAGGGGGAGCACAAGCACAGCAAACCAAATAAGGCAAACATCTAGGGAGACATTGCTCAAAAGATGGTAATTTCTTACAGCTACTAAAGCAGAATGAGTGTTTGTTTTTACGACTAAACCTGAAATGAATCGTCACATTTGGACGTTTGTTTTTTTTGCATTGAGTTTGCTGCGTCCATAGGCAATGACATGAATATTTGGTTTTGCTAACATATTTTTATCCCGGTGAATGTACAGATTTGTGACATTAAGAAATGTGATCAGGTGCTACTTTTGTACAGTTAGACCTTTCAGCTTTAGGGTGATCTTCCTCCAAACTTTTTGCCTGCTTGCCTCCAACTTTGCTGAATTTGTTTTTATTGCCCTTAGGACTCTGTTCTCCTTTTTGAAAGTCAGAACAGTTTAAGCTTAATTAAACAACTCTGCGCACTTTACCACTGCTAACCATTGCTCAAGTGCTTGTGCTCACTCCCTTAAACATGGTTTGAATGGCATATACCTAATTGGCATATTTAATTTACTTGTAAGTCTCTGGTAGGGTGGTATACCACATACCCAGGTTCTGTAAATCAAATACTACCAGTGGGCCTGCAGCAATTATTGTGCCAGCCACCTAAGTAGCACTCTAAAATTTGTCCCAGGCCTGCCACTGCAGCCTGAAGGCAGTGTCAGACTGTCATGTCGACTTGGCATTATTTAAAGTCCCTTTCAAAGTCCTAAATTCCCTGTTTATTACATTTAAGTCATCGCTAAGGTAGGCAGTAGGAAGCACATTGGGCAGGGGGCTGTATAATTAAAAGATAGGAAGTGTGGTCCCAAATTTGTTTTCACTACTACGAGGCCTACCCCTCCCATAGGATTACATTGTGGATTCATTATTACATCTAATACGCTGAAATCCTAATTGAAAGGAGGTGGATATATTATGTTTGGTACCTATGGAATTGTAAAGATAAGCCCTCTTTAATGGTAAAGTTGGATTTTTCTTTACATTTTCCAGCCCTTCGTGTCTGAAGTCTGTCTTAGTTCACATGGCTGGGTGTAGCTGACAGTTAGACTTTGTGAATTCATCCAGACAGTCACAAAATAGTAGGATTAACTGAGCCTTAATGGGTAATCAGCTGGCAGAGTAGGTGGGGGTGGAGCTGAGCGCTGCTCCACTTGCACCTGAATAGGCTGTGTCCTGTCTCCTCAAAATAGGCCTAACAATACTGTATTGTCAGTGCAGCCAGTTTGGAGCCAGGGTAGGAGAGGCAGGAAACTCCAAGAACTTCAAAGGATCTTTCCAGAAGCGTCTCCCACCTTCTGGGAGCAGGGCACCAGGATATAAAAATAGGTACTGTAAGACTTCAGAACACTTCTGGACCTGGAGATACCCTGCCAGGAAGAAGGACTGCTGTGCTGCTGAAGGGCTGCCACTCTGCTAGACTGCTGCCTTGGAAGAACTGCTGCCCCGCTGTGCTGACCTGCTGACCTGCCGCCTGCTGCCCTCCTTGCCTGAGTGAGGAGGTCTGAACCTGCATCACTTGAACCTTGAATCCAGAATGACACCAAGGGCTAGTTGGTTGGCCTCCTGATATGACGTCTCAGGGACATAAAAGGCTTCCAACCCCTTTGAATCTGCACCTGGACTCTGCCATCTGTGAGTCTACCCTGCCAAGTGGTGCCATCCCAGTCCTGGACCCTTGGAAGTGGGCCTAATATGCTTCCCATCAGAACTGATACATTCTCTCAGCTGAGCGGCGCATCTCCAGCCAAACTGATGCTGCTCCTCGGCTGAGAGGTGCTCCATCAAGCAGAACCGAGGCATTGCTCCTGATGCGTGGATTGGGCCTGGCGCAGAAGTTCTGCATCACATTCGAAACCCTCACATTTGAAACTGATGCATTGCTGGTGGCACCGTGCATCACCTACCCAGGTCTTCTCATCTCTCGTTGATGGCAGCTCGATGTTGACACCGGGACTCCGCATCGCAGCTACAACACTCATCGAAGCTGACGCATTGCCCCGGTGGCGTGCCGCATCCCCGACAACCGGACTTTGCATCACAAGCCCCATCGATGGGATCCTCGGCGATGATGCGTACCGGACCTCGACACATCTCAGAACCGACACATCTCTTTAACTGCGCAGTGCTTCCTCATATCTGATCCTTGCAACACTCGCCAACCAGGATTCAAGGTACTTTTGTTCAGCGGGCCAAGCCTGGACCCTGTAGCCGGCTGGTGCTCCATTACGCTCGGCCTGAACTTGTGACTTTTTCCCAGTCCAGCACGACCAGATATCCCTTGTTGGTGCTTTGTGCTTTTTGGCACTATTTGCACATAAAACTTAAAAATCATTATCTCCGGTTCTACGTTTTGGATTTTTGTCATTTTGGTGTCAAATAATTTATTAAAATATAATCAATTTTTCTAAATTGGTTTGGGATTTTTCTTGTGCTGGGTTTTCATGTTATTACCATTTGTGTGCTGTATAAATACTTTACACATTGCCTCTAAGTTAAGCCTGACTGTTTTTTGTGCCAAGTCACCCAGGGTTAAGCACAAGTTAATTTAGTGGGTTTTTGTGGTTCACCCTGCAAGGGATTGTGGCTGTTGCTTGACCAGGGCTCACACCTCACTCAACCAACAACCCAATTTCTCACTTGTACAATAAATGTACATGTATAAGTGTGGGCTGTATAATCTATCCCTCACACCAATACAATAGAGGGACAATTATTTAGATTTGGTTATATAACAAACATAGGTCCAGAGGAATGCCATAGACCTGTATGGGCAGCTAGGCAGAAACTGATCAATGACATCATTAATATTGATGTGAACAATATTGATTCCCTAATATATTGGAAAATAAATATTGTTTAAAAAAATATCATCTTCCTATACTCAACTAACAAAACATTAATATCAATAACCAAAATGTTGTTGTCAAATATATCTATTTTCACTTATATCACTAATAAAATTATCAGACACAAAAATATTGTCACCTTTAAATAAACATATAAATACACACAAATATTAGAACATAAAATATTGGCTGCATAAATATCAGTAAAAATCAATCGAAACATACAAATACAATTTTAATAAACAATTTTTTGGAATTAGCCATTAAAAAAATTGATCATTATTCTCACAACGTTATAACAATTGTACATTATTAAAATAAACAGAAATAACCCAAACAAGTCCAACAAATCAAAACATAAACAAATTCTGACAAAAAAATTATAACACGTATAAACATTTAAGCAATAAACAAAAAATATTTTATATATAAATAAATCATACATCTAATTTAAAACAAATACACCTCAATATATAAAGAACATTATAAGACACACATACACACTAATTAATGTTCACCATAAAAGGCAATAACTGAAAAGAATTTAAACTAAACGAACAAAAGCAATCAATTTTACTAACAATATAAAAGGCACACAAAATGTATTTAATTACTACTACAAAAACTACAAACGCTGCAAGGAGACAAGACTCTACTGGATTTTCCAAACAGAAACTACAAACAGAAGAGGAAAAATATATACAACTACCCTCCACAGTAAGTAAAACATTTATTTATACTAACTTATAGACTAATTAATTTTAAAATAAGAATTAACTAACTAAACACTCTCCTACTTTTATGTCTTTTAATATAGATACTACAAAACAATTACAGCAACTTCAAGAAAATGCCAAACAGTAGAAAAACAACAGAAATCAAATACTTGGACAAAGACTAACAAAAAGTAAGACATTTACTAAACACAAACTCACCCTTAAAATTGGGTAGAAACTAACTAAACTCCCTCAGCCACCACTAACTACCAACAAACAAACATTTAAAAAAAAACTAGGCCTGGGAGGAGTTTGCAGCGTTTTACTCTGCGGAACTCCGCGAAGTGCCGGAAAAACTTTGCAATGCTCTGTGGAGTTCCGCCAGTGGCAGAGTCTGTTAAGTCGGCTGCTCGCACTGTGTTTAAGTCCCGGGAGTTTGTCCTGCGCTGTAAATTCAGCACGAACGGCACTGCGCATCGTACCAGAGGGCACTGCTGCTTTCTGCCGCTCGAGTTGACATTCTACTCGAGCAGCAGCTTCCGCAATGCGAGTGACTCACTTCTCAATCTGAGCGGTCGCAACCTGCAGCGACTGCCTGCGTTGAGAAATCTTGCAGGGAGGAGGTCTAGTGCATGATTTTTTCTTGTGAGCGCTCGCCAAGTTACCGTTGGGGAGTCGCTGGAGAGAAAAAACTCTGCTCTCTGTCATTTCGTAGAGTTTTTCAGGAACTCCGCACCCTGCATGTAATAGGCAAAATTTCGCAAACTCCGCCGATGGAGCAGAATTCTTTGCCCACCCCTAAATAAAACTAAACACTTTATTCTTCCAAAGAGAAAAGGAAGCACTGACTCATATTACAAGAACTCCAACGGAAAACCTGAAAATAAATAGTGCAATTTCCAGAAACAATTGACATGAAAGTATAAAATAGTAAACAAAACAGATCGATCTGCATGTTAATGTTAAGTGGATTTTAAATTTGTATTTAAACAATTATTACGTTATTTAATTACACTGTTTTAGACGAAATGACAGAAAGAGCAAGATACATCACATCACAGAAAGAAAAACAATTACTCTCCCACATGGGCTACACTTACAGCATAAAAGTACAAGCACAGAAACAGTCAACTGGAAATGTACTAAATATTAATCCAATGCATGGTATGGGAGGGCCACTACAAAAGATGACATTGTTATTAAGGTAAAGCAACACAAGCATCCCCCAAATGTCACAGAAATTGAAGTAACGTGTACAATATTTAAGAGAGGCAAGGAATTGTTCCCCAGAGCCCACAACTAAAATAATATAAGATGTACTTCCCAAAGTCCCCGACCACATCAGAAGCCAGCTACCACCTTTCCCGCCTTAAAATGCTTAGTAGCATGAACTGAAAAAGCCACCACTGACATCCCTTCTGCCACTAGAAGATACTAAGATTTTCAAATTCATGAACATTTAACCATCACACATAACGAGGAGCCCTTCCTCTTATGTGATAACCCTAAACAACAATAATTGTATTAATATATTTTCGACCACAGAAATGTTACTGAAACTAACACAATGTCAAACATGGTTGATGGATGGCACATTCAAAATGTGTACCAAAATCATTCACTCAGATATACATTATCCATGGTGAATAACAAAACACTAACATACCATTTGCATATATGCCCTACTACCTAATAAACAAAGTAGTATTTACTATGAACTACTAAACATTAAAAGTAAAACAAACAACTACACCCCACATAAAATAATGATAGATTTTGAAGAAGCCATGGTACAACTATCCTGAAACTGTACCTGCACTCAAAAGGCTGTTACTACCACTTTAGTCAAAGTATTTAGAGACACCTCCAACAATCTACACTAAGGCCCTGATTATGAGTATGGTGGTCCCAGGACAGCTGTTCCTACGGTGATGGTCCGACCGCCGCCTCTTTACCAGTCCGACCGCCCGATCACATCAATGGTGGTCGGACCAACAGAAGAGCGCCGCCACAACTTACTTATAGAAGTCCTTTCTACCAACAAAACAAACACAAACTAAGGGCCTGGTTTTGATCTTGGCCGACGGGTGGGTACTCCGTCACAACGGTGCTGAATATCCCATCCTCCGAAATATAAATCCCATAGGATACAATGGGCGCCACAGTTGTGACGGAGTAACCCATCCGCAGAGATCTAAATCAGGCCCTAAGCCCCCTAATGGCCTATATTGAAGACACCTGGTTTGGCAGACTGCATCGTTCAGGACTAAGACACCAACCCAAATTTAGAATAGCATGGCAGAATGTCTTTGACAGCACCAGGGCACGGGAAGCAAAAACAAACAATACAGTGGAAGGATTGCCAAATGCCTTTCAACCCACACTAGGCAAAACCCATTCTACACCAAACAAATTCATTGAAACCCTACAGAAAGAACAAAGCTACCAAGAATTTGGAATAGAACAAAAAGTAACTCAAATTAAATCTAAAGTAACCAAACAAACCAATGGAATGTACAACATGCTACATATTTGTTAACAAAAAAGAGGTACACTTCTTAGAATCAATAGCCAAAACCCTCTTAGAAAAAATCAAATCCCATACACAACACCTAATAAACTTGAGCAGAAACCCAAACCAGTAACAATAAAATATTTTTTGACTAATTATTAAGCAAATTAACTTTACACATCAGTTTCAAAAAAATAAAAACACAAATTGCAGATTAAGCTGATGACTAAAATTAAAATGTATAATAATAAGTTAAAAAACAGAAATAGTCCCCAACTACCAAAATGTATAAATATGAATAAAATCAGATGAAAGCAATTAAAAATAAAACACATAACATATAATATAATAAGCAACAATCATATCAAATACAAAATCATAAATAAATGTAACATTTAACACTCAACAATAAATAACTTAAATATCACTTACAGTTTTGTAGCTGCAGATCTTTCTCCATGACGATGTAGTCAAAAATACAATCCTCCAAAAAGGGAAGAATAAATGTAAAGAAGGCCTACAAAAATGCAAAACTGAGACAGGTCAATTAGTTGTCCATTGGAGTAATCCAAATTCTTAAGGAACCATAAAAAAAACAAAAAATGCTCTGGCAAAAAACAAGAAATCAAAGGGAATCAAAATTAAAAATATTGGTGCGTACAAAACCAAAATGGTTTCCTTTAAAAAAAGAAATGTTAAATCCAAATGTCCATATGGTACCTTCCAATCCGTAAACCTGTGAAAAAAGACAATATCCACCCAGAAAAACAGTACATTCAAAATTAAAGGTGCACAACAATGAAGACATACAAAGCTGATAATAAAACAAAAAATAATATGTAGCAAGGACGGAAAGATTACTCATATATTGTTTATAAGTAACCATACAATTGTTTTTCCTATATCTTTAAAAAGATGTATGGAATAAAAAATATATCCGTATACATTCAATAAAGAAAAAAATATATAAAAAATACAAAGTGTGGTATGCAACGTTATTATCATACAAAGTATAAAAATTAACTATATAATTGAAAAATAAAATATTAACTCCAATTTGCCATTTACTATACTATAATTTTAACATTTTGTTTGGGGGCGGAGGGAATATGTATAGTAAATTTCACCCTTTCATCGACCAATACCTTCTCCGAAATTATTTAAATTGGAGTGAGAATAGTAAATGGTACTTCTTTAGTGTCCATGACCTTCCACAAAATGGTTTAGATTGGAGTAGGATTAGTTAATGTGACCCACTTTAGTGTCCAACACCTTCCCGAAATGGTTTAGATTGGAGTGGGAATACTAAATGTAACCTTCCTTGAAGCGGTTTAAATTGGAGTTAGGATAGTAAATGTGGCCCTTTTATTATCCAACTCATTCTCCACAATAGTATAGATTGGAGGGTGAATTGAAAATATGATCACTAAAGTGTCCAACACTTTCCATGAAATGGTTTAGATTGGAGTGGGAATAGTAAATGCAACCCCTTTAGTGTCCAACACCTTCCTCAAAGTTGTTTAGATTGGAGTTGGAATTGCAAATGTAGCCCCTTTATTATCTAGGAACTTCTACAAAATGGAACTGGAACTGGAAAAGCAAATACAATCCCTTTAGTGTCCAGCACCTTTCCTAAGTGGTATAGATTGGAGAGGGTTAAATGTAACCCCTTTATCCAAACCTTCCTAAATGGTTTAGATTGGAGTGAGAATTGTATATTTCACCCCTTCACTGTTCAACACCTTCTCCTAATTGGTATAGATTGGAGTGTAAATAGTAAATATTACCATTTTAGTGTCCAATACATTCCCAAATTTGTATAGGTTGACGTGGGAATAGTAAATGTCACCCTTTTAGTGTCCAACACCTTCCCCAAATTGGTTTAAATTGGAGTGGGAATAGTAAATGGCACCCTTTTAGTGTCCAACAACTTCAAGATTGGAGTGGGAATAATATATTTCACCCTGTTAGTGTACAACACTGTTAGATCTGTCAACCTTCGGGTGGTCTTTCCCCTAACCTTTTGCCTTTTTGCCTCCCATTTTTGCTGATACTTTTTGTTAGCCTTAGGACTTTACCACTGCTGACCAGTGCTAGAGTGCTTGTGCTTCTCCCCTAAACATGATGACATTGGTCTATACCTGACTTGCGTATTTGTTGTACTGGTAAGTCTCTTGTAAAGTGGTATACCTTGTTCTACAAACACTACTAGTGGGCCTGCATCACTCATTGCGCCACCCACATAAGTAGCCTTTTAAACCTGTCTCAGGCCTTCCACTAATGTGCCTATGTGTGCAGTTTACTGTCACTTCGTCTTGACATTTAAAATTACTAGCCAAGCCTTCAACTCCCCTTAGGTAGTCCCTAAGTAACCCTAAGGGGAGGGTGCTATGTAAGCAAACGGTAGGACACGTACTTTTATGTTTTGCATGTCCTGGTAGTGATAAAAACCCTATTTCGTTTTTCACTACTATGAGCCCTACCCCCTCATAGGCCAGCATTGGGAATTCCTTAAAATACTGCTAAGATGCAATTCTTGATCAGAGAGGAGTAGCTATTTCACGATGGGTATGTTTGGAATGGTAATGATAAAATCCTTATTACTGGTGAAGTTGGATTCAACAATACTATTTAAGAAAAGTCACTTTTAGAAAGTGGACATTTCTCTGTACTTACTGCTCTTTGTGCCTGACAGCCTGTCTCCAACATAAGCCTGGGTTGGGTGACAGCTACACTTTGTGCATTCCATCTAGACAGCCACAAACACAGGCAGCTGAGCACTCATATGCATTTATCTGCTTTCTGATAGCCTTCCTGGGCAGGAAGGGGAGAGGTGGCTCTCACTTACATCTGAATAGTCTGTGTCCTGTCCTCACTCAAAGCACTGATTTACCCCCCAGGGTAAGACTTTCAGACAAGACTGGATAGAGAGGGATCCTTGTGCACTTCGGAGAGTTCCTTTGAAGCCACCCCCTACATCAAAGGCACTTTTGGGTGTAAGTACTGGGGCTCTGGCCCTACCAAATCAGACACTTCTGGATCTTGAACCGAACCTCTGTCAGAAGGACTGCTGTATTGCCTAAAGGACTAAACTGGACTGCCTGTCTGGAAGGACTGCTTTTCTGCTTGTTGCCCTGCTGCTCCCTGACTCTGCCTTTGCCTAAAGTATTCTCCAAGGGCTTGCTGACTTGCCTCCTGTTATGAAGTCCCAGGGTCATAAGGACTTCATCTCCCCCTGATGCTGTTACAGGACACTACAATACTCATGTCTCGCTGCCCAGTTCCATCCAGGACAGCACAGCGCTGCCTGATCTGCAGCAGGGGTTCTACAAAGGTCCAGTGCTTTGCTTGTGGACCTGCAACTACCTTCTATGACGATCAGTGCTCCACGCCGATCGAGATCACCGCGCCTGATACTACAGAGACACCGCAACACCGAGGGAGGCCTTTCAGTTTGGCTGGGCAGTGTTGCCCTGGTAATGGGAGCCACCTCAGTGTCGACGCATCAGCTCAGCCCACCCATGTGAGCAGGACCATCGATGTGCGCCGACTTTGGCAGCTCACCTGTGCCCTGAGGGAAATCACCGTAGCTGTGTGCCTTACGGCCTGCACAACCTCCTCGTCACCCCACCTGAGAGCCCCCAGTGATTCGGGCCCCGAGGTTGGCACCTCCCTGCGGCTCTAGAGACCAGGTACTGTGTGCATGAGCCCAACCCTTGAGGTCCTTATAAGCTGAGCCGCGTGCTCACAAGCGGCTGAAACTCATCAAACATATCGGTCCCAAGAGACCCTTGGAGCGCTTTCCTTCAGGGGCTTCTGTGGAAACACTGCTTTTGGCCATGATATTAAGAGTCTTTCGTACCTTAAACTGGGGTAGTTTCTCCTCAGTTGAGCGTGACCTTCAGTAATTAATGATCGTGAGTGTTGCCGAAGCACTGTATTCACCTAGATACTTTGAGCATTCACAATTTGAAAAGTATGGTTTGGATTTTTGTTGTTTTGGTCTTTTCTTACTCAGATAAATACTCTCTATTTTTCTAAACCTGTGTGGAGTCTTTTTGTGATGTATTCATTGTGTTACTGTGTGTGTTGCATGAATACTTTACAGATTGCCTTTGTAGATAAGCCTGCCTGCTCTGTACCAAGCTACCAGAGAGTGAGCACAGGATATCCTATTGTGTATCTAGTTTAACCTGACTAAAGTGGTACTTTCTGCCTGGCCTGGATGCATAACTCAGCCAACCAGGAATCCAATTTCTAACAATTAGTGTCAAAGATATGTTTTTTTCCCTATATTTATGTACTTACCATTAAAAGTAGAGGGACACAATATTTTGGCAAATGATACTTTTGACACGATATTTGTGTCAAACGATATTGTTGACCTCGATATGTGTGAGTGATCCTTTTAGGTCGAGCCTAGTGCAGCGCGCATGCGCTGCTCTAGGAAATCGACCTCTTGGAATCACTTCAGCTTTTGTAGAAGCTCGTGCGTGTGGTGCTCACACGCTATTGGCCTTTGCGTCTGGCTTTAGTACGCAATTGGCCAAAGGGGTGTGGATGTCCCAGCTTCTTGGGAAATGTTTACTCCCAGAGCGTTTTGCTCTCGGGAGCCAGCAGCGGCGCGCAGGGGCCATCTGTTTTTAATTAGGGTGGCCGCGCTTGTCTCCCACGCAGTCTCTCTCCCCCCTCAGCCACCGACGTCACTGATTCGCACGGTCTTCCAACACGCTGATAGGCTACCATCTATTGTAGAAGTTGGAAGGAGGCGGTACTGTCCCCACGTGGGGGCCTAATTGTAACTAGAGTCCACCCTTTCCACACTGTTGTGCTTGTCTACCTGTGAGAAGAGAGGGGGGCACGCAGCGCACTTTCAGCGCATGAGCGCGCGCCAGAAAACTGCTGCTGGCCCCAGCTCATCACCAGGATTAAAGGCTGACCCGGCCGTCTTTGTTCCACTGTCGGTGCCTCCTACCTCCCCCCTTGGAGGCATATGTGTGGCCTCCGTTGCACCCATACCTTGAGGGCAAATAGCAGCAGCAAGCAGCGCCACCTGACTCCATGACACACAACTGGTGGGTAAATTGGGTTCTTTATCACCCCTTAATATTCCTTCTTAATTTGTAGGGCGCGCGGCACGCGGGGACTTGTGGGGGAGGGGCTGTGGGACGCACATCTTGGCTCGGTGGCTCGTGCTCGCCGTTGTCACTGTGACTGTTTATGTGCCCGCGGGAGCGAGCGGCGCGGGGCACTGTGTGCAGCACGGGGTGCAGCCTGCAACCTGCTGAAAGTATCTCACGTTCTGGGCACGCGCACTGGAATAGTTGGACAGCACATGCTAGTGTTTATTTACTAAGAGGAGGCGCTATTGTCTCTCCGGGTCTTCAGTTATTCGGTCCCGGTGCGCACCGCTCAGTCACTGTGATACATCCTCCGAAGAACAACCCCTTTAAGGTGATATAAGAATGTACCGGCAGCACACCGAGGAGGTGAGTTGGGTCTTGTATTAGAGTCATTTGAGACAGTGTTTGTTGAGGTGAATCTTCTCATTTTGTTTTCATTTAGGGAGATTCTAACCTGGCTCGCAGCTCCAAAGTCGGCAGCTCTGGCCGTATCGCCACATGTCCCCTGTCTGCTAATTACATCTCGCATTTGTACCGCTTTCAATAACACTTCATTCCCATAGAGAGTGTCACTGCCACGTCATTTCAAGTTAATCATAAGCTTTAAAAATGCATGAATTATAGCTTTATGTTTCCTAAAGATCTCTCAGTCTTGCACCCCAGGGTAGCTTGCAATCCCCGTAACGATGTAGCTTTACGCTGTTGCTTTCCGCTTTATTCTGAACATTTTTATTCATTTAGCTCCTTACGAAACCATCTTGAATGTATTTATATAAACACATTAATTCGAACCTGCTTCACATTTAACGCGAGGGAAAGCTAACACAGTAGCACGATGTTTCTCCATCCCTGCAGCGTGTCCCAGCAACATCACAGACTCAGTGGCGCGCCTGGTTTTTCTCACCCTTGTGTACTCCAGGAGCTTTTCTTTTTCAGCCAACACCACCGCATTTGGCCACGTCAAAATAGTTGGAACAGGGGTGATATGGAAGTACATCTTAAGGTCCATAAAGGCCTAGGGGACAGCAGAACCTACCATATGTCCAAGACTCCTCCAAAGCTGGCGGATATGAATTAAGCTTGCCTCAATTAATTGAAAATAGAGGTGCTTAGTGGACCCCGCATTCTTGTGACTCAAAGGCCTACCTCCATAAACTCGATCTTAAATTCTGTGACAAAATGCTCTTCGATGAACTGCATCTTTTCTGGCATGTGCTGTCAGTGCTGCTCTTAATTGTGAGGACTACATTGGTGTTACTGCTCTTCTGCTGTAACTATTGGGTCATGTGGGGCTCCCATAGAAAATCATTTCCCTGGGAGAAAATTTGGAAATTACTTTTAAATCACACTCGCTCATGGCACAGTTTCACATGTTTGGCTAGGTGTGGTGGGGAACGGGGTCCCCAAGCAGGCCCCTGCTGTCACTTTCCTGGCCCAGCAGGACAGCATCATAGCAGGTATCAACAACAAGGGCTACAGTATCCTGGAAAGGTGCCAAACTCACTGACATCCGGCTGTTCAGGTATTTCCATCTTCACACCCTTCCTCCATATCCTAAAACCCCTTCCCACTCCATAACTAATACAACTTCCCTGTACTTCCTACTAGTCCCTTCTCACCTATATCCATATCGACTGATCTCACATCTTGCCCCGCCCCTTTCAAATAACCTCCTGACCCACTGGTCCCCCCTGCTCACTGATTCTTACAATCCACTCACCTGCTCCTCCGCAAATATATCCAGGCCCATTATGCAACCCCTCCTTGTCTTTCATTTCAACCTCCCTCTACCCAAAAACACCCCTGGCCATTGGCATATAATGCAGTATTTCTTTCACAGATTATTTATTTCTGCTGCTTCCTAAAACAAGCATTGGAATAGCCAATAGGTCTCGCCTTTGGGACCTTAGAAGTGTTTAGCCATGCAACAGTTGATGTTGTTGCACCAAGGATATTGTGCTGGATAACTAAACACTTATAAGGTCCCAAAGGCGAGACCTATTAGCTATGCCAATGCTTGTTTTGTATTGCTGATCAGCAGCACAAGCAGCAACACTTAGGGCCCGATTACGATGCGGTTAGGAAAGCATTCCCACCGAATGGGTTTGGGAATCATTTCCGACTGACTCAGATCGGGTCCGACCAACTGAGTACGATGCATCCGGATGCTTCCAGATACTATTTGGTTGGACTCCCATTGACTTCAATGGGAGCCTATGTTCCGACCCAATGCAAAGGCTCCCATGGAAGAAAGCGGTGGCTGGGGGAAATCGGGCACCCTGTGGCGGGCACCCCCTGCTGGTAAGGGGGGACCCATGGTTACCCCCACGGGCTCAATTGGGAAGGCTTTGGGTGCAGGGGGGCCCGCTACGGGCCCCCAAAGTCTGATTCCGACTGCCAATTAGATTCAGACGGCACGATTCGGAAAGGCTGTCCGAATCCAGCATCGTACTCGGTCGTGCGGAAACGAGGCCCGTAGAGACATAAATTCTGCTCTGTACGGCTCGGTCATTCCAAATGACGTCGGGTTCGGATTAGGATATTCCTAACGCCTAACTTGCATCGTACTCGGTAGGTCAGAAACCTTTCCGATTCGGTCGGAAAGACACGCTCCCGATGCGGACGGAGCAAATGCCGTTAGGAGGCTTCCTAACCGCATCGTAATCTGGCCCTTGGCAGAGAGGTCTCTGGATTCTGGTGTCAGCTAATTTACAGATGTCTTTCCATCACAGTGTTGTCTTGTTCACCTGAAGGAAATAAAAGATAAGAAATAAGACAGTGAGACGTGGCCGTTCTAGTCAATGCAATACAAATCATCATCAGTAACACAATGGGAACACTACAAATGGACACCACACCAGTTTAGAAAAATAAACAATCTTTATCTAAACCAAACAAGACCAAAACGACAAAAATCCAACATACACAACACAAAATATCACTTTTAAAAGGTTTAAGCAATTCTGTACATAGAACTGTATGGATGTGGTGATTTTACACAAAGTACCTTAAATGCGTCAAAATCCACAAAGAAAAACAGCCGCAGAGGAGGGCAGCATCGGAAAACACAGCAATCCGTTGATTCCTGAGTCCCTTGGGAGGGGATGCTTCAGTTCTCCTCCGAACTGTAAGGGGAAGCGATGCGTCGAAATTGAAGACGGTTCCGGTCTGCAGGTGATGCAGTGGAAAACCTAGTGCACAGGTGAAATGCGTGAGAAAATCCAGGCAGTGCGGGTCGATGCAGCAGTGAAACAGGTGCTGCATTGATTCCCAAAGCCACATACAGTTATGCGTTGTGCACCAAAGGTGATGCTTCGCTTTCTGAGGCTTTGTGTCATCCGGCGTTGGTTCTGGGAGGATGCTAGGCGAGGCTTCGCATCGTCCGCCATTGGTTTTGAGGAGCTGTCAGCTGCGCGGATAGGCTTTTTGAGGCTTTGCATTGGTCTGCTCTGGTTCTTATAGAGATCAGCTGAAGAACCCACGTCTGAGGCCCTTTGACTGAAAAGAGGCACCACAGGCAAGAGTAGGACTCGCAGATGGCAGAGTCCACCAGCGCCAGCAGAGTTACAGAAAGTCTTTTGTGTCCCTCAGACTTCTTTAACAGGAGGCACGTACACACAAGCTATTGGAAAACCTTGTAAATCAGGTTACAGAAAGCAAAGTCCAGTCTTTTTACTGCCCACAGACAGAAGCAGCAACTGCAGGCCAACCCAGCAAAGCAACACACAGCAAAGGGGTAGTTCTCCTCCTGACAGATTTTCATCTCTTCTTCTTTGCAGGGTCCTCAGTCCAGAAGTATTCTACAAGTCTGGGGTATTAGGTCCAAAACGTATACCCCTTTTGGCCTTTGAAGTAGGCATTCTTGGCTCCAGACACCCTCCAGGGGGGTGGAGACAGAATTGCGAGAGGTCAGGCACAGTCCTATTCAGGTGTCAGTGCCAACTCCTCCCAACACTCTAGCTCAGGAAGGCCCATCAGCCTCGTGATGGGCCATCAGAATATGCAGGGCACACCTCAACTCCCTTTGTGTGACTGTCTAGAGTGAATGTACAAACAGGCCCCAGTCAGTCTAAACCAGACGTTGATTCCACAGGCAGGCAGAGGCACAGTATGGTTAAATAAGAAAATGTCCACTTTCTAAAAGTAAAAAGAACAATTTATGAACAGAATGCAGAACAATGTCATACATTCACCCCAGTACAGAGATCTGGGCCTAAATCCTTCGTTTTTTTGCTCACCATGCCATTCCAGTTTGAACCCAGCCATTTGCAAATCAGTCTTGACCCTGTGCCCAATGGAAACAGTCCAGCCCGAACTGCCAGGCCAGGTCCTCCCTGGACTGGAAACAAGTATCCTAGGACAGGTTTCGGGGTTTCACCCCTCATCAGCCAGGATAGCTTCACTCCAGTGGCATGGATAGCACGGGACCCACGTCTGGGCATACCCGTCCTACTCTGGGTGAAAAACGCAAAAAGAACAATTGATGGACAGAATGCAGAACAATGTCATACATTCACCCCAGTACAGAGATCTGGGCCTAAATCCATTGTTTTTTTGTTCACCATGCCATTCCAGTTTGAACCCAGCCATATGCAAATCAGTCTTGACCCTGTGCCCAATGGGAACAGTCTAGCCCGAACTGCCAGGCCAGGTCCTCCCTGGACTGGAAACAAGCATCCTAGGACCGGTTTGGGGTTTCACCCCTCATCAGCCAGGATAGCTTGACTCCAGTGGCATGGAGAGTACGGGACCCACGTCTGGGCATACCCGTCCCACTCGGGGTGACAAACGCAAAAAGAACAATTGATGGACAGAATGCAGAACAATGTCATACATTCACCCCAGTACAGAGATCTGTGCCTAAATTCATCGTTTTTTTGCTCACCATGCCATTCTAGTTTGAACACAGCCATATGCAAATCAGTCTTAACCCTGTGCCAAATGGGAACAGTCCAGCCCGAACTGCCAGGCCAGGTCCTCTCTGGACTGGAAACAAGCATCCTAGGACCGGTTTCAGGGTTTCACCCCTCATCAGCCAGGGTAGCTTGACTCCAGTGGCATGGAGAGCACGGGACCCACGTCTGGGCATACCCGTCCCACTCGGGGTGACAAACGCAAAAAGAACAATTGATGGACAGAATGCAGAACAATGTCATACATTCACCCCAGTACAGAGATCTGGGCCTAAATCCATCGTTTTTTTGCTCACCATGCCATTCCAGTTTGAACCCAGCCATATGCAAATCAGTCTTGACCCTGTGCCCTATGGGATGCTTGTTTCTGGTCCAGGGAAGACATGGCTGTGCAGTTCGGGCTGGACTGTTCCCATGAGGCACAGGGTCAAGACTGATTTGCATATAGCTGTGTCTGAACTGGGGTGGCGAAGTGAGCTAAAGAACCATGATGGATTCAACCCAGATCTGTGACTGGGGGTGAGTGTTTGAAAAGTTTCAGCACTCCGTCCATCATCTCCTTGTGTTTGCTTTGTTCGCCCTAAGTTGGCAGGGTATGCCCAGATGTGGGTCCCTTGCTCACTTTGCCACTGGATTCAAGCTAGCCTGGCTGATGATGGCTGTTAGCCCGAAACCGGTCCCAGGATACTTGTTTCCGGTCCAGGGAAGAGATGGCTTGGCAGTTTGGGCTGGACTGTTCCCATGAGGCACAGGGTCAAGACTGATTTGCATATAGCTGTGTCTGAACTGGGGTGGCGAAGTGAGCTACAGAACCATGATGGATTCAACCCAGATCTGTGACTGGGGGTGAGTGTTTGAAAAGTTTCAGCGCTCCGTCCATCATCTCCTTGTGTTTGCACTTTCTAAAAGTGGCATTTTCAAACACACAATTTAAAAACCACCTTCAATAATTGATGTGTTTTTAAATCTGAGTTCAGAGAGCCCAAACTCCAAATCTCCAACTTTTCCCATGTGACATTTACACTTGTAAGATGTTACAAGGTAGCTCCAATGATAGCCCATGGGAGAGCTAGTGTTTGCAATAGTGAAAAACGAAATTGGCAGTATTTTACTATCAGGACATGTAGAACACACCAGTACATATCCTACCTTTCAGATGCATGGCACCCTGGCCATGTGGGTACCTTGGGCCTACCTTAGGGGTGCCTTACATGGAATAAGAGGGAATGTTTGGGCATGGCAAGTTTGTGCACTTGCCAGGTCGACATAGCAGTTTTATACTGCACTAGCAGACACTGCAGTGGCAGACCTGAGACAAGTTTACAGAGCTATTCATGTGGGTGGCACAATCTGTTCTGCAGGCCCACTAGTAGTATTTGATTTACAGGCCCTAGGCACAGACAGTGCACTTTACTAGGGACTTACCAGTAAATGAAATATGCCAATCATGGATAAACCAATTACCAATACAATTTACACAAACAGCATAAGAACTTTAGCACTGATTAGCAGTGGTAAATTGCCCAGAGTCCTAAAGACAACAATGACAGGCCAGAACATTTAGTAGGAAGAAGGTAAAACGTTTGGGGATAACCCTGCAAAAAGGGTCAGGTCCAACACGCATTTTTGTTAGACAGGATACTACTTAAATTCAGGAAAAGATAAATAAATAACTAGTGTCCCTTCTGAGCTCATGGGCCCTTTTGGAGGGTGGAGGTCAGTTAAAAACGATTAGAATAATTAAAAACACGGTACGGCCCGTGAACAAGCCGTAAGGGTGAAATGCGTCGGTAGGAGACCATCTGTTATGGAATAAACAGATAAAGCATTCTTGGGTGTCCGTGGCTTCTTTTTCTACAACAAGAGAAAGTGTTTTGGAGATATATATATATATATATATATATAGATATATATATATACATACACATATATGAACAGAATAACGTGGGCTTCTGAAGGGCAATAACATCAATGTTCGTAGCGAGAGGCTTATAAGAGTGGCATAAAATGATTAATAATCAAACACATTCTGGTTCCACAAAATAGTAGTCTCCCTCATTGCAAGCAAAGTAGGAGGCATGGAGATCAAAGAGAACATGTCTGCCTTACCCTGGCTGGAGCCCTTTCCTCCCCGAATAATAATTCCAGCATTTCAGGGAAACGGTTGTACATATACTGAAAATGTGCCTGGTCCCATCCATAGACCCTTACACACCACCAGTAAAGCAGCAATAATATTGCAAAAAAATTCAATCAAGGTAAAAAAAATCTAATAACAATACAGCATCATTTACAATGTCAGAAAAGGTTCAAATAAACGTTAGCATTACCCCAAACACAAACAGACCAAGGCAGCAATTACTCGGCAAAATACTTTTAAAAGTTGCAGAAAACCACATTAATCAACCATCTTACATATACACAAACTCACAAACCAAATGGGGAAGAAGGTGGTAGATAAAAAAAGAAAATGTTTTTCTACATGGGTCTGGACTCCTGGAGCCACCCCCAATGCTACCCTCCAAAAGGCACATGCAGACAAAGAAATAACTACATTTTGTCATAAAGTCAAGACTATCCACAAGTCCATAAAAAAAAAAATAACTATAGCACATCAGCACCTAAAAAGTAAAAAATTACATTACAAAATATGTCAATGGCCTAGAGAAGAAAGACTAGGCCGCAAACAGTAAAACACTACAGTGGAATGACAAATCTAGATACAATTCACGAAAACAAATAGAAAAGGAGAAAATATATTTAATCCCTGGCCTCCACCATCCAAAAATACATTGCATTTACATTCTTTTTTTTTTTTTTTATATTTTATTTATTGATTTTCAAGCAAAAAGCTCAACAATGCTGCTATATAAGTCAGTACATGTACGAATCTACCAAAATTAAACATCATATGATTGATCTGCACCAGAAGACACAACCACTATTTATCATAACAGATACATCAAGGTACATGAGGAATGAAATACCTTTCAATGTATTGAACACATTAATTCCAGGTTAGGGAGTAGCCAACGCCTGTCGCTGCAGAAATTGGGGCAGTGGCTCCCATATGTCCTTGGGCTTGGATGTTGTTGGGAGTTCCTCTGCATATAGTTCCATGTTGTCCTTACAATAAACCAGGTCTTTGAGCCAGTGATCAACACGTGGCGCCGGCATCCCCTCCCACTTGATAGCGACCCGACGTTTGGCCATTAAGAGCGCTAGTCGTACGAATTTACCCATCGCCCCTCTCAAATGTGGGACATAGCACAGCAGGCAGACCAGTGGCGTACATTGCAACTCAACCCCTGACATGTCGTATAAGTGATGTATCACCTGTCCCCAGAAGCGCGCCACCCTCCCACACTCCCAAGCAAGATGTAGGAAGTCCGCATCGATGTGACCGCATCTCTTACAGCAGCTAGTGTCTCGCAGTCCATATTTGTGTAGCCGGAGAGGCGTATGATATGTCTGATGCAAATACTTGAGGTGAATAATTCGAAGGTTCCCATTCGGCGTGAGTTTACTGGTGAGAGTGCAAACATGTTCCCACTCCTTCTCGGTTACAGGGACAGACAGCCCATCATTTCACCTGTTGAGGCTTCTGTCTGGCCCATGAACCCTCTCTGCTCTTATAGCCCTTTACAATTTCGTGACCAATTTTCTCGGTGTAGGTGTAATCAGCAACAATTGCAGGGAATGCAGAATAGCGGGTTCTAGTGGATAGGAAGTGTAGTGCGAACGCATCGCAAGCCTCAACCTGTGGACAGTGAATTGAAAGAGTAGGGTAGGGTTAGCTATGTATTGAAGGTCCCCAGTGTCCAGAAAAGAACCATTTGGATATAGGTCTTGCATTGTAGTGATGCCTGCCTCCGCAAGCGACCGCAGAGGGCCCGCCTCCTGCGCTACAGATATAGCAGCGTGATGTCCCAGGGGCAACGCCGGAGCATAAATGGGCAACTTATCAGCAAGGCGGCCTATAGCCTGCCAGGCTGCGATTGTTGTATCAAGCGTGTTGATTTCAGACTTTGGAGTACCGCGGCGTGAATGAGTAAATAAACTATATAGAGGTGTCGGATAGGCATTTCCCTCTTCCACTGCCACGTGTGGGGTGTAAGCATGTGGATGCAACCAAAAGTAAGCATATTGCGCCTGAGCGCTCAGATAATATATGTAGGGATCCGGTACACTAAATCCCCCTTTATCATAATCTAGCGTGAGGGTAGTCCAACTCACCCTCGCTTGTTTCCCTCCCCAGATCAACTTGAGCAGAGAGGCGCACAATGTGTTAAAAAAAATGTCGCGCCGGTGTGATCAGGATATTGGCAAACAGATATAAAAAACGCGACAGTACCACCATCTTTATAATTGCAATGCGGTCCGCCTAGGACAATGGCAGCGCTATCCATCTTCCAATCTGCTCGTCTAATTTAACGCAGGCCCTCCCATAGTTTTCTCGCATAACGACATCCGGGTCACGATGGACCCAGACCCCCAGGTACTTAACTGGATCGGTGGTCCAGATCAGCGGGAACTCCATGGCCGGAGAGGGAGTGTTTGCCGTCAGAGGGACAACCACCGACTTCTCCCAATTAATCGTGAGTCCTGAGATGAGCCCAAACCTGATATATTCTCGGAGCACTGGGGCCAAATACCGAGCAGGGTCCCGCACGAAGAGCACCATATCATCAGCATATAATGAGATACCAACCGGTCTGTGATGAAAGTTGAGAGCCGTTTCCCTCTGCCGTTGACGGATCACACAGGCCAGGGGCTCCAGTGCAATAGCGAACAGTAACGGCGAGAGGGGGCACCCCTGTCGGGTACCACGCTTAATATCGAAGGGCTCGGACGTCAACCCACCCACTCGGACCTGCGCCGAAGGACTCTCATACAGTATCCGCACCCAGCCCAAAAAGAGAGGTGGGAACCCCATCCACCGCAATATGCGAAACATGTAAGTCTATTCAATGGAGTCGAACGCTTTAGCGGCGTCGAGCAACACCGCTGCAGCGTGCAATTGTGGGTTAAGGACATGAAGCATCGCAAAAATAGTCCGTAGATTGTGGGACATGGATCGCTCAGGGATAAAGCCAGATTGGTCCGGAAGGACCAAGCTGGGCATCAGGGGTTGGAGCCTCGTGGCCAGAATTTTCGCTAAAATTTTAGTGTCAATATTTATCAGCGAGAGCGGCCGATACGATTCGCATGCATCAGGTGGCTTGTCCTTTTTTAGCAAAGTAACAATCAGAGCCTGACGGAGAGATGGGGGTAGAGTCCCGGTTTCATGCACCTCCGCATACATCTCCAGAAGATGCGGCGTGAGGAGATTTGCATATTCCTTATAAAATTCTGCCGTGAGCCCATCCGGCCCAGGCGCTTTGGCATTGGGTAGAGCTCTGATTGCCGCTTTTATGTCTTCCGCAGCAATCGGATGATTCAAATAATCCCGATGGTCATCAGCTAGCCACGCACAGGCAATGTTCTCTAAGAACTCTTCTGTTGCGGCATCTGGCCCCGTTCCCTGGGAGGTGTATATAGTGGCATAGTACCCTCTGAATTGCTCCACTATGTCCACAGGGTTGTAGTGCTCAACCCCAGGGGTGTCCGTTATTTTGTCTATGTAATGGTGTTCTGCGCGCACTCTTAGTCTCTCAGCTAAAACCCGACCCAGCCTCCCGCCATCGCCATATTTCCTGGCTATGTGTCGCTTTGACAAATATTTAATCTCTGACTCCGCTAGTGTGTCATATTCCAGGATCAGTTCATGAATTTGTGCCAGTGTATCAGAGGTGGGATGAGCCGTGTAAGCCCTCTCCAGGCCCTGTAGTATGCTCTCTATTCTAGTGAGTTGCATCCTAAGATCTTTAAGAATGTCAGCGGTGGTGCTAATGCACACCCCACGAATTGTCACTTTAAATGCTTCCCACAAGGTTGCCGCACTATCCACAGTGCCCTTATTGATCTCGAAATATTGCACTATGGCTTTATGTATAGTGTCAGCATATATGGGATCTAGTAATGCGGACGATTGGAATCGCCAGGTGAACGGCCGTCGGGCTGCGGCCGGGGGGGTGAGTACCAATTGCACCGGATTATGATCAGAGAGCGTACGCGGAAGCGTGGCGACATCAGTCACCCACGCAGCAGCGCTTTCGCTGAGCAGCCAATAATCCAGCCGGGACCAACTGCCGTGGGCAGGAGTGGCATGAGTACCCACCCGCGCATCTCCGTTTCGAAGGCGCCAGACCAGCCCAAATTCCAGAATAGCATTATTAATACGATGGGCCACTCTAGGCATGCGAATGCCCTGCGGGCTGGACTTATCTAAGTTAGGATTCAGGTAGGTATTGAGATCCCCCCCCCACACTATGGTGGTCTCCGGCCAGTCTCGCAGTGCTATACATACGCTGGAATATTTCTGGTTCGTCTGCTATGGGACCGTATGTGTTTATGAACGTGATCAGTGTCATACCAAGCTTGCCCTGAACCATGGCGCAGCGCCCTCCATCGTCTACATGTGTTCTATGTGGAGTGAACGGTATACCCTTTTTAATCAGTATGAGGACCCCCCTGGCGTATGAAGAGTACGAAGAGGCTAACTTGAACCCAGCCCATTTGTTCGCCACCTTAGCCTCTGTAGATTTAGTTAAATGGGTCTCTTGAAGGAAAGCAATCTGCGTACCATGCCTGTTCAAGTATGCAAATGTTTGACGAATTTTCTTGGGGGTGTTTAACCCTCTAATGTTCCATGTCATATACCTGTATCCATCACCCATGGCCTCCCGGAACGTCTTTCATCACAATTGGAGCTTTCTCCTGGTAACCCCGATACATTCCATTGAAAATACGCTGTCTCCTCCTGGTGCCAACACAACCACACTGATCAATCCCCTGCACTACAACATTGAAATAGGTAGCAACTTCACGTGGAACCAATCCCCAACACCTCCCCCCTCCCACTACAACCTCACAATTAGGTCGAGAATATGATCCCCCCTCCCTCCCTTTACAACCCCCAAATCCCATGGTGAGACTTCCAACAAATAAGGGAGCTCCAGTGGGGGGGGAAGAAACGACGGCATACACCTACCATACGGCAGGGCGGCCGGGTATCATGTCAGAAATCCCCCTTCCTGACACATGCTAACATGAAAAAAAGAGTGCACCAACAACCAATGAATGTCAATGCCGTATGATGCTGTCATGAGAAGTCACTTTGCACCCATGTGCAGCGGGTTCATGCATTCATGTTGAACAAAAAATTGGAGATTATGGCCTAGCCGAAAGATAGTGGACCTACATATTCATCAAGTCAATGCAATATAGGAGAACCACATTAGTCATTGTCACTTAAAGTTGGGGAGTTAGAGGGCCCGCTAGAGGTGACCTTGGGATTCCGGCGCCGGCAGATGTGCTTTGCAAACTTCAAGGCTGACTTGTGGTCTGTAAAAAAGTGAGCTTGCCCGTCATGAGAGATTTTCAATTTAGCTGGGTAGAGCATGGCATAAGGAACGGAGGAAGACTGTAGGAGCCTTTTCACCGGTACAAAGTCTCTGCGGGCAGCCTGCACTGCTGGGGTGTAGTCCGGGAAAAAGGACAGGTTATTGCCATTATGAGTGATGGGACTCTTAGCCCTCGCCTCTCGGAGAATAGCATCCCGGTCTGCGTAATTGAGTAAGCGTGCTATAATCGGACGCGGTGGGGCACCCGGCACCGGACGAGGGCCCAGTGAGCGATGCGCCCTCTCTACAGTCATTACCGGGGAGAGCACGGACCCAAACAGCTCGCGCAGGAGAGTCTCAATGAAGGGTTCCATTTTCGATATGGCCGTCGACTCCGGAAGGCCAAGAATTCTGAGGTTATTACGTCTAGACCGTGCTTCCAGGTCTTCGTTCTTCGCCTTGATGACTTCTAGCACCTTTTCCATGCTCATGAGCTGTGCCCGCGATTCAGCCTGTGAGTCCTGCGTGTCCGATAGCCTGTTCTCTACGCCATCCAGTCGTGTTTCATGCTGTTCTACTTTTTTCTTGACCGCGTCGAGACTGGAGGTTAGCGCGTCGATTTTGCCGTAAATGGTTTTAAGGCCAGAGCGCACCTCCAGCAAGATTGATCGCATGTCCTCTTCTGGGCGATCTATAGTGTCATCCGGAGCGTGGGCAGTGCCCGCCTCCACCGGTGCCTCCATATTGCGTGTCTGCGTATGTTAGAGCGCTATCCGTCGTCAAGTCTGAGCCAGAGGCACTCAATCGGACCAACAGGCCAGCCCAGCTCTGTCTGCTGCCCACAGCTCCACCGGTGCCCCAGAGCCCACGGACAAGCAGACCGCCAGGACCACCTCCGGCCTGCGCGGAGGGCAATTCACACGAGGCAGCGCCGGTGATAGCACCCCCAGTGCGCCCCGTCCCCAAAGAGGGCGAGCAAGGCAGCCCCGGGAAGAAGGTAGAAGGCGGAGGGCACACAAAGCCAGCAGCAAGGCCCAATGCACACCCCGCCCCCCGCAGGTTGTAAAAGCGTCTCCTGTAGGCCGCCCGGCGCTCAACACGGGCTCTCCTCCTCGGTATCTGGACTCGGGGCCTCGGGACCAGGGAGCTCAGCCGAGCCGTAGCACAGTTGGCGGAGAGACCCAGCCGGGCCGCGCAACACCTGCGCCGTCCCCGGCCTCGAGTGCCAGGAGAGAGCCGGGCGCCTCTCACCTCCCGTCGCTGGTCTCCCCTCCTCCCACACCACAGAGCACCGCCAAGATCCCCCTGAGAGGTGTGAGTAATGAGGGGCCAGACACACTGCAGGAGACCACCAGCGCTCCCCGCCGCACCCAATCCCCACAGGGCACGAAGCCCACAGTAGGCCCAGGCCACGGACACAGAGCGGCGCAGCCCCCACCCTGTATCCCAGTCCCCCCGCACCCACCTCTCACTTGCTGATGTCTGATCCCTCGCAGCGGCACCACCAATCACCACCGTCACAGGAACTTGGGTGCTCCCTCAGGGCGCAGAGACAGGGCAGGCCCCGCCGGAGCTCGACAGCCAGCTGCAATCGGCACCAATGGCCCGCCCGCAGGGATCACACCACTCCGTGTGCTGCTCCCACGCACGACGGCTTCCGCACTCTGGATCAGCTCCTGACCGCCCGGTGTTACCTCCGCCCGATAGCGGGGGCCGCCTTCTCACAGTGAAATCCTGCGCCGCCGATCGGACTCTCAGCGCACGGCGGCCATTTTCTCAGCTACCTCCGCACCGCCTCTGCCTCTTCGGTTCAGAAAAATTGCCGGCGGTGTCGGGCCCTGCAACAGGCTCGCTATGGTCAGTGTCGTGAAGGTCTCTGGTGCACGAGCCTACAGACCGCAGCATGAGGGATAAACGATGGTAATTGCCGGATTATGGAGCCCAGCCTGCGGAGCTCCCGCACAAGGCAGCCATTCCGCTGCGCGCCGAAACCACGCCCCTGCATTTACATTCTTATGTCAATCCCACGTGGCCTTGCCTGCACCCCGTACTCCAACCCCCGGGCCATCAAGCAACAAACAAACAAAATCAAAACAATAAAAAAGGAACACAAATAGTGGTGCCTGCCTGCCTCAAACAACAAACATTTTGCAACCTACTGCAATGAACATACTTGATTTGCTCCCAAAACGTTAAAACTTCTTGACTGGAATGTGCAGCAGAGGTTGGAGACAAATGATGAGTGATTCTTTCCCTCTAAACTCCAAAACCAAAGTGACCAAGGGCTCAACAAAGTGCAGGAAGAGGTCTTCAGGACAGGAAGAGGAAGTTTATACTCTACATACAGTAGCCTACCTCTCTATCAGTGGCGGCTCCTGGAGGGAGTGCTGTGGGGCGGTGGGGTGGGGCGGGGCGGGGGAGGGGCAGGGTGGGGGGTAGTAAACTACGGCCCCGCAGCACTCCCTCCAGGAGCCGCCACTGCTCTCTATCCCTCTCTCTCGTGCTCTGAAAACAAAAAAATAAAAATTAAATGAATGCATTTTGCCCTACAAAAATGACCTGAATGGTTCACTTAGGTATAAAATGGACTCAAAATGAATGTTCAAGTTAATTTGAATAGTGCCTGTGTTAAAGGACTGCTCACGTATTTATGCACATTGTGTTGATCACTTTATTTCTGCCTTCCTGTAATAGGATATTACCCAAACGGAAATCTTGTTTACATAATGTAGCGTAATGGCAGAATATCAGGCTTTCCATAATGCAAAGTGCCAACGATTCAAAGAGAATATGCTGGCCTAAAGACAATTATCCGCAGTCCTACAGATTATTATCAATTGCTATTTGCTGGTGAAATGGGTTTTGGATCTGCATCAATTGGCATTTCCTTGGAATTTGATGAGAGTCCTGTACGGTTGTTTTAGGGAAATACAGAAGATTTTATAACATAGCTGTTAGACCTGGCATTTCTTGGCGTGATTACCCCAGACTTTTTGCCTCTACCTCTTCTATTTTTGATGCTGTGATGGATTTCGTTTTACTGGCTTAGATGCTTTGGGCACTTTGCCACTGTCAAAGTGCAAGTGCTCCCTGTGTAAAGCGTAATGGTAATTGGTTGTCCATAATTGGTATGTTTGCCTTACTAGTAAAGTCCCTAGTAAAGTGCACTATGTGTGCCAGGGCTGGTAATGCAAATGCTACTAGTGGGCCTGCAGCACTAATTGTGCCACCCACTCCAGTAGCCTTAAAGAGAGATCTCAGGCCTGCCACTGCAGTGCCTGCGAGCAGTTTGTTAAATTGCCATGTTGTCCTGACAAGTGCACCCACTTGCCAGGCCTTACCCTTCCCTTTTTATGCACATCAGACACCCCTATGGTATGCCCAAGGTGCCCCCTGGGCAGGGTGCAGTGTATGTGAAAGGTAGGACATGTACTAAGGTGTGTACCATGTCCTGACAGTGAAATACTCTCCATTTCGTTTTTCACTGTTGCAAGGTCATCTTGCCCATAGGACAGAATGGGGAGGCTGTGTAATATGTTTCCAGCCTATCTTCCCATAGGCTTAAGATGGAGAGGTGAAGTTTAGTGTGCCTGAATTCACAATTTATTAACACATCTTTTTCTGAAGGTGGTTTTTACATTGTGTGTTTAGAAACCACACTTTTAGAAGTGGCTGGTTTTTGGTTCTAACAATTCTGTGTGTCTCTGCCTGGTTGTGGATTGACTGTCTGGATTTGAATGTGATAGGATCTGGGAAATGTCCTGACCCAGGGGAGGAGGTGAGACAGCAACAGGCTGACCTGCATCTGGAGTGTAGGGGGGAGGAGTAGCCCCTGGAGGTGAAGAGGCCTGGGCTGCCGCCATAAAACAATGGCTCCATCTCCTACTGAGTGATTGAAGACCCAGACCCCCACTAGCAAAGGAAAAAGGTGTCACTGGCAGGGAGACACCCAGAACTGGTTTAGACAGGGGTCAGTGCCCCCCTGAACACAAAGACTTCAAATACATTTATGGGTATAACTATGAGAGCTGAAACCCCTGAACGTTGGACTGATCAAGACTGAAAAGGATTGAAACTATTTCGTGGTCAAGAGGAACCTCTGCCAAGGAAGAAACAGCTGAAGAGACTGAAGGAAAGGACTGACCCTTGCTGTGTGTTCTGGGGCTGGCCTGCAGTTTGCTGATTTAACCAAGGAGAGGCTAAGGGACTTTGCTGTGTGCTGTGTCCTGAAGTAACTTGTCCCCAAGGGCCCGAGGAGAGCTGGCTCCCTGTTGTGTGCATGTGCTTTTTGCAGCCTGAGACCTTCGTGAGGATTGCCCTGTGATCATGTGCACCCGGAGTCCAAGTGAGTCTCAGCGACGCTGTGTGCGTGTGCTTCGTGCAGCCTGAGACCTTCGTGAGGATTGCCCTGTGATCGTGTGCACCCGGAGTCCAAGTGAGTCTCAGCGATGCTGTGTGCTTCGCGCAGCCTGAGACCTTCGTGAGGATTGCCCTGTGATTGTGTGCACCCAGGGCTCAAGTGACTCTCAGCGACGCTGTGTGCGTGTGCCCTGTTGCAGCCTGAGACCTTCGTGAGAAATTGCCCCGTGACGGTGTGTCCTGGAGCAGTCTTGTTCTCTGCGTCGATCGAGCAGCGTGACCAGAGCTGCTGTGATCGTCATTGCCATCGGCCCGGACCGGCATCCCCAGAGGAGCTGTGCCGCCGGCCCGAGCCTGCCTTTGCCAAAGAGAGACCTCGAACCATCATCGTCGGGGGTCCGAGATCCACTGCCCAAGATCAACGAAGTCGCACCGGAGGCCCAAGTCGTGAGGAGAGGAGAGTGAGATCGCACCCCCCAGGTAACGCTCAGTGAGCGTGCATGTGTCGCCGCCTGGGGCGGGGTGCGGGCTCCGAGAGAAACGCTCTCGGCCTTTCCCATCTTTGCAGCGCGAGCCTCCGCTCAAGACCGTATCGCGGCCCGTACTTGCCGAGGAGTGGCAGTACCGGGGCCGGAGTGTGGAGCTGCACTTGTTATCTATCATAACGGTGTTGCGGGCATGTTTTGGCAGTAGCTGACCGCGAGTCAGTAAGAGTGGCATAGAGACCGTGCAGAGCACCGCGATCGGTGCTGAAGTATCTTATTTTTGCATTACGAACTGCCTGATTGTTGCATTACGAAGTGCCTTATTTTTTGCATTACGAACTGCCTGATTGTTGCATTACGAATTGCATTATTGTCGCATTACGAACTGCCTGATTGGTGCATTACGAATTGCCTGATTCTTGCATTTGCATTAGGACTGCATTAGATCATTGAGAATTGCTCATTAATACTGCAAGAACCTACCAGTGAAATCATGAAATTGTTGTGCTCTGCTTTGAACATTGATCAGAGACTGCATTGTAGCTACAGGCCGGAGGCTTCAGGTCTTGTAGAGCCGGTTAATGGCACCATCAAGTCAAGAGTGGCAAAGGTGTGTTAGTCAACTTCATTGAAATGGCCAGATGCGCTGCCTCTGGTGCTCATGAGTCTGCATAGCACCCCTGATAGGAGAACAGGGCTTTCTCCCCACGAAATTTTGACCGGAAGAGCTATGCGTTTGCCTATGGTGCCAGCTACAGCATTGATAAACATCACTGATGATTTAGTGTTGGATTATTGTAAGGGACTGGCTGATGTGATTACTTCTGTATCCCACCAGGTCGAGGCTGCGACTGCATCCACCTCGAGAGACCTGCTGCATGATCTTAATCCAGGTGATTGGGTACTAGTTCGCAAGCACATGAGGAAGAGATGTCTTGATGCTCGCTGGCGAGGACCATATCAGGTGATATTGGTCACAAGTACTGCTGTGAAGTGTGGAGGATTGCGGAACTGGATACACGCTTCCCACACTCGCCGAGTTCAAGCGCCTGCCGAGGAAGAGAGTCCCCTGGTTCCGAGAAGCATGTGTGGACCTGCCACAGACGACAATGAAGGCACAGGCCCAGCTGTAAGAGTTTCGGATGAAACGGAACAGCCAAGTGAGCACGAGAGCTGAGTGCTCCTGAATTGAGCCCAGATCCTGAAATAGATGATATTGCAGATGTGAACTTTGCACCAGATCAAGGTGAGCGGTCTATTGCAGAAGGATCAGATCAAGAGGAAGAGAGGAGAGCAGATGCCAGAGCGTAAAAGTGGCCAGCAAGAAAAGAAAGGCTGAATATAAGGCTTGCATCTGAGAAAAATCTCGCTCCAATTCCTGAAACATCTGAATCAGATCAAAGTGACGCTGAAGAAAGACCGGATGGTCTGAGACGCTCCAGAAGAGAAAGAATAGCATCTCGAAGATAGGCATCTCCTGAGTGGACGTACCTGGCTGCAGATGCAGAGCCCAGCGAAGTCCGGGAGGTTGGGAGCTGGTACGGTGAGCTACGGAGGGGACACCCTCTCGATTGAAATACAGTTGCTGGTCCCAGGCGTAGAAGCGTTTGGAACACTAACTCTGCAAGTTCCAAATCCTCCAAAGCTGAGTGGATTGCGTTACCTGATCCTCAATCAGGTTGTCTTCCCTTCATTTGGCCGACAGCTCACCGCGCAAGAATTAGGAGAAATTCGTGCGGAGATTCTGCAACTTGTCCTCAAAATACTTGGATCAAATATCATTAACGATGAAGCTTGAATGATAACCAAAGAAAGCATTAGGCCTTAGAAAGAAGATAACTTAGACCCCAGTTTAAGAAGATTTAAAATTAGGAACTTTCTAGTAGATGAAGGAGTGAGGAATAGGGCTGACTACATCTCTTCAATAGGTTTAGTATCAATCAAATGAACTTTGACATAAATTGCATGGGAGAAGAGAAGTGAGAAAGACATTGTTAAAACAAAGAAAACAGAAAGAGACTGTGTTTTCCCTTTTGTGCTTCGGAACGGATCAATAGAAACCATGGTGTCCGAAAAATCAACACGCAAACAGAAGTGCATCATTGGCACCCTCATTGTAGTGGTGCTTATTGTTATAACTGTGCTGATCGTTGCATCTCTAGTTGGATCTCAGGATGTCGGACAGAATAGGGTACAGGAAACACTCACTACACCAATTTCTGAGTTAGATGAGGATGCATCCGCAAGGGATCTAGAAATGATTAAGGAAACCAGTCGTAGATTGCATGTTGATTTGTCAAAGGGTGATTTCACTTTGAATGCGTATGCTCGATTATTGTATGAGTATGTGGATACCATGGAAGCGAAGGATTGCTATGTGTGTATGCAATTACCAGCCTCAGTAGAAGAAGGCATTCGATACCACCATTTGCCTTTGACCTATGGCATTACATGTAGTGTGTTGTTGAGCATGTTTTATAGCAAGGCACACTTCGAGTACTATTTCTCAAATTATGATGTGGTACTCTCGGAAGTCCCAGTTCTTAAATACATGAATAAATATGATTATTATAAGGAAGTAGAGCGAATGTCAAAGTATTTCGTGCCTACCATTACTTTAGATACATCCTATGCCCATAGACACAATTTAACCTGTATATTAACTGACATTGAAAAGAAATTTATTGATCAGATAGAAGATCGGCATAGACAGACTCTATTTAGACCAGATCCAAAGCACAAGGTTACCCCATGGACTAAACAAGAATTAGATCATAAAGCAAAGGGGAGTTTTGGACCCATAGCATTAGACTTCCAGCAGAAGGGGAAGTTGTGTATTAGACACCCGACCACATACTACGATAAAATATTTGTGGGTGAAAGTGATTGTGAGCACGTCTTCTTGATCGAAGAATCAATTAGAAAAGCATTATTGGACAAAATAACAATAGTGCCCAATGTGTATTTTGTGTGTGGAAAGAATGCCTATGTGAAGTTGCCCAAAAATTGGTATGGCACTTGGTATTTCCCAAGATTTTTCATGTGAATGATTTATGGCCCCTAGAAAGAAAAAGACCTCACAGAGGAAAACGTGGTGTGAGTGCAGGAGAAGTGATTGGAGACATATTTGGGGCTATGATACCGAGTATGGGTGTGATTCTGAATGATTTGAAAATCAGAAAGCTGGCAACATTAGTGGATAAGCTCTCAATAAGTACAGCTCAGATTTTATTACTTGTAGATGGGGAGATGGTTTCGATAAGGGCTATGGTTTTGCAAAACCGTATTGCCCTAGATGTGCTGCTAGCAAAAGCCGGAGGAGTCTGCAAATTATTGAAAGTTCAACAGTGCTGTACTTATATTCCTGACAACAGTCGGGATATAAGGAAATATATCAACAATATTTCAGATATACACCAAGAGTTACGTGAGATGGCTGCTGAAGGACTCTGGGAACAAGTGGGGAAAGGATTTGGTAAGATAGGCAGTTGGTTTGGAAGTTTGGGACAAGGAATAATGGGATATATCTTGAAGCCTATTATAATAGCTGTCATTTGTATAATTGTCCTACTAGGCGCCATCAAGGCTTGCAAATGGCAAAGGGCACGACATCAGGAGACTGTTTCGAGAAAGCGAGAGCACCAACTTGAACGACTGCAGGACAGTCATTACCAGCACCTTAAGGGGTTAGAACGATTCAGACAGGGACGGCAAGCTACAGCTTCTGTTTAGGTCGGTCTCTTCTACGAGGAGAAAAACTACAGAAGAATAGAAAGTTGGTGTTATGACACTAGTCATAAGAGGGGGGAACTGATAGAGCACTGATAGCACTCTATTTTGTATGAGTGCACTATACTCATGGTTTAAACGCACTCTCATGTATTCGTATTGTTTGCAGTGTTTTACGACTATTAAGAAACATCTATTTGAATCATTTGATGTTGAAAATTAGTGAACGCATTTAAGTAGAACTTTGTATGTATTACGATTCCTTCATGCATAATGTGCAGGACGATATTATTTCTATACACCATAATTGTGGTTAGTTTAAGTTGCCTGAATTATAGGCCCAAAGTCATAAGTTTCGATTCTCCTTGCTCTTGAGAAATAGATAATTAAATGTTGTTGTGTTCGAAATTAGAATGTTCTCATCCTACTGCAGGTGAAAGAATACACATCGTTATTTTCAGAGTTAAGGAGAGACCCTGAATGTCTTTGAAGATGGCTAGGAAGCGAGAAGGGAGGATGCCTTGCGTATCTGGTCTGTCTGAAAGCCAAGGCCACTGGAAAGAAGATATCACTAATTAAATTTGTGTCATGAAAAAAGAGCTACTGCATAGAGGTGCAATGGATAGTTTTAAGAAGAATGACGTATTGTGGGTTGAATCCCATCTTTTGTATGATGCGCAGGGACAGCGAGACCAGACTTCTGCTAGCTTTCGGAGGAGAAGGAGCATCTTAGAGCAAGCTCCATAGCCATAAGTAAAATGACCCATTTGACGTGAGTACTTCTAAGGAAGTCGACACGTGCTGACACCGTTGGGGAATGATAGAAGAGAGACAGGAAGGGCCCTCATGTAGAGCAGTGTAGGGAAAGATTTTGATTTCTTTCAATGAGCCGAGAACTGAATATCGCATCTATTCTGTGTTGCGTTGTGATTTTGGAATTTATAATCATCTGTCTTTTGGGCCGAATTACTTATATTCGTAAACTTGGCTCTGTATTAATTTTTCTGTACCTCTATACTTTGCTATTGAGATGAATTTACATCCAATTGTTTTTGGCCTTATAATAAATATTCAAACTGCACTTTGGAGTTGGTGGTCTTTTCAGGCATGACGACTTTGCTGATATCTGTCTGAGTTGTTTCCTCCCCATAACCACTTTTAGTAGGTAAATAAAAGATTGATCGCTTATGCTATACTTAGTAGGGAACATTAGGTGTGCAATTTAGCGTAATCACCAGCTTTAGGCATAACGCACTGTTAGATGCGACCAGAAAATTGTTTGCTAAGAGCATCCTTCTCCATCTTAAGGACTGGGCTTTTGGAAATAACTTCGTCCCTGCAGAGCAAGCAGGGTTCCGTAAGCACAGCGGCACATTAGATAATATTACCGCCTTGCAAACCCTGATTGTATACTGCCTTTATAGATTTCTCCACGGCTTTTGACCGGGTAGACCGGGGGACGCTGTGGAGGAAATTGGCTGCAATGGGGATCACTATGCATTTGCTCAGACTTATTATAGCATTGCACTCCTCAACTTGGACTAAGGTTTTGATGGGGGTAATCAGGGCCTGTCGAATAAAGTAGAGAATCATAATGGGTTGAAGCAAGGGTGCCTGTTAGCAGGGCCGGACTGGCTACCGGGCGTTTTGGAATGCTGCCGAGCTGGGGGCTGATTTCGTTGATGGGACCTGCGTGTGCTGAACGAAATTCGTTTTGCCTTGTTGATTTCGCAGCACACGCAGGTCTCCATCAACGAAATTAGCCCCCACCGCAGTGACATCAGCCCCCAGCTCGGCAGCATTCCAAAACGCCCGGTAGCCAGTCCGGCCCTGCCTGTTAGCCCCTCTCCTCTTCTCTCTTTATATTAATGACTTGCCGATTAGGGTGGGGCTGTGTAAAGGGGATTCCCCAAAATTAGGAACAATGAAATTGAGTTGTCTGCTTTATGCGGATGACGCCATCCTGATGGATCTAACCCCGATAGGACTTCAAAGGCTCCTTAATGAGTTGGCATGCTATGTTGATGATCATTTTTTTAAAAATAAATATAGCAAAAAGTAAAATTCTGATTTTTAGCTATCAGGGGTATAGAGTCAGGAAAAATATGCATTGGTTCCTGTGGAAAGACAAAATTGATGTAGTGAAATTGTACCCGTACCTGGGAAGAATTTTTACAAGCAGATGCGCTAGCTGTGATCATGCTGACCAATGCCGAAGTAAGGCAATATCTCAGGCATGCGCAATTGGTAGATTTTACAAATGTTGCGGCCAAAGACACTTTCCACACGTTTTATTAGTAAACAAAATTAAAATCCCACCCGTACTGAGTTACGCTTGTGAACTAGTGGACGAACAGCAGTGGGGTTATTCTGAGAAGGTAGAGGGGCGTATTTGTCAACAGATCTGTAATTTGAAACAAGCAGCCCCCACATCGGCAATTCGGCTTGAATTCGGGCTCCTCTCAACCTATGTTTTCGCGATGGCTGCATGCTTGAGATGGAGTAATGCCTTACTGAACAACACTGAAAACCCTTTACGGGCAGCGCTAAGGCAGGAAATATTTGCAAGCCTGAAGGGGAAAAGCGTTGTTTTTAGGAACTATGTGAAAGCGGCAGACTTGTTTGGAATTAGGCTTAGTAGCGTAGGCTCCTTACCAAAACAAGCACTAAAAATGCTAATCAAAAAGACCATTTATGAAGTCTGTCGTAAAAGAGATACTGCCTTGTGCTTAGATTATTCCGGCAATAATACAATAGTTGTGAGCAGTATTTATAAACAACCTCAACCGTATGTTGTATGGAATCTCCCCCACGGAGTGCGCAGAACTATCCTGTTGTGAAGGATGAATCTGCTGCCCCTACAAATTATAACAGGGACGTGGGAGGAATTAGTCAGGCAGGACAGACTTTGTCACCTATGTGGAAGCTGGGTACAGGATTTAAATCATGTTTTATTTGTCTGTCCCTTATTACAACCATTACGACGTCGATTGCTGAGGCCATTGTATTTAAAATATAACATCGCCACAGCCGAGGAGGCCCAACATTTCCTTTTTCCCCCCACCCACCCTGAACAAGTGTGTTTAAAAATTTCTATTTTTTTTAAACAATTTTTAATTATATTTTAGATAAGAACTAATGTGAAGAAGTTGGCTGTGGAATCCTGAAGCGGGTCCTTTGTGGACAATCTTCATTGAATATTATAATTATAATTGCAAGGTCCTCCTATTATATATCCAAAGATGTTATAGAATCTAATGGTACAATCTGAACTATACCTCCCTAGTTATTTGGCTCCCTAAAGGATCAAAGGATGAATGGAATTGGTATAGCACTCACGTACTTGCACTTTTGATATCATGTATGCTGCTATGTAGACTGCATTGCATAATGAATGTATTTTGCATCTTTTAGGCTATTGCTTGTATTTTTTCCTGGGGTCCGTCTGAGCAAAGTTCATCTTTTATTTTTAATAGAAATTGTTGCAGGATGTTTGATATTGGTATTATATTCGCATTTGCACTTTCATTTGTCTTGCTCTAATGAATTTAGTATGTACAATGAAATCTGTAACCGTTAGATCTCTGCATATACCTTGTACTTATATTATATATAGAATTTTAAGATGTTGTATAATGAAGTCAAAGTTTTTAGAGTATTTAACGGTACAGCTTGACCCAAACTGTATTGTCAGTTTTCCAATAGAATGGTGAAATTGGTCTAATATTTGCGTACTTGCACATTTAGTCTTAGCAAGCTGCTTGTTTCTTGTACTGCTCAACAAAAGTGATGAATTTATGGTTTTATATGTATTTTTTTGTTACTGTTATTATAGCTCTGGATGATTTGTTAAATCAGAGCCTTTTATTCGTATATTTTTATGTGGAACTCCTAGGAGCTCCAAATCATAATAAAAAAAATTGACATTAAAAGCAGACTAAGGTGCTGCTTTGGGTTTTTCCACCTTATGATCTCAACGAGAATGATATGTAACCCACATTTTTAGGGTAGGTGGGTTTGTTATTTCCTAAAACTCCCTCTTTTTTTGGTGCACTACCTGCTTGTTGTACTTGGTTTTCACCAGCGTAATAGTTGGGGCTCTCTACGACTAACCACATTTTTCTGTGATTGTAGCTTGAATAAACCATGTTGTTTCACAATAACTGTTACTAATGTCAATTACTAAAATAAGAACAGATTTTTGGTACATAAAACTAAAAGTTATCTTACGTCCTCATATATGGAAAAGTCATAAGCTGCTGAGAGCTCTGTGGTTATTCAACTATAACTATCCAAGAATTGAACTAATCATTATAATTATTACTGTCCTATCATTGATTTCAAATTATTTTTATTGGATTGTTTTCAATAAATCAATAACTGTTTTACACTGTTTCTCTGTTCAAAATAAAGCATCACTCCACAATGAACATATAGTAATACTTGTTATGCAAATGCTATGGATGGTAACTATGCTGTATTCTCAAGCAGCTTTCAGTCTCCCAAATAGTTTAGACACTAAGGGGCCGATTACGATGCCGTAGCAAACGGGTCGGAGCCATTCCTACGGCATCGTAATCAGCAGTTTGGATTCATTTCCGACCGACCCATTTGGATGGAGTCAGTCGGAAATGAATCCAAACTGGATTTCCGAATGGCTTCCGACGGGCTCAGAGAGCCCGTCTGCCATTCGGAAAGCCTCCTGTAATCCCAAGGGTGGCTCTTTCCGCCTGAGGGATTACAATGTCGGATTCCGACAGCCTTTCTGTGCCGGCCATTCCGACACAGAAAGGCTGTTGGAAGCCAACTTTGGGGGCCCCCAGCAGGGCCCCCATGGGTGCAAGGCCTCCGGATGGCGGCTGAGGGAGAGGGCACCTATGGTGCCCCCCCTGTTGATCCCTGCACTCCATGGCAGGCACCTCAAGTTGCCTGCCACGGGGTGCAGGGATGAACTGCACCTCTTCTCTTTACAGTGAGAGCATGCATTCCGGTCGGAATGCATGCTCCCATTGTAAAGAATAGGAGTGTGACCGAACAGTGTTTGGTTGCATCCTGATTGCTGGGTTGGGACCGCAGACAGGAGGTCGGTCGGTCGGTCCTAGTACCAAACCGATGTCGGACAGACTCAGGTCCGTCCGACATCGAAATCGGGCCCTTAGTTTATAATGATAGGGAATTACAAATTGGAAGGGGGAAACAAAGAGGAGTACACAAGCATATAACTCAAAATAATAGGCTGGTAAATGGACAGAAGGGATTGCCAGGCAGGGAGCGAATCCGAATATGCTAAGCTTTAACACAGACTGAGCTTCTCAACACCCACCAGGAACAACAATGGTCAGGTTATGGGAGAAGTCCCGGCTCGTCAAGAGTGTCACCCATCTGGATGAATAATGGTCCTCACATACTATATGTGTCACCCAATCCCATAAATAACACCCACTTGAAGGTTCAATGAGATTAAACAATAGCATGTAATAGTACCTTTGCCAGGTCAACGTTATGAATAAATAGTGTGAAAGAGTGATTTTACCAGGGAAGCCCTCACGATGCAGCAGATGTCAGTGACACCACAGCCATGAAACAGTCCTAGCATTGATGTGGTCATAGATGGTCATCAAATACTAGAGGTGGGTGCTATTTTGCTCTGTAGATGTGTAAGTTCTAGTCAATTCTTGGGCACGTTTGATTTTCCTGACCGTTTTGCTAATGCAATACTGGCAGTGATATAGAAGAGCATGATGGGAATAGCACACCTAGTAACTGTCCACCTAAAGTAAAAAAGCTGGGGTACTTTACATTTAAACGCTGCCCAGGACCAGTATTTGGAATTTATAGGTTAACCATATAATCGCAGATTGGCTGTCCACAATGAAACCCCTAAATTGACATCAAAGCTAATCAGATGAGTCAATAATAATCAGTTATTGCACTTAATGGATTTTGATTGACTTTTACTAGCCATACTGTGTTACTTTGTCAGGCTAGTGCTTAATTTGTAAAAGAATAAGTGATCAGAGGCCCGCAGCCTGCTCTATCAAATGTCCACAAGCAAGGTTGCATAGTTTTGATTACACCTCAAACCTTCCTGCCTCTTTATCTCATTCCTGTAGGTTCTTTTTCATCCCCGATTTAACCCTTTGTCACTGTTTTTCAGAGTTTCCTTCTTTCACGTTTGTTTGTTTTTATCTCTCTTCTGCTGTGTCAAAGTCAATGAGGAAAAATAAGTACGGGTCCAGGTGGGCCCAACGTGCAATCACCGACTCAAATTAAACATCGCCCATACCGTTTCTGATATATTTTATTAGTCCGGTGGAAGATGGCTCGATTAGTCAGTAAGCAAAGGCTGAACTAATTTTAGTACATTCTAGCTAAATTCTCCTCGGAAAGGGCTATCGTCTGTGCTCAGGGTCTGTCTTTACACACTCAAATACCTGTGATATTCGTAATGGTATATGGTAATTAATTTAATTTTATTATGAAATTAAAAAAGAACATTTGCAGTTCAGACACTAGCTTACAAGAGATGGACTATTAAATGTTAGTTTGTGTATAATGCACTTCATTCTTTTCTGATAAATTGGCGTTTAGCAATGCAGAGAGATAGGGAACATTTTTTATTAATAATTATAATGGTAGGCATGCGTTTTCTCTTTATCTTTCTTTCTTGAACAAACAAAACAGATTTGTGGAAAAACACTGATTATCGTTATGGGTTTATAGATGAAAGAGAATACATGTAAAATGCAAATATTATGAGGAAAATATAAACATGGAATAATATAGAAATGTCAGCAAATTAATGCTATAAAGTTGTAATGATATTTACCTTCATTTCACACTTGATTGCTGCCTCTGCAACGATCATAAAAATAAAGCATTTTAGGCACAGCGCATTTATTTCATTTATATAAATGTATAATTTTTTCAAGGAAGCGTGAAGAGGCGAATGTTTTTTTTTCATTAGTACTGCCGTTCGTTGTTAGCTATTTTCAGAATAAGTCCTGGGCGCCTGCCCCATGATAGCATTTTAAAAAAAAGAAATTTGAGCCATATAAAGAAAACCACCGGCTTTCCAATCCTATTAGATTCTACAACAACAGTGTTGGGTATCCGTCCAAGGAGTGGTTAAGGGTGGGGACTAGACTGTAATAACACACATCCTGTTGGCAGCAAACTGGAAGAGCACATGAGCCCTTGATTTTATGGCCTGACTGTTCAGGTTGTGGATATTAATGCCAATGGAAATGTTATCATATGACCAGCGGGATGAACCCAAGACACTTGAAGCTGCGTTGAAACCAGTAATTGACTATTTGCAAGACAAAACGCCTAATCCAAATGTCCAAGAATGTTGACATTAAAATGCAATTGTGCCGCAGATGGGTTGCCCTAGAGGGAAACCTGTCACTAACCAGAGGGAAACAATATGTTTATGTTGGTAGAGAACATATTCTTGATGCTGGCACTCTTCTCTAAGCTTCGAGAGAGGAGGGGAGGCACAAAGTGGGAAGGGGGCGGGTAGGAAACTGGGGCAAAGATTACGCAGTATCATTGGATATATATTCTGTAATGTGAAATTCTGATAAAACGAATACAATATAATTTTTCTAAATGCCCAGCACATGTCTCTGTTTGATTCACCAATCATACCTGCTACCTAGTACTATCAAACATCTTACATAGATGGCAGCATTTAGGACAAAGTATCACTGATGCAGTCTTTATGGCTACCTCTAGAAAGAATCCTGCTCACCATGTTCAAAGCCATCTTGTTATGCAGTTGCTTCAACATTCAGAAGAACCAGGCTTAATAACCATCTTAATATTAGTATGTATCAAATCTAAGGTGCCCATCCACTGAGGCAACAAACTGGCAACAAACAGCTGAGTTCAGTGGATGGCTCACATCCTCCAGGCAAGTGGGTGAGAGAGTAAGTAGTGAGTAAGAGTGTGTTTGAGGATGTAGCCTAACGGCTAGGGCGGTCTGTCTCAAATCTGGGGAACAGGGTTTGAATCTCGGCAATGACGCTCAACATCCTCTGATTCTGAGGTAATCACTTAATCTCCCTGTGCCTAACAAAAATGAATGTGTCCTTATGTAACGCAACTGGTGCTCATGTAAAGCGCTCTGATACCCAATACCTTTGGGTCAAGTTTGTGCTATATAAAACTCCGGAAAAAAAATAATATATATTATTTAGGCATGTGATGAGTGGGTCTAGTGAGGCTAGAGTAAGGTGTTTATGGAGCACAATGTAATGGAATAAATCGTCTCCAGTGACTTTAATTAGTATTCGTTTTATTACATGCAAATAAATGGAAAGCACATGAGGCATCTATAGTATATGTTAATGTGTTATGCCAATAATTGTAAAGACTGGTCCTTATCTAACTTAAATAAGGGCTACACAGCCAACAAGAGCCTGTGTGTTGCTTTGCTGGGTTGGCCTGCAGTTGCTGCTTCCGCTTAGGAGAGGAAAAGGATTGGACTTTACTTTGTATCCTGCTTGTGAAGTTTCTCCAAGGGTTTTTGTGTGCTTGCCTCCTATTAAGAAGTCTCAGGGCCAGCTAAGACTTCACCTGCAGCATCCCTGAACTCCACTTCTGGGAGTTCTGACCTGCCAAATAGTGCCAATTCGAGTTCTGGGCCCTTGGAGGTTGCTCCTGCTGCAAAGATCTGCTTGAAACCACAAAATTGACGACTCGCCCTTCCAGCGCTTGTTTCTCCGATGCATCACTGCTGTGCGGGAGAAATTTCCACGTACCACCCCGTGTGGCTGAGGAAATACACTCAGTGCCTGCCCACGGCTAAAGAAACTGCGCCAGCCCGAGATCAGTGCACCGTGTCTCTGCAGTACGAGACCACCACACTGACTTAGATGCAGGCCCTGCTGTGCGGCTGACAAGATCGACGTGGACTGCGGCTGAAGAAACCAACGCAGTGCCTGTTTGCCACTGCCACATCGATCTCCAGCACGTCCAGATTTCCACGCATCACACCTATGCAACAGGTTTCCCGACGCATCACCCGCAGACCAAAATCGTCTTGGATTTCAACACATCGCTTCCCCGTACAGTTCAGATGCGACGCAACACTTCTCCTGCGTGCAGCAGAACTGATGCATCGCCTCCCCAAGCTCTCAGGAACTGACGTGTCACTGTGTTTTCCAATGCATCCCTCCTCGGAGGCTGTTTTGCCTTGTGGGTTTTTACACATTTGAGATACTTTGTGTAAAATCACCGCATCCATAGAGTTCTATGGACAGAATTGCTTGAAACCTTTTAAAAGTCATATGTTGAGTTGTGCATGTTGGATTTTTGTTGCTTTGGTCTTGTTTGGTTTAGATAAAGATACTTTATTTTTCTAACCTGGTGTGGTGTCCATTTGCAGTGTTTTCACTGTTTTACTGTGAGTATTATGTACAAATACTTTACACATTGCCTTTGAAATAAGCCTGACTGCTCGTGCCAAGCTACCAACGGGGTGAGCAGGGGCTATCTGGGTGTGTAACTCCCTTATCCAGACCATAAGGTGTGGTCCCTACTTGGACAGGGTGCAAGTCACTGCCAGCTAGAGACCCCCATTTCTAACATTGGTGGTCAGCGGTGAGGATAGGACTTGTGTTTGTACTTTGACATACAGTGATTGGCTTACACTACCACATACTGCTTTTTGATTTTTCATGTTTTTGTGATAACCATTGAAGTATCCACGCACCAAGTCTCTGTCTGGTGAACCAGCAAGTGAGGTGGCAAAATTGGTGTTTGAGATTGAGAAGTTGCTGTCTTACAAAGTGGATCAGCTCAAACAGTTTTGCAAGGATTTTGGAGGTCCCATTAGAAGCTCCGCTAGGTAGGAGGAGCTGCAAAATGGACTGGTGGACAGCAGGAGAAGCTGGGGAGGCTGATAATGAGAATGTGGATCTGTAGGTACAGAGCCAGCAAGCAGATTTTGGAGCTCTGGATATGCCTGTGGGAGCATCTTCCAGGGGTGGCAGAAGAGTGTCATCCAGGGGTTCGCCCCCAGAGGAGCTGGAGGACAGACGGCAGACCAGAGAGAATGAGAGACAGCTTGAGAAGCTCAAAATAGAAAGAAAAAACTTGGAATTGGACAGTAAAAAGTATGAGATGGAGGAAAAGCAACAAGATAAAGAGAAGGCCCTTGCTCTAGAAGAGAGGACCCTTGCTTTGGAGGAAAATGAATTTGCTTTTGGCCCAGGAGTTAAGTTTGAAGGAGCTGGACATCAAAGCCAAGCAGGTGGAGTCCAGTTCAAATGGTGGCAGCGTGCAGCCAGTGCAATTTGGGTAGAAGGTTTATATTCCAAAGGATCTGGTAAAGGACTACAGGAGGGGGAGTGACATTCATGCTTGGTTTTTGGCATATGAGGCAGCACTCCACATCAATGAGGTCCCTAACGACCAGTGGGGGGCGGGTCTGTAGAAACACTTTGAGATAGAGGGGAGGGACACTTTGACAGCCCTAGGGTCACACACAGGTCTCACCTACACTCACTATCATGAAGGATGCATTGGTCCCACCCCAGAGCTGTATAAGGACAAGTTTAGAACTTTTAAGAAAATTGATTCCCAAACTTGGTTGGAATGTGTTGATCATTTTTGCAGAGCACTGGATAGTTGGATAAAGGGCAGCCAGGTAACTGACTATCAAGGGTTGTGTAATTTGATTGCATTGGAGCACTTGTATAGTCTTTGTCTTCCAGAGCTACACCAGCATCTGACTGACAGCAAGCTGACTAACGCCAGCAAGATTGCTCAGGAAGCGGACCGCTGGACAAGAACCAGGGTCCACAAAGAGTATGTGGGAGACTCTGCCAAGGGTGGCCAGGGTCCCCAGCAGAAGAGTGGGGGGGCAAGGGTAAACAGAGGGAGTTCTCTAAAGAGCCCCAATCTAGTTCCCAGGGTAGGGAGTCCCATCCCCCAGGTGAGACAGAGCCATGGATCTCTACAGGGAAGCCTGCAGAGAGGGGCCCCCGCAAGTGTTATGCATGTGATCAGGAGAGTCACGTGAGGGAGAATCCCAAGTGTCCCAAGTGGACACCGGCACCCACTGATGTGCAGTCCCGGGGGTTGACCAGTGTAGCACTTGGGGAGGAGTTGGTTCTAGGTGAAGGGTGGGAGCCTCCTGAGATGACCCTTGTCTCACTCGGGACAGTAAGCTGGTCCAAAGGACCCTCGTGGCTGAAAACACTAAGAAGTACAGGCAGTGGGTGACCATCAATGGACAGAGGGTGGAGGCTCTTAGAGACAGGAGCATGTGTGACTACGGAGAAGTGTCACCTGGTGTCTGAAGAGCTGGTGGTCCCAAATGTGTTTCACCAAGTAGTTGCATTGGACAACTCTGAGTGGCAGTACAAGGTGGCACAGGTTCCCTTTGAGTGGGGGGTCTCAGGTTCCTTGAGAGTAGCTGTGAGCCCAACCATGCCTGTTGATTGTCAGCTGGGTAATGACCTGGAGGATCCCCCTTGGGATGAGGTGGTACGCCAGTCATACTTGGGGATGGTGGGGTTTCCTGGGTGGGCATGTGTGATCACCCCAGTCAATGGCAGCCAGTCAGGGTGATCAGAAGGACCTGGATCCTGAAAGAGTGGCCCAGGTCCCTGTCAGAAAGAGGAGGGGCTGTGGGGTGTGGGATCCCCTCCCCAGAAGTTCCCACAGTCCAGGAGGAGCCGGAACCTGAGGGGGATGCCCTGGAATTTACAGTGGAGCAAGTGGTCGAACTGGGGGACTTACCTGAGCTGATCCATTGGCAGCAAGAAGGGGGTCTCACCAGGGAGGAATTCTGCAGGGAGCAGAAGGAATGCCCTTCTCTTGTGGGTCTGTGGCAGCAGGCTGCAGAAGAGGCAGCTGGCAAGGAGTCTGGATCACACTGGATTTACTGGGAGAATGAACTCCAGTGTAGTGAGCCTCTTCCTGACTTCCTGTCTGCCAGGGAGCAAGATGGGTCTGGGGAGGGTGTGAACCTCTCCCCAACACTGACCCTAGAACAGCAGATGGACTGTCACCAGTTGCAGGGCAGTTTGCCTCTCTCTTTTCCTTGACCCTAGGATTCACCCACTGGTGTACCCACGATGTGGATACTGGGGATAGTCCACCTGCAAAGCCCAAGATTGCAGGTAGACTGACAAGGTCAACGCCAGCATCAAGGAAGAAGTTTCCAAGATGCTAGCATTAGGTGTGATAGGGCCCTCCAACAGTCCTTAGGCCAGCCCAGTGGTCTTGGTCCCAAAGGCTGCTGCACCCGGTATCACACCTGAACTGCGATTCTGTGTGGACTACTGTGGGCTCAACGAAATCACTAAGACTTACATTCACCCCATCCCCAGAGCTGATGAGCTCATAGATGGGCTAGGAGCTGGCAAGTTCCTCAACACATTTGACTTAATGCCTGGGTACTGGCAGATTGCCTTGACCGATGGGGCCAAAGAGAGGTCATGGTTCTCAACGCCAGAGGGGCACTTCTAGTTCTGTGTGATGCCCTTTGGTTTGAAGAACACCCCTGCCACCTTTCAGAGGTTGGTCAACTAGGACTTGGCAGGGCTGAAGGATTTCAGAGCTGCTTACCTGGATGACATTGCAGTGTTCAGTTCAAGTTGGAAGGATCACTTGCATCACCTCTGGGAAGTGATGAAGGCTCTGCAGAAGGCAGGCCTCACTATCAAGGCCAGTAAGTGCCAGATAGGGCCGGGGTCTGTGGTGTACTTGGGACACCAGGTAGGAAGCGACCAGGTGGCACCCCTACAACCCAAGATTGACACAATTCTGGCTTGGGAGCCCCCCAAGATTCAGACTAAGGTGAGAGCCTTTTTAGGTCTCACCGGTTACTACAGGAGATTTGTCAAAGGGTATGGCACCATTGTTGCTCCCTTGACTGACCTGACTTCTAGGAAGCAGCCCTGGAAAGTGATCTGGACTGAGACTTGACAGACCGTTTTTGATGCCCTGAAGCCTGCCATGTGCACGGTGCCCATGCTGATGGCACCCGACTTCTCCAAGGAATTCGCTGTGCAGACAGATGCTTCAGAGCATGGTGTGGGGCAGTTCTAGCACAGCTAAATGAAGAGGGCCTGGACCAACCTGTAGCCTTCATTAGCAGGAGGTCACTTTCCAGGGAACAGAGGTGGAGTGCAATTGAGAGAGAAGCATTTGCTGTTGTCTGGGCACTGAAAAAGCTAAGACCCTACTTGTTTGGGACTCACTTCCAGGTTCAGACAAACCACAGGCCCCTCAGATGGTTAATGCAACCCAGGTTCCCTTTGAAGTGTTGAGGTGCTCTATTTCCCTACAGGAGATGGACTTTACGGTGGAACACCGCCCTGGTACAGAACATGCCATTGCTGATGATCTGTCCATATCCTTCCACCTTATTGATGAGAACTCCCATGAGGTTGGGTAGTTCTCCCTACTTTCCGCTGGAGGGGATACGTGTTAGACCTGGCATCCTTGATGTGGTTATTCCCTGTCTTTTTGCCTCTACCTCCTGTATTTTTGAAGTTATGCTGGACTTTGTTTTTGCGGGTTTATGTACTCTGGGCACTTTACCACTGCTGATCAGTGCTAAAGTGCAAGTGCTACCTGTGTAACTTGGGATTCTAGCTTTCCCATAGTCTATCAGTGGAGCTGTCTTGTAACATTTTACAAGTGTAACTTTCTATTGGGAACAGCTAGATATTTAGAGTTTGGGCTCTCTGAGCTCAGAATTTAAAAACACATCTTTTAGTAAAGGTGGTTTTTAAATTGTGTGTTTAGAAATGCCACTTTAATAAAGTGGGCCTTTTATTGTTTAGCCATCCTGTGCTTCTGTCTGCCTGTGGAATCAACATCTGGTTTAGACTGACTGGGGCCTGTTTGTGCATTCACTCTAGACTGTTTCATAAAGGGAGTTGAGGTGTGCCCTGCATATCCTGATGGCTCATCACCTGGCTGATGGGCCTTCCTGAGCTGGAGTGGTGGGAGGAACTGTCACCTGCAGCTGAATAAGGCTGTGCCTGACCACTCACAATGCTGTCTCCACCCACCTGGAATGTGTCTGGAGCCAAGACCAGGCAGGACAAGAACTTGTGCACTACAAAGACAATCCTTTGAAGAATGCCTACTTCAAAGGCCAAATGGGGAATAATTATTGGAACTAAAACCGCAGACTTTTAGAACACGTCTGATTCAAGAGGAACCTCTGTCAAGGAGAAGAGCTCAAAAACTGTGAGGAGTACTGCCCCTTTGCTGAGTGTTGCTTTGCTGGGTTGGCCTGCAGTTGCTGCTTCTGCTTTGGAGAGAAAAAGGACTGGACTTTGCTTTGTATCCTGCTTGTGAAGTTTCTCCAAGTGCTTGTGTGTGCTTGCCTCCTATTAAGAAGTCTCAGGGCCAGTAAAAACTTCACCTGCAGCGTCCCTGAACTCCACTGCTGGGAGTTCTGACCTGCCTTGTGGTGCCAATTCCAGTTCTGGGCCCTAGGAGGTTGTTCCTGCGGCAAAGATCAGCTTGAAATCATCAAAATTGATGCATCGCCCTTCCAGTGCCTGTTTTCCGACGCAGCACCACCGTGCGGGAGAAATTTCCACGCACCACCACCGTGCGGCTGAAAAAATTGGCACAGCGACTGCCCGTGGCCAAAGAAACCACTACAGCCCGAGGTCATCGACCCATGTCTCCGAAGACCGAGCCAACTGCACTGATTCAAATGCAGGCCCTGCTGTGTGGCTGACAAGATCAACACATTGTGGGATGGCTGCTGAAGAAACCGACACAGCGCCTGTTTGGCGCCGCCGCATTGATCTCCTTTACATCTATATTTCCACGAATCGCACCTGTGCAACAGGTTTCCTGATGCATCACCCGCAGACAAGAACTGTCTTGGATTTTGATGCATCGCTTCCCCCTACAGTCCGGATTCGATGCAACACCTCTCTTGCGTGCAGCAGAACTGACACATCGCCTCCCCAAGGACTCAGGAACCGACGCATCACTGTATTTTCCAATGCTTCTCTACTCTGTGGCTGTTTTGCCTTGTAGATTTTAAAGCATTTGAGGTACTTTGTGAAAAATCGCCACATCCATAGAATTCTATGGACAGAATTGCTTGAAACCTTTTAAAGATCATATTTTGAGTTGTGTATGTGATTCTTGTCATTTTGGTCTTGTTTGATTTAGATAAAGATACTCTATTTTTCTAACCAGGTGTGGTGTCCATTTGTAGTGTTTTTACTGTGTTACTGTGTGTGTTATGTGCAAATACTTTACACATTGCCTCTGAGATAAGCCTGACAGCTCGTGCCAAGCTACCAAGGGGGTGAGCAGGGGTTATCTGGGTGTGTAACTCACATATCATGACTAGAAGGAAGGGTCGCTACTTGGACAGGGTGCCAGCCACTGCCAACTAGAGACCCCCATTTCTAAGAGTTCATGTCACAGACACTTCTTGAAAGTTCAAGATGAAAACCTATGCTGATCAGTGCCGACACGCCCAGGAAAGGGTCTTCAATAAAGGGAACTTAGTACTGGTTAAACGTGAATGGAATCGGAAAACGGACACTCCATTTGCTGTTGACACATGGTGACTGCACATCGTCCCGGAAAGTCTATCACAAGGGACTCGTCACATTTTAAACATTTGTCTTGGTGTTTGTCTGCTCCTGAGATCGTGAGCGACGCATCCCCGCCTGAATGTCCAGATCAAGCATCTGAGCCTGTGTCATCTGTGAACAATCAATATGCCCCTCAACAATCTCATACCACCTGTTAAAAATGGGGGTCTCTAGTTGGCAGGTTATTACCCTGTTCAAGTAGGGACCCTTTGGGACCAAAACCACTAGGCTGGCCTAAGGACTGTTGGAGGGCACCCCTAACACCAGCATTTTAGAGACTTCCTCTTTGATGGTAGCTCTGACCCTGTCAGTCAGCCTGTAAATCTTGTGCTTCACAGGAGGACTGTCCCCAGTGGCCACGTCATGGGTACACCAAGGGGTGACACCTGGGGTCAGGGAGAACTTGGTGGCAAACTGCCCCAACAACTGGTAACAGTCACTCTGCTGTTCTGGGGTCAGTGTAGGGGAGAGGATCATTCCTTCCATTGACCCATCATACTTCTTGGTGGACAGGCGGTCAAGAAGAGGCTCACTCTTCTCCTCGACCCCATCATCTGTCGCCAAGAACATGCTCACTTCAGACCTCTCAAAGTGTGGTTTGAGGCAGTTCACATGGAGGACCCTCAAAGGGTTCCTGGAAGTCTGCAAATTCACCAGGTAGGTGATGTTACTTTTGCACTCTACTACCTCAAAAGGCCCTGTCTACTTGTCCTGCAGAGCACAAGGCTCCACTGGGGCCATAACCCACACTTTCTGGCCGGGCTGTAACTCTACCAGAGTGGCATTCTGGTCATACCAGCGTTTCATCTCCTCCTGGCTTGCTTCTAGGTTCGCCTGAGCGAGTTTCCTGAAGCAGGAAGTTTGGTTCCTGAAGGCCAGCATGTAGCTAAATACATCCTGGGGAGTTTTCCTGGGAGCGGTTTCCCAGCCTTCCTTGCCCAAACTGAGAGGTCCTCTCACAGGGTGCACATACAGAAGCTCAAAGGGACCGAACCCTAAAGACTTATGTGGTACTTCTCTGTATACAAACAGAAGGCATGGTAAGAGGACGTCCCACTTACACCTCATGGGTTCTGTTAGACCCTTGATCATGCCTTTTAGGGTTTGGTTGAACCTTTCTACCAACCCATTACCTTGGGGGTGGTAAGGAGTGGTGAACTTGTAAGTTACACCACACTCCTCCCACAGGTATGTCATATACTTCGATATGAAATTGGTACCCCGGTCAGATACCACCTCTCTGGGGGACCCCATGCGGGAAAAGATCCCCATTAACACCCCGCCCACCACTGGCACCTTCGTTGTCCTGAGAGGGATAGCCTCTGGGTACCGGGTGGCATGGTCCACCAAGACCAGGAGATTCCTGGTGCACATGGCTGATTTGGGGTCCAGTGGCCCCACAATGTCCATCCCAACCCTCTCAAAAGGGGTGCCAACAACCAGAAAAGGTTGGAGAGGAGCCTTACACTTCCTTACACTCTTACCACTGGCAAGTTTGGCAAGACCTACAATGTGAATCTGACTGCCTTCGCATCTGGGGCCAAAAGAAGTGGGTGACAATCCTGCCAAAAGTCTAGTCCTGCCCCAAATGTCCTGCCAAAGGCAAGTCATGAGCCAGACCCAGTAGGAAGGTCCTGAAGCGCTGGGGTACCACCAGCACACAGGCTGACCCAGGCTCAGCGACCTTAGGCTCGCTGTACAGGAGACCATTCTCCCAGTAGATCCAGTGTGATCCAGTCTGATCACCTGCCTGGTGTGCAGCCTGCTGCAGCAAACCCTCTAGAGAAGGGCATTCCCTATGCTCCCTGCAGAATTCTTCACTGGTGGGACCACCTTCTTGCTGCCAATGGGTCAGCTCAGATAAGTCCCCCAGTTACTTGCTCCCCTGTAGGTACCGGGGCGTTACACTCAAAGTCAGCCTCCTCCCAGACTGTGGGAACTTCAGGGGTGGGTTTCCTGTGCCCCCTGCCCTTTCTCTTGGCAGGCACCTGGGCCACTGTTTCAGGCTCCAGGTCCTTTTGATCACGCTTACTGGCTGCCATGGACCGTGTGATCACGCATGCCCACCCTGGCGACCCAAGCATCTCCAAGTGCGACCTAAGCTCCACATCCTTCCACAAGGACTGCTTCAGGTTGTTACCTAGCAGACAATCTACAGGCATGGTAGGGCTCACAACCACCCTCAAGGGACCTGAGACCCCCCCCCATTCAAAGGGAACCTGCGCCACCTTACACTGGTGCTCTGAGTTGTCTACAGCAACTACTTGGTGGAATGCCCCGGGGAATACTTGCTCCTCAGAGACCAGGTGACACCAGACTGAGGTCACACTGGCTCCAGTATCCAGACTGAGGTCACACTGCCTCCAGTATCTCTGAGAGCCTCTACCCTTCTCCCATTAATGGTTACCCAGGCGCTGTACTTCTTAGTGTTTTCAGGCACCTGGTTTCCTGGGACCATCTCACTGTCCCCTAGTGAGACAAAGGTCATTTCTGCAGGATCCCCATCCTCCTCTGGGTACCCCTCCTCCCCAAGAGCTACACTAGCCAACACCTTGGAATGCCCACTGGAGGGTGGCTGTGCCTTCTTGGGGCACTTTGGATCCCCCTTCAAGTGACCCACCTGCTCACAGGCATTGCACTTGGGGGGAACGGTCTCTGCAGGCTTCCCTGAAGAGACCCTGGTTTCTTATCTCCTGCGGGATGGAAACCTTTACCCTGAGCACTAGTTTGGGGCCCTTTAAAGAACTCCTGTGCTTTAAACTTGTCCCCCCACTCTTCTGCTGGGGGCCCTGCCCACCTTTGGTAGAGTCTCTCCCATACACCTTCTTGTGGACCCAGGTACTCACCCTGCGGTCCGCATCCATAGGAATCTTCCTGGGGTCAGTCAGCTTACTATGAGTCAAGTGCTGGTGCAGCTCTGCAAAACATAGACTAGACAAGTGCTCCCACGCAATCAAATTGTAGAGCCCCTGAAAATCTGTCACATTACTGCCCTTCACCCAACCATCCAGTGACCTACAAAAAGAATCTACACATTCCAACCAAGTGTGTGCATCAGTTTTCCTACTGGACTTAAATTGATCCCTGTACCTGTCAGGAGCGAGACCATACCTGGTGAGAAGGGCCTCCTTCATGTCAGCATAGGTGAGGTTACTCCCCTTACCCAAAGCCACTAAAGTGCCCCTTGCTTCCTCTGGGAAAAGAGGCCACAATCCTGCTCCCCTATTCTTTTCAGGAACCCCATTCATGTGTATAGCTGCCTCATAACCCTGAAACCACCTTTGGATATCATCACCCTTCTTGTACTCCTTGCATACATTTTTAGGAATGTGAACTATCCTCTGTGAGTGCACTGAGGAATTGCTGCCACCATCTGTGCTGGATCTACTCCTCTGATCCAGCTCCTTTACTCTAAGCTTGTGGCCTAACATCATCCTTTCCTTTTTAGGTCGAGCATTCGAGACCTCTTGTATATACTTTAGTATATACTTATATACTTTAGTATATACTTATATGTGTATGTACTTAGTGGGCTCTGGAGATCAGCCCTAGGACTTGTCTGCTTCCGCTTAGGGACTTTTTTTCGGTTCGCCTGCCTCTATTTAACTGTGTTGATAGAAAACAACCAGCAGAGGTCAGTAAAATACCAGAATTGCTTTCTGCTGAGGGACTTTCTTTTTTTTAATTTTTCTGGCAACTGCTCTATTAACTTTCTTGATAGAAAACGACCAGCAGAGGTCAATAAAATACCAGAACCACTTTAGCATTCTCTAGATTCCAGTCCATAGAAATTGTCTTCCACGAGCACCCGTAGACAATAATATTTTTTTCAAATCTTGTATTTTCAGTGATATGACCACCGAAGGCCCTGATTTTATATTAAACAGAGCTTTGGACTATACCATTTCCCGCTGAAAGGCAATATTTCGCTCCATGTGTTCCCATACCTGGCGTGTCACGCAGTTTGGTGCTTACTTCCCCTCCATGTTAAAGAAAAGTAGATGTTTCAGCACCCAGGCTAATGTGCTGCATAGCTAAATACATATAAGGTCCCAAAGGTGAGACCGATTGCATTGCAAATGCTTGTTTCTTCCATTGCCAACATGAGCCTCTCCAGCTCCATTGCATCTCTCCTTGCCTCCCGCCTGTCCTCTAGCTCCTCTGGGGACAAGCCACTGCTGACTGATCTGGGGGGTGCTCCCCCTCCCATAAGCACATCAACCCTTAGAATAGGCTCCACTGCGTCCATACCAAGATCTCCAGATTGTTCACTAGCATGTCTGGCTGCTACCCAGGCCCTCAGCGCCTTTTGTAGCTCCTCTTTTCTGGTGAGGCCTCTGATTTGGACTTTAAGGTTTTTGCAAATAGCCTTCACCTCCTTTATGTTGTAGGTTTCCAACCTTTCCTCCTCAAAGGCTACTTCCAGGGATGCATCTGATGATGCTTTTGACACAGGCATGATGCTATAGAAAGTTTAAGTTTCAACAAATGGCAATATGAGAAAAAAAAAAAAAACAGTATGTGGTACGTAATGGTCTGCGATATGGTAGTAGTGTACACCAATCACTGTAGACCAAGTGCAGACGCAAGTCCTATCCTCACCGCTGACAACCAACATTAGAAATAGGGGTCTCTAGTTGGCAGGTTGTTACCCTGTCCAAGTAGGGATCCTTCTTCCTAGTCAGGATAAGGGGGATACACTACTGAAATAACCCCTGCTCACCCCCTTGGTAGCTTGACACGAGCAGTCAGGCTTATCACAGAGGCAGTGTTTAAAGCATTTGCACATAACCAACAGTAATACAGTGAAAACACTACAAAAGGACACCACAACAGTTTTACCAGAATAACCAAGACCAAAAACGATACAAATCTACCATACAGTTCTCAGAAATCTCAATAATCAAAAATAGACTTAAAATACAGTTCCTTGAAGTCAATAGCTCCAGCCAGGGCTATCACGGTGTCGTGAACAACAACAAATCCAAACAGTTCTGGCTGACCGTAGCATCGCGGGCCAGCTACAGTACCTTTTAGAAATGCAGGGCGTTGGCAACCTCTCGATGAGCTCCGAAGAGCAGACGTCGGCAGACGTCGGTTCACGAGGTCAGTGCACGAGTCGTCGAGCCCTTGATGTCACACGCGTTGCAGATTGAACTCCTCGCAGTTGAAGTCAGAAGTGTCGGCGTTGGCAGGCATCGGGGCTGCGATGAGGAGAGCAGCGGTGTGGGGTCCTCAAGTGGCAGTGCAGGCAGCGCCTCGGTGACGCTCGTCCAGCGGCGTCGGTGAGACCAGGGCTGCGGTGCAAAGTGATGCAGGACTCGTCGCGGTGCTGGCAGGTCACGGTGCAAGCAGAGGCATCGCCGTTGCTGAAGCGATGTCATTGCCTGACGAACTGGAGTCGATCGCCCCGGCATCGGTAGGCCAATTCTGCGGTGCGGGATGAGGGCGGTAGATCGTGTGAATTACAAGCTGTGCCCTCGAACCACGGTGCAAGCAGCGGCGTTGATGTTGGCATGGAGCAACGTCATTGAGGGTACCAGGGCGGCAGTGTGAATCAAGGCGGTGTGAAGTGCGGTGCCCACAGATCACGGTGCAAGCAGCGGCTCGATGGCGGCATCAGACAGCATTGTAGGTGACACCAGTGTTGCGGTGCGAAGCTTGGCGGTGCCCTCTGTGGTGCCTTCAGGACACGGAGCCGGCAGCGGCTTCGGTGACAGGGTTGGGTTGCTTTTTCTTCTGTTGCAGCACAAAACACACAGTTCCCAGTGCTGGTAGCAGATGAACTTGAAGTATTTGCTGTTCCTGAGACTTCTTGAATAGGGGGCAAGCTCCACATCACCACCCCCCCCTGGAGAAACTCGAACAAAGAAGTTGCAGAAAGTCCAGTTCAGTCCTTTCTCTGCCTAAGACAGAAGCAGCCACAGCAGGCCAACACAGCAAAGCACAGAGCAAAGTGGTAGTTCCTCCTCACAGCTTCTCCAACTCTTCTTCTTGGCAGGTTTCTGAGTCCAAAAGAGTTCTAAAATCCTGGTGTCTGGGCCCCAATATTTATACCACGTTCAGTGGCAGCACCTCCGCTAAGGTGGAGGAGCGTCGCCCCACTGCTATTGCAGCAGTGAAAAAAAGAAAAAGATATTAACAAGACGTTCTTATCATTTTCTTATTCTTTCGGGAGTCGTGGCGGGGCTGGTTCCCTGATGCCAGAGCAGGGGAGGAGTGGTTTCCACTTCTCTAAGTGCACATGACAGTTTGGCCGGGCCTCTAGGGCCGGCCAAACCATTAAGCGCACTTGGCATGTTCTCCATTGGGCTGTGTTGCACAGCCACGTGGAGAACATGCCCAGCCTCCTTAGGCACTGCATGAGCGTCCAAACAAAACGCTCAGGCCAATCATGCCGTTGCTCCTGCAGCGTCGAGATTGGCTGGGAGAGCCCGAAAGCCTGAGTGCTTCCGGTGCTTCCAGCAGAGGAGGAGAGGCGTGCTGCCGCGGGACAGGTGTGCGGCGGAGAAGGTATGTTTTTTATTTTTTATTTTTTATTAATCCCCTCTGCCCCACCACCCCTGTTCCGAAGCGAGTTGCCACTGACCACAGTTCCCTTTGTTCTCTTGTGGCAAAGAGTGTCTGTGCTTAGTCCAAACCAGTTCTGTCCTCTTGGCCCAGCTTCCTGGCAGGAGGTGGAGACAGTATTGTCCAAGGCAGACAAGGCCTATTCAGGTGCAAGGAAATCTCCTCCCACTACTCTAAATGCAGCCCAGGTCTATTCAGCCCAGCCCTGACTCATCCAGGAGAAGCAGGACACACCTCAATGCCCCCCCCCCCCAAGTGGCTGTCTGAAGAGAATGCACATCCTCAGCCCGTGTCACTCTAAAGCCAAACAGTCAATCCACAAACCAGCAGAGGCACATATGGTGGCTAATCAAGAAAATACTCACTTTCTAAAAGTGGTATTTTCAAACACACAACATAAAAATCATCTTTACTAAAAGATGCATTTTTACATTCTGAGTTCAGGCATACTAAACTCCATTTCTCTATCTTGTCCCAAAGTTATACTTGTAAGATGTTACAAAGTATCTCCCATTCTATCCTATTGGGCAGATAGCCTTTCAATAGTGAAAAATGAGATACACTGTATTTCACTATCAGGACATGTCACACACATCAGTACATGTCCTACCTTTCACATACACTGCACCCTGCACTTGGGGGTACCTTGGGCCTGCCTTAGGGGTGACTTACATGCCATAAAAGGGAAGGTTAGGGCTTGGCAAGTGGGTGCACTTACCAAATCGACATGGCAGTAAAATCTACGCGCTGACACTGCAGTGGCAGGTCTGAGATACCTTTACAGGGCTACTTCTGTGGGTGGCACAATCAGTGCTGTAGGCCCACTAGTAGCATTTGATTTACAGGCCCTGGCACTCTCAGAGCACTTTACTAGGGACTTACCAGTAAATCAAACATGCCAATCATGGAAACATCAATCCATAACATAATTTACAATAGGAGCACTTGCACTTTAACACTGAACAGCAGTGAGAAAGTGCGTAGATACACTAAACCAGCAAAAACAGAGTCAAAACCATGAGGTCAGAAAGCAAAAAGACAGGGGGAACACGCCAAAAGATGCTAGGTCTAACACCACCCGATCTGGCAGACCAGTGCAATCGCCTTGACGACTCATTGAGGAAATATGATGTTAATGTTGTTTGCACTTTTTATTTAACAAAGGGGGAGATGTAGTGTCTTAAAGATTATGAGCGCTAGGACAGATTATGAGCGCTAGGACCCTCAGGGTTCTCGGTGGACTTTAAACAGGAATCACGCAAGCTGCTGGGAGGTGTTAAGGTGTGGTTATTAAAGCCATGACACAATGTGTGTAGTCGTGTGATCGTATGCTGAAGAATTAAGACGTCTGTTACAGAGCTCTGTGTTTAGCATGTTTCATTTGCATGCTCCCGGGCTGGGGAGGATGCTACAGAGTGCATGTTACCAGTCCAATCAGTTTGTCGATTGCTCGTGATGATGAGCTTCTGGGGCTGAAGGATGCGCCACCACCAACTGCCTCTTAACTTGAGTGGAAGCTAGTAAGGAGCTTGGACTCCACTGCAGAGAACCCTGTAACTGCAGAGAAGGGGCCCCAACTTCAGCTGGAGAACAGAAACACTTTAGCCTGACACCAATGTGTCTGCAACTGAGTGGAGCTGTGTTGGCTGCTGTCTAACAGTGGTTCTCGTAGGCTGCAATGGATTGGAAATGACCCATAGGTTTCAAACTTCGGAATTACCAGCTGCAGGGTAGGCGGAGGCACACCCAGATTCCTAAGAGCATAGTTTCATTAATGAAACATGTAAAAAGGTACGTTTAAAAACGTATGTTTAAAATCGAAGTACAAAAAATGAATTGTTTATGTAGTGGGAAATTCAAGTTCTGGCATTAAAATGAATTTCAAGAAATGTTGCTGATTACACTATGAAGAAATGTAACGCTATTGTCTTTGAATCGTGCTATATTTACCCACAATGCAAGTTCGCCACTTTTTTCCCTTTTGTTTGAATGTTTTTATCTCAGGACTTACGGTTACAGGTCACCAGAGACATACATCTGTGTGCGTAAGTGTGTGAGTGAACCACATAAGCGTTAAGAAAGTAGGCCATTAGCAATACCTCATTGCACAACTAATTAAACATGCTCTTTTTCCGTATAATTGGACCTGAAATTCCCCCTCTCGCCAGCGATGCAAAGAATCGGACTTCATAGGCTGACATGTAATTGCTAATGGTTTGTAGCCCTGGCATCCCTCCAGACCAGCACAGTGCGATGCAAAAGAACATACATAGGGCCAGATGTACGACCATTTGATTTTGTGAGTCTCTAATTGCGATTTAATTGCGTCTCGCAATTAGAGACTCGCAAAATCAAATGTACTAATGTGTCACACATTTAGCGATTCCCAAATGGATCGCAAATGGACCTGCCTCATCAATATTCATGAGGCAGGTCGCAATTTACGACCCATTGGGCATGGCTACAATCACAAGGATGGCAGCCTGCTGGGGTCAGCAGACCACCATGTCTGTGATTGCTTTTTAATTAAAGCAATTTTTTTTGTAATGCAGCACGTTTCCCTTAAAGGAAAATGGGCTACACTACAAAAATAGAAATGAAAAGTTTTCCTTTAATTTTTTAAGAGTAGGCAGTGGTCCGTTAGACCACTGCCTGCTCTTAAAAAAAAATTCACCCACATTCACCAATATATTCATCCACCAGTCCATCCACATAACCTCCACTCTGTCTATCTATTAATCCAGTCACCCAACCAAATATCTGCCTATCACATGATCTGCCCATTCATCTTTTGTCAATCCATCCTTTCATCCAGTGCATTCATCCACTCATCTATTGGTCTAAAAAAATCTTCTACCATCTACCGGTCTGTCCAAGTCTGATAAACCATCCATCCATAAGTCCGTCCGTCCATCCATCCATCAATGCATGTGCATTTCCTGTATTCTAGGAAAATATTCTATCCAGTCAACCTGTCACTCTATTCATCCATATTGTGTGGGTTGCTCTCTGATTATGCGGTTGTTTGATGTCTGATAGCTTGTTTGGGTGTGTGGTGGCATGCATTGGAGTATGATAGTGTGCATGGTGTTTACAACCAAGCATACAAAACCGTCAATCAAGGCGTTCGTATATTTCCCATGGTCTTAACGCAAGTTGCATATCAATGAAGGGGCTTATTCTCAAGGACTTATCGCCGAGTTAGCGGCACTTTATCGCAGCCAAAGTGGCGATAAATGCATCGCACCATTCACAAGCAGATGCTAACAGCCGATATCACCAGTCTACCCGCGATAGCAGCTGCAAAAAACATTGCCACGGATGACACCGGCAACTAACGCTAATGAGATGCAGAATAGGCGTTCCCGTGCAAAAACCAGCGAAAACACCACTCCGCAACATTCTCAACGACCAGCCAGATCGGCGATAAGATCCAAAAACATGCGATAAGGCGCGTTAGCAGCATGGAATTAACACCTGCTCCTACCTGGTGCTAAGTCGGACGACAACCTGCACCATAAAAGGGAGCCCAGCCCACAGCCACACCAGAAGAACAACAGATGCCATGGAGCTACTGATCATGCAGCTTGGAGCCCCAAGAAGGCCACAACATCCACACCCACCACCGCCAGGACCCCCACCCCCCCTAGAACCCCCCAGACTACCACAGAGGCAGCACAGACAAAGACACCGGACCTTCCGAAAACGCACCAGCCTCTGAGACTTAACGCCAGAGGAAGTCATTGCCCACTACAGGCTCAAAAGGACAACCATCCTCCGCATCCTGACCCTCATTGCCCACAGGCTGACGGTACCAACACAGCGGAGAACCAACATCCCTCCTCAGACAAAGTTGCTGGCCGTGCTGCACCTGTTGGCCTCTGGGACCTTCCAAACAACAACTGCCATAGTCGGAGGAGTCTCACAGCCAGCCCTGTCAAAGTTACTCACACCTGTCTTGGATGCCATCATCAGCTTGGTACCCCAGCAACTTTACTTCCCACACACTGCGCAGGAACAGCTGGAGATCAACAAGGCTTCTACGCCATAGCTGGCTTCCCGCACGTGTTGGGGGCAATCGACTGCACACATGTACTCCTCGTGCCCCCTGCCGCCACTGCACACAATTACCGCAACAGGAAACATGCATTCCATCAATGTGCAGGCAATAGTGGACCACCGGGGACTCTTCACCAATGTCGTCGCCAACTATCCAGGCAGTGTGCATGATTCCTTCATCTTCCAACAGTCCATCATCAACCAGCGCTTTCAGGATGGCACCTATGGAAATGCACTGCTCGTCGGTAAGTAACAACTGAACACACCACACACCTCAACTCCACCAACATACAACTCACAACTCTGGGAATACACACGTCACAAAATCACATACAACATGACAACCAACATCCCCACATTCCAGACACGACAACAGAACTTACTGTGGCAACCTGGGCTAGCCATGTACACAAGCCATCAACGGCAAGGCACCTCAGCCACACAATAGTAGAATGTGGGGAGAGGTGGGAACCAGGCATGTGCGAAGGAGGCAAGTGACCCATGAATGTGAATGTACACAACGCCAAGTGTGGCGTGGATGTGCTGGACAGACCTGAGTATGCAGACCACAGACAATTCCATGTCGACATACACTGCTGGTGTCTGCAGTGTACTGGACAGTGGATGCAACCATGTTACCGCAGCCAGTGGGGAAGAATGCGGAAATGTAGCTTGTTACGTCCCCCCTGTAAGCGTGAGCAGAGTGGGCTGGCCCGGCGTACGCCAGGCCAGCGTAGGGGTGTGGATGATCACCCGGGGCTCTGGGCGTGGTTAAGTGTTGGGCTTGCCAATGAAGTACCTAATGCGTGTGTCTCTGTTGTAGTGTCAGCGCCACCCGTCCCGCAATGGACAAAGTTGCAATGTAACATGCCCCCGGAGTGCGGGCTCGGCCGAAGGGATGACTGAATGAGCGCAAGCCCGCTCGGGGTCCGGGATCATACATGCCAACTGTTGTGTGTGTATCGCTAATGCTGCAGCATGAGCCAAAGGTCTTGCCTTGACCGCATCGCGAGTTCAGCCAGCCATGAACTCTACATCTGTGTCCGCCCTATCCTTACCATAGGCCTACACACACGTGGCCACCCACCTTCAACGCACAACATCACAGTGTCGTTGTCAGGCTTGTGGACATGCGCAGACAGGCATGACAATGGTGTGGCGTAGGAGTGCAAGTGATGCAACCGCGCAGCGCACACAAGTAATTAGGCTCGGGGGGAGGGAGGAGCAGCAGTGAGGCTACGTACTACACATTGATGGCGCTCATTTGCTACAAGCAGTACATGTCACACAGGATTCACTATGACACACATATCACACGCCAATCAACTAGTGAGCCTGCCAACACATCATTCAGAACCAACTATTGACTCATGGCTCTCTGCACTGTCACAGGTGATCAAGGATATGCACTCTGCCCTTGGATGATGACACCCCTCCGAGCCACGAACACACAGGCCCAGAGGCAGTACAATGCGGCCCACAAATGCACCAGGGGCATCGTGGAACGCACATTTGGCGTGTTGAAGTCACGTTTCAGGTGCCTGGACATCACAGGTGGGAGGCTCCTGTACAGCCCAGTCATCGTGTGCAAGATGATCGTTGCATGTTGTGTGTTGCACAACATATGTGTACCCACCAATGCCCCATGGTTACGAGTGCCAGATGCACCGGACGATGATGAGGAAGATGAGGCAGGTGGACCACACCCCACTGCAGCTGCAGCAGGAATAGCCCATAGGAACAACATCATTGACAATTTCTTCACATGAGGACGTCACATTGTGGCAGTCCTTGGCAATCATGAGACAGTACAAAATGACCAGAGGCACAGCATGTGCAAATAAATTCATTTCAACACGCATTCCCTGAGTTTCTGTATGTGTGCTGCAGTGTGGCACGGGGATCAGGGACATGATCCAGAGTCATTGTGGGTGTGCAGTGTGCTCAACTTAATTGTGCATGTGTGCCATTGTGCCCATCTCCCCCCGTCCCCGCAGTCCCTGGTCGGTAGTCACCCTGTTGATGTTGTGTCAGGTCATGTTGAGCAGTGTCCCGATCCCCAACTCCTGGCACCGTATCCCGACTGATGACTGTGGCCACCATTTTCTCAATGTCATCCAGCTCCTGGTGAGCCGCTGGTCCCCCACCTCCAATCTGCGTTGCTGCTTTCATGTTGGCATCGAGTTTCTTCTTGGTTTTGCCCTTCACATCATTTCAGCGCCTCTTGACCCTTTCCATTGTCCTCCTCAACACTCCGACTGCAGTCACGTTGTTCACGATGTGCTGCCATATTTCCGTTTGTGTTGCCGATGACACAGTGGAGGTGACGAACAGTTGTTGGTAGTGTTCTGTCACCTCCGTGACGATGATCCGGTTTTCCTGCGGACTTCTCCTTGCCCTTCCCCGGCCCGGGGTTCCTGGCTGGTCGTCTTGGGGCTTGTGGGGTTCGCGTTGTCCTCTGCACTCGGTCCGGGTGCATCCATGGTGCTACACAGTTACATTTTTTTCTCTTTTTTTTTTCTCTGCTTTTATAGTGCATTTTCCCGCATGTCGCGTGGGAATCGCAGGCCTGTCGCTGGTTATCGCTGAATTTTGTTTCGCGATTTGGGACATCGCAACTTTTTGGGCGTTCGTGTTTCGCATTTTTTCGGCGTCGCGTTACTTTTAACGCGGGCATTTGTCGCGTTATCGTGAGACTATTGCATGGTGCCGCCGGGTTGGGAATGCTGCGTTAACACGGTGTTATTTTCCCGCAATAGACTGCGATGTGAGAAGTTGCGTTAAGCGAATTTGGCGATAGTTAACAGACGTTCTTGAGAATATCCCCCAATGAAGTGTCCAGGCAGGCAGCGCTGTGCTTGTGGTTTTTATGCTTACCTTGAGACCCATGGGTTTTATGTGACAGAAACATAGGGGCATATTAGCAAGACCCACGTTAAAATTATCGCCGTTTTAGCGGCAGGAAACTGGCGCTAAAACGGCGATAATGGGCTTGCTAATATGCGTTATAGAATTCCAATAGAAGCCCAGGTTAGATGTCCTGCACATCTAACCTGGGCTTCTATTGGAATTCTATAACGCATATTACCAAGCCCATTATCGCCGTTTTAGCGGCAGTTTCCTGCCGCTAAAACGGCGATAATTTTATCGCCAGTCTTGCTAATATGCCCCATTGTTTTCACGCATGGCAGCTTAGACGGGTAATGCAATAAACACGTACCCTTCGTTGTGTGTTGATCTTTGCCTATGTTTAAGCGCACGCACTTGTTAAGTTCCCCAAAATCCGTGGGTACTTTTAATTCAATATTGGAAACATTTTTGTTTGTAAAAAGTTCACTCAGCTCTTAAAAAGAAGCAGCTTGAAACAGATTTCTTAGACATCGACTTTCCATTAAACCTAATCCATGAAACACTCAACAAAGTGATTCGCTTAATGCAATGTTTAATGATCACAGACAAAACCGTGCGCCCTGAGACGCGGTAGGATGAGCTCGCGCCCACGCTCCCGCCATTTACTTCGCTCCTTCATGATGCACGACACGATCATTCCTCGAGACATACAGGCCCAACACACAGTGTTTGCCTTTAAGTAATCGATGCCCTTCCCCTACATTTAATAAATCACCATGCAGTCAAGTAATTTATTTGATTTCGGCCATTTAATAATTCTTGCTAAAAATGGGCAGCCCTATGTCTGACGATCCAGTATCAAATACTCTTGGGGAAAAAAAATCATAATTTAAGCTCTTGGAGAGTTAGGAGACCGAGCGCTGCTTCCCAGGTCGAGGCTCACAGGGGCTGCCCTGCGACTGAGCCAGTAGCCGCCTATATCATATTCTAAACAAAATCGTTCTAAACGTCACCTTGGTAACATGAACCAACTTAAAGCCTGCAGGTGTGCATTGGGCTGGGAGTGAGAATTAAAGGTAAAATACTTCCGAATGAATTAACAAGGGATACAAATCACTCCGTGACTACAAACGATTAATTACCCAATTAACCAACACCAAAAAGAAAACAAGTTTTCACGTGATAGTACAAGGATACCCAGATATTGCCACTGTATTGCTGTGAAACTGCATCCTGCATCTAAAGGTCGAGCATAGAGTTAGGGCCAGCAAGAAATGCAGGCTGCCTCAAAACACCTTTAAAGTTCCAGCAGAGTGTTTTCTGGCTGTATATTCTGTAAAAGAAAACACAACACTCGAGACAGTGCATAGAAGGCCAAAATTCGTTTCATGCAAAAATAGCTTGCAAGAATTCTAAATAAGCAAGGAAACTGCTGTTTCAACAGACCAAAGCTTTGCCCTCGTTCAGGTGGATCATGTAATGCCAAAATCCACACATTGTGGTAGGACGTCTATACACTTTTTATCAAAACAAGTTTGTGGAAGCAAGAAGATGTAATAAAAACCTAAATATAGGCCCTAATGAGCAGATGCCAGGAGCTTATGATAGGAATAATGGGGCATATTAGCAAGACTGGCGATAAAATTATCGCCGTTTTAGCAACAGGAAACTGCCGCTAAAACGGCGATAATGGGCTTGCTAATATGCGTTATGGAATTCCAATAGAAGCCCAGGTTAGATGTGCAGGACATCTAAACTGGGCTTCTATTGGAATTCTATAACGCTTATTAGCAAGCCAATTATCGCCAGTCTTGCTATTTTATCGCCAGTCTTGCTAATATGCCCCAATGTTAGCAGACCTTGGTGAACTGATACTGCTAACACCAGAACGAGGCTCCACTTTGCTAGAATGGTTCAGACAAAATGTGCAGTATACCACAAAAAATAACATGATGGAGACACATTTAAAATGTATGTAAGTATCCAATATCATTAAGGCTTTACTGGTCTTACAGCTGGTGCAAAAACAAATGGCAATAAAATATTTCAGCGCACATGAAGACACATTACGGCAGGTATGCAAGTGAATTCATTTCCTCAACTCATTCACCATTGCTATTTGAGTTCCAGAAAGGGCTCTGGATTTCATAAACACCTTCTTTCACTAGGCTATAGGGGCCCTGATATTAGGGCTGACTGGTATAATGAAGTGGGAAAACTAGAGCAGTACGTCAATCTGGAAAGAAACATGCAGAGCCTCGAAATTCTTATGCAGCTCCTACTAAGGTGGACTCTCTGAGGACTGTCAAAAAAAAGAAAACATCCCCTCGACCAATTTATAGGTACAGAGACAAAATGATGGCTCATTTGAGCAACTGCAAGTTCAAAGTGACACCAAGTTATTGGAGTGTCTCGGAGAGCATCTGTTGCCAGCCAACATACTTTCCTGGTCAAAAAGCTACCCACCGTTTATCTTCCTACTACTGTGCACGTTTAGCCAGAGATGTGACTAGAGCCAATTAGAAGGCAAGGTTCCTAGGAGTAGAGCAGGAAACCTGTTGTCTTGATCAGTGTTAGACCTGGCATCTTTTGGTGTGGTTCCCCTGTCTTTTTGCTTCTGATTTTCTGTTTTTGACTGTGTGCTGAACTTCGTTTTTGCTGGTTTTAGGACTCTTGGCACTTTACCACTGCTGGCCAGTGCTAAAGTGCACGTGCTCTGTGTCTAAAATGTTATGGTATGTGGTTTCTCCATGATTGGCATATTTGATTTACTAGTAAGTCCCTAGCACAGTACACTGTGTGCGCCCAGGGCCTGCAAATCAAAAACTACTAATGGGCCTGCAGCACTGATTGTGCCACCCACGGGTAGCCTTTCAAACCTGTCTCATGTCTGCCACTGCAGAGCCTGTGTGTGCAGTTTTAAACTGCCATTTCGACTTGGCAAGTTCACCTACTTGCGAGGTCCAAACCTCCCCCTTAATTACATATGTCACCCCTAAGGTAAGCCCTAGGTTGCCCCAGGGGCAGGGTGCAGTGTATTCAAAAGGTAGGACATGTACTTTCATTTTTCACTACAGCAAGGCCTATCTCTCCCATAGGATAGCATTGGAGCTGCCTTGTAACACTTTACGGGTGCATTTTCCAATTGGGAGCAGAAATAAAATTGGAGTTTGGTGTCTCTGGACTCACAATTTAAAAACACATCTTTTAGTGAAGTTGGTTTTTAAATTGCAAGTCTGAAAATGCTGTTTTTTAGAAAGTTGGCATTTTCTTACTTAACCATTCTGTCCTCCACCTGTCCCTAGAATACATATCTGGGTTGGATGAGTGGGCTTTGTGAATTCACTCTAGACATTCACACACACATGAAGCCGAGGTGTGCCCTGCATATCCTGATGGCCCATCACCAGGCTGATGAGCCTTCCTGAGCTAGAGTGGTGGGAGGAGTTGACACTAGCACCTAAATAGGGCTGTGCCTGTCCCCACACAAAGAGCTGCATACCTCACTGCAGTGTGTCTGGAGGCAGGGCCAGGAAGGGCCAGGTCTTGTGCACTACAAAGAACTTTCTTTGATGTCTCCCTACTTCAAAGGCTAAAATGGGCATTATTACTGGGCCTCTGACACTATATACTCAGAACATTTCTGGACTGAGGTCATTCTGCCAGAAAGAAGTGATTTCATACTGCAAGGAAGGACTGCCACTTTGCTGCTTGTTTTGCTGTTTTGGCCTGCTGCCTGCTGCTTCTTGCCAGTGAGTGAGAGGACTGGACTTTACTCTCTGCATCCTGCTTTCTAAGGTTCTCCAAGGGTTTGACTGACCTTGCCTATGTTACTGAAGTCTCAGGGGCATCAAAGACTTCACCTGCATTTTGCTACCGGCACCTGGGCTCCTCTGCTGTGTGTCCTGTCCTGCCAAGTGGTGCCAAATCCAGTCATGGGACCTTGGAGGCGAATTTAGTGCTGCAACCAAGAAACCGATGCATTGACTCCAAATTGTCAGTCCAGAACCGGTGCATCCCTGGGAAATCGATGCATCGCCGCTACCTGCACCGAAGCTGTTGTACACAGCTCACCAAGTGTGCGACACAATGACCTCGACTTTTAACGCAGCCCCGACTTTGCCGCAGCACCACCGAAGAACCACCGCTGTGTGAGTCTCGAGCACCACCTCACCGAAGTCTGTGATGCACCACTCCGATTCCGAAGCATCCCCGGTCCTGTGTGGCCTTCGACCGACGCATCACCTTCAGCCCGGCGGTTCGACATTTACGCCGTAGAATCAACACATCTCGCTGTTGACATCGAAACATCACTGACGCCGCGTCACCTTCAGGAACCGACGCCTCACACCAGCAATGGACGCATTACCTCCTCTGTGCATTGCATAATCCCGGAGTGGTAAAGCTTCAACAACCCTGCACCGCCTTAAGGAACCGACGTATCACCTGCATCCGCGATGCCTCTTCTCCGCTGCACCACGTTCCTTTCCGATGCATCCAAGGTACTCTAAGGGGGTCTGCATGATTCCTGTATCCAGCCCGCGCTCCATTGCATCGTACTGAACTTGTGGATTTGTCCCTGTCAAGCGCAACCAGATAGCCCCAGTTGGAGCTATTGATTTCTAATCATTGCATTTTAATTTAATCTTTAAAAATTCATATCTTGACTTGTGAATGTTACAATTTTATCATTTTGGTCTTGTTTTACTGAGATAAGTATTGGCTATTTCTCTAAACTGGTGTGAAGTACTTTTGTGGTGTTTTCACTGTGTTAGTGTGTGTGTGTGTGTGTGTGTGTGTGTGCACAAATACTTTACACATTGCCTCTTTAGTTTAGCCTGACTGCTCTGTGCCAAGCTACCGGAAGGTGAGCACAGGTAGACTTTTAGTGTGTACTACACTTACCCTGTCTAGAGTGTGGGTCCCTACTTGGACAAGGTGCATACCTCTGCCAACTAGAGACCCCATTTCTAACAACCAGAAAGGAGAATTCCTGGGAAAATCTGCTTGAAATGAGATTAACACTTAACTGCTAATTACAGCTTATCAGTCTCACTGCATTTCCTTTTAGAATTAGCCATTATACTAAACCTTTGCTCCTCCCATAGCAAGTAGCTTGCTACACTCATTGCGACTAAAAAACACATTTTCAACACTGCCTTTTATTCCACCAAGCATTTCCCCAGTAGGATGGAGCAATTGGTGACCGGTTTTGAAAGCCAAGTGCTGCTCCTGGTGCCTCTGCCACGTACCCTAGCTTCCTAAGGTTGATTGCAGCATTCAAAAAGATTAGTCAAGAGAGAGAGAAAGGGAAGTAGGGAGAGGGAGGGTAGAGAGGAAGTGATCAAAGAGGGATACGAGAGAGAAGAGAGGGGAGAGACAGTATGAATGGATGGATGGAAAGCAAGAGATTGTACAAGGAGATGAAGGGAGTGGTGCTGGTTTGAGCATTTTTCCCCAGTCCGGCCCTGTACTCAAAGAAGCATTGTACCTGCCTTCATCTAAATTACATAAGATAATGCCCTTGATTCAAAGAACACATAAAATAAATAAACAGCTATGGCTTAGAACAAACTCTGCTAAAGAGAGGGCATATCTAGAAATGGATTTCCTCTGATCGGGGTGATAAGGGAATAGCTGAGGTGTCCCTATTTCTTTGCAGGTTCGCGGGGGCTGGGTTTCATATGCTTGTAGTGCATAGTGGCTAAGTGGACTATTGGCTCAAGGGAACCTCCTAAAAGTCTTCTTTCTGGTGTTAGCAGAGGCGGAGATTTAAAGGGCATTGTCCAAGGCCCTCTAAAGCAGAGGGAGAGCAGAAGGGACTCACCTTCTTTTTCTGCCCTTAGGTGGAAAGACATTCTCTGATGTGCACTTGGACAGTGCCTTCTTACTAAATGCAGCACCATCTGTACAAATGAGCCAGGGTATGATGTGGTACCAAAATACAGTACCAGCGTGCACCTTCAGCAAGTACACACCTGAGCCTGGTTAACAAATCAATACATGCAATCTTATGTGAAGCACATTAGGTTCCACAAAAATGACAGATAATATTCTAGTATCAAACCATGAAGGTTTATTAAATGTTAATGGTTACAGAATCAGGTTAGCAACAATTTATAATGAGAATACATATATTTTCATTAGTAGGCAATCAAATCAACAAAATCTTACAAAGCAGAGGACGAACTGCATGGGGGCACCTCAAAGGGGACGACAAAGGAAAGTCTGTCCTCTCTCCGACATAGCAGTCTAAATCTCCTATTTTACTCTGCTCTATTCTAATCTGTTCTGCTTTCAAGACACACCAACACTAACATTTTCTTCAACTACACACAGTTCTCAAAATGACTGTCCAATTAGGTTAAAGCGAAATGATGCAATTACATAATTATTAAAAGTTCTCAAAGTTTCTCATAATACAAGATTCTCCCTGCGTCCTTCAAACTGTATCAAGATAAGATACATGGACTAGTCTGCATACTGCAGGTGACTTTTGAATGCACTATTCATTAAAACTTACCACAATCATCACAAAGAAAAGAGAACATTTCTTCACATGGGAAAGAAGGAAAAAGAACATTGCACTCAACAATATTAAAACTCCAGTTTGCATAGAGATAAAATGTTGACGTGTCACAAAACAAAAATGGCATCCAACATTAACTCGTTGTAAAATTGAGGCCTTCATTAATTATAATAAAACTAAACTTGAATGCACATAATGTCTCCCAACATTGGCATTAGCGTGACTATGAATTAATGTCATGTTAATGTAAAACATTTAATGTAAAACAACTTCATCAAAATCCTTATTGGCCAAACTACCAGATCAAAGCACTGTTGCATCAGAGGAGATATGTGTGAATGACTCGGTGAACAAGAAAGCTGAGGTGTCATTAAAGAGTTTGTATACAGGCTTCAGCCTGGCAATTTCACATTTTATGCAAATCCATTCCTTGATTAAAGATGTTCAATCACTATCTATAGTTATTCAATAAGGTGAGTATTGATCAATTTGTCAATATAGAGAACCAGGTGTAGGTCATGTACACATTTTACTTGATGGCTGGATAAGTATCACATTGGTGACTGCAGTCTCACAGTAAGATCATAAACAGGTACATCTGAGCGTTTAAAACAAAAAGTAAGTGAGAGAACAGGCACAATTGTTTTATCTGTGATTTTCAAAGTGTTCAGTTTGTGGTGTGCAACACAGGGTATCACTCTCTGATCCAGGGGTGTAGTGATCAATATAGAAACAGCATACCCTGATAGGGTCCGTCCCCCTTGGCACACTAAATCCCCGTGGAACTGGGGTTGATTAGTTTATTTAACGTTGAACATAAATGACATACACGATATTCTTCATCTGATGTACGACGTTTAATCGTTAGTTTTCATATTGAATTCAATTTTCATTCATTGCTTGGTATCAGCAATCATGTGCATCCATAACACTGTTTAGGCACATTTTTTTCATCCCTCCCGATGCATTTCGGGCAACACGCCCTTCGTCAGGGGATATTTCTAGAGGAATACATATGTTCAAAAAAATGAGGAAAACCAAAACATCAAAACAATCAATGATTATCCGGCATACGCTGGTGTGGTGAACAACGGTTACGGGCTAACGTAGTGCAGTGATTGCAAGTCTAGAATGTTAAGCATAATGGCCTGCTTCATGCGGTAGATATACTAATCGGTCCAAGTCAAAACCATGATGAATATAGTGACTCAATCATGCCAACACCTCAATGTTGTGGCCAAGTCTCTAATCATGATCATGCTAAAAAGTGTCAAATGAATCAATCAAGTAGGTTACCTTATGGGCTGGTGAATAATATGGAACTAAATGTATATAACACGGGCCCGTAATGTTAGAATGCTATCAGCTCTCACTATGGTGAAAAACAACATCAGTGTACAACCAGGCTGATAGCATTCTAACATTACGGGCCAGTGTTATATACGTTTAGTTCCATATTATGTCATTATTCTTATCGACTAAATCTTTGTTTTCAAAGGCCTCAATCTCCTTTTCTATTATCTCAATCTCTGATAGGAGTTTTTCTCCTTTCTCTATGGCATGCCTGATCAGTATCTGCATCATCACTAAAGATGGCCCCTCAAGATTCGCCTCCCACTCTCTCAGGAGGTCGTCGCTAAGGTCCTCGAAGGTGGGGAAGATTAGAATGCGCAACCCTCTAGGTGTTTTTTTGTTGTCAATATACTGTTGGAGGGTTACCCTATCCCACCAACGGGATAGTTCTTGTTTCTTTAGTCGTTCTAATTTGACAAATAGGGCACGTAAGCCCGATGTGCCCTGCACATTTTGTCCTGACTGCCGTATGGTTGCATTCTTCCCAAAAAGGTCCTGTGCCATTTCCTCCCTTTTATCGTCAAAACGTGACATAGTGTAAACAATCTCAAGGATATCACTGAGTGCAGGAAGGCCCAATATAATGAATGTCCAGTGCAACAACGGCGGGCCTCTAGTTCCGCACTTCACGCCAGTTCCAATTATTATTCTTTCTGCGCAGCCAACCCCAACGCCAGCCGTTGCTTGACGTTTCTGTGCTCCAGATCAAAAGTTGCTGTTTGTGAAATGGGGGTGCGCAGGTCACAGAGTCCAATAGTCAAGTAGTAGTATAAAAATATATTTCTTTATTTCAAATTTTTAAGATTCTGCAAACTAAGACACTCAGCCAACGCGTTTCATTCCCACACTGGGGACTTCATCAGGGCTGAAAAAATGACAAACAACACAAATATTACATTAAATACTTAGACACAGGACTGAAATGATATGTCTACACACAATGATATATTAATCACACATAACTATAAAAACATATATTTCACCATATAATACTACATAGATACACTATAAATTCAGGCACCAAAGAGACGGAACACAAAAACCAAAGACAGTATATACATATTGCATTGAGAGTGTACAGAGTGTACGCACGAATTAACTAGGACCCTGGGTCCTAGTTAATTCGCCTGTATACTTTTCCTTATATGACTACTATTCTTTCTATCATGCAATCTATTTCAATATATCAACCCCACAGGTTTCTACATACCCTGACTTGGATATCAGATAGGGGAGCTTTCTTTAAAGGATTCCATCACCTACGGAATCTACGCACCTGTTTACTAGAGCCCAACCTATACTTTGTTTGGGTATGTATTTCGGTCATACTGTTGTGTACTTTATAGGGTGTCCATAAACGGGCTTTCTAGGCTCATGTCCTTATATAGGCACAATTCGCCTTGCCCTTATATAGGCATAAAATCCCAGACCTTATTTAGGCATAAACCATGCATACCAAATACAGGCATGGATTCCGACATCCGTCCACCCTAGCGTCTCAACGAGTCCATGAAAAAACAGACCCTCAGGCTGCAGGAGTTTCCCTTGCCCAGGACTATTGATTTCTTCAAGGACTCATACATTATGCATGAACCTCTATTCCTTAAGGGATTCATTCATGACGTCTTTCGCTACCCAACTTACGTCAATGCTAACATTTTCAGGTATAAATATACCTTCCCAAACCCCTGTAAATCAGAGGAGACCTCGACTTCAGAGGAGCCCGATTCCCGGCCGGACGCACTGAGAAGACGCTGTCCTTCCTGCACGCAGAGAGTCCAGCTTCCAGTGATCTAACTTCCCTTGCGGGGTGTTGGAGTTCGAGTCCGGAAAAGTGATTCCTACCTCTCTCATTCTTCAGTTATGGAGCAGTATAGAACCTAGAGGGACTCTTGGCATACTAGACTCTTGGCATACTATACTCTTGGCATACTAGACTCTTGGCATACTAGACTCTTAGTATACTCTAGTCAGGAATACAGCATCTACTTCTACTTCTCCCTACACCTAGGAAAGGTTAGGCACACTGGGTAGACCTAGGATAGAAACGCATCGTATGAGTACTCGCATTTTTAGGCTGTGTCATTTTATGTAAATGCATATATGCTGACAAGATAATGCTAACGCAGTATTATTTATTTCTACTGCTCACCTTGTACATTATTTATCTCGCATACTGTCTTGTGATCGTAACAGCACATCTAACTTACAACAGAAACAAGACTGTTCAATAAACCTTCTTATTGAAACGCCCGTCTGGTTATTTCTGTGTAACTTTGAGGAGTAACTAAATCCTGCACGACTGAGCTGAGTGAAATAGTTATCTATTGTTTCTACGACTCTGGGACACGTCCTGATTCTGTAAGGGAAACACAGTGGTCATGTTTTGCGGCTGCCAGAAACTAATCCCTTCTTGTTGTCAAGAAGTTTCTAGTGGCCTCTGAGCTAGCTGGCACAAGTAATTAAGTTTAATATACTCGATAGGGACATACCGACCTTAGTCCTATGTCAAACCTATAGGATATATTATTCCAATGCGCAGAGCCTATAAGGGAAATAGGAGATACACTACATGGCGCCCAACGTTTGGTAAGGCAGTAATTCAACGTTAGAGACTGAGTAAGTCAGCTGTGCATATATTCTTTTCTCTCTCAGAGACCCCTACCCATATACTCCAAAAGACGTCTGGAGTGGGCAGGGTTGGTATCCGCCACGGCTACATCGGGCAGTACCCTATATATTAGCTGTTTGGTTTGCTCAACGTTGAAGGATACAGTGTTCCACAATATTGTGCACCTTATCTTTGTTTCCTTGAAATTTGTTTTACATATTTTCAAGCAGAAAAATGTCAGGCACTGACAATGACGCCGGAAACGGTGTAGCTGCAGCTGATCCAGCCCAAGCAGCACTTTTTAACTTCACCGGTTTAAATGAAACCGAGGAGGGTGTCATTGACATCGCTCCAAACTTAAGAAGAGCCATTACTCTAAAACTTATAAAACATGGCCTACCACCGAGAGGGGGTAGAGCATTTTTCGTGATTGAGGCACAAGAATCCTTTCAGACAGAGGTATTCTAATCATGGGTAATTCTTCCTGAACCCAATCCAGTAACACACTTGTTTCACTTCTACAAAGAAGATGAACCACCAGAGGAATACATTCCTTTTGAGGATATAGAGATTCCATTAACATACCAGGAGCATCAGCTCTGGTTTAAAGGCGCCCTAAAACATAACAAAAACATTACCAGGCTCGGTCCACTAGGTAGACCAGGAGCAACATGGCCGATTCTAGCCGGCTACACACCTCATCCAGACATCGAAATAATGTCAGACGAGGAAATACTTAATCAACTCACAGAGTTAATAAAAATCTACAGACAATTGGTTCAATATGTCATGCAGACTTTCACAGTCCAACAACCATTAACAATTCCAAATCAAACCCCTCACCAGGGGAACAATTTAAAAATTACACCACAGACTCTATACGCAGTCATGGGTAAAATGCCCACTAAGCGGGAGCAAATTCCGTTTTGGATAGCTCAAAAAATTACTCAAATCGAAGCAGTATTTCCAAATACTAGCCCGCATGAGAAACACAGAATCCTAACCATTAGTTTACCAATGGGGATCACACCACAACTGGAAGACTGCACCACTTGGGGCTCAGTCTTTGCTGCCATCTACACTAAAACACACAGCATTCCGTCAATTGCGGTAATACCTGATGTCCTAAAACAAATTCAAAACGAATACGGGGCAGAGCCTGCTTTAAATTTAGGTATGAAATTACTGAGAAATTTCGACCAGGTCTCAACAATAATATTATCAAATATTAAAGGGGAGGCAGCAGCAGTGGCGATCCGACAAAAATTAAGGGAATTTGATGTTACAGAACATCAAACAGAGCTACCCAGAATTATAGAACAATCATATACAGAATTAGGCAGAGATAGTTTGGGTGGGAGACCAGCTAAACCAAAACTATCTGAAAGTCCTGAGAAGGACTCAATCAAACAAACTCCTACATCTTCTAAAAAGAAGTGGGAGTCTAATAAACAAAATTCAAATGAGAAAAGATCTCAATCCCGAGGTAGGTCTCCTCAAAAGGTGCCCTCTGAAAGGAGGTACAACCTTAGGAATAGGGATAATTTGAGAAAACCTGATAGGTATCAAGATAATGATACACGTTCCTCTCGTCCCTTTCAGGTCTCATCACAGACTTCGGAAAGAAGAGGACGAACAGAACATAGAGAAGAACGCGTGAAATCGAAAGACGACAAGCACGCAACAAAAATTAAAACTAAACCTCAATTCTCCAAAAAGAAAGTAGCAGGTCTAATAGTAAGACATGCCGAGAATTCTGAGAAGTCAACTCAAGAACGGAGAATGGGCTCAGACAATGCTGGACAGTGCAGCAGAAGTCACAATAGCTCGCCAGAACCTGATGGAACTTCTGGAGATAGTGGACTTGAATGAGTACATTACAGTAGAGACTGTAGACACCAGGGTTAGTACTCCACAAAGGTTATATGAAATAACACTCCGGATGGAGGGAGACAAACCTAGACAGGTTAAAGCACTTTTTTGGGAAAAACTATCAAAGGGTTATGACATACTTCTAACAGAAAAAGACTGGCCACCACAATTTGTCAGGGAGTGCCCACACGGCGAGGACATGATTATGCCTGCCTTCTCCAATCACATTCCAATTCACTTAAAATATACATATGCCAGAAAATGGGCAGTGGCCCAGGCTCCAGCATTATATAAAAATCATGTAGGATGGGATGAGGACTCACCTCACCATAAAATAAATCTGAAACATGAACCTACTGCACAGAGGCAGTATCCTATTAAGCAAGAAGCTAAAAAACAGGTCAGGGAGATTTTAGATCAACTTGAATATCAAGGGGTGATTGAAACATGCACCTCATCCATGAACAATCCTTTGTTTCCTGTCTCCAAACCAGACAATACATATCGTCTAGTTTTGGACTACAGACATTTAAACACTTGTTCTAAAACTTTTGCAGTGCAAAATGCACACAGCACAGCATTAATGAATAACATTGTGCGCAAAAAAAACAAAACAACATTAGACATCTCAAACGGTTTCTTTTGTCAAAACATAGCACCGGAAAGCAGGTACTTAAAGGCATTCTCCATAATGGGGACCCAGCGTCACTTTTGTCGACTCCCACAAGGGTTCAAGAACAGCCCAGGCTTATTCTCAGCGAGAGTAACGGAGTTACTACAAATTTATGACAACGAGGCATTGTCTTATGTCGATGACATCTATCTGACAGACAATGACTTGGAAAGACACTTGAACAGGGTGAGCACCATTATACTGGGATTCGCCTCTGAGGGCTACAAGTTCAACTTTAAAAAGTCCCGAATTGCCCATCTCAATGTCCTATTTTTAGGATATGAGCTTTCAAGTGAAGGCAAGAGCTTGGCAGCTAACTTTCTAGAGAAATGTGCGCTGCTCCAACCTCCAAAATCGCAAAAAAACTTACAATCAATACTGGGATTCCTAAATTTTGGAAGAACATACATTCTAAACTACGCAGAAAGGGTTAAACCTCTCTACGCATTAATCAAACCTGATTTTTCAAACAAAAACTGGACACAGGAACACACAGAAATTTTGCGTTCACTCCAGGCTAACATGTTAGCAACAAATCACTTACAAACACGCGTAAGTCAAAGAAATTTGGTGATTCGAATAATTTCGGGTCAATGTGGATTCACTTACTTAACCTTTAATGAGGGTGAGAAAGTACCAATTGCATACAAATCACATTTGTATACACAAGCGGAAATGCGCTTCAGTTCAACTGAAAAAATTCTGACAGCAGTTCAAACAGCTGTAGCGAAAGAAAGAGCCTTAGCCCAAGGGAAACGCATAATTGTCGTTACCCCAGTACCGGCTTTAGAAGCGGTCACAAAAGCGAGCATTCCAAATGCTAAAGCTTTACATCCGAGATGGATACAGTGGGTTAATTCTCTTGCTGCAACTGATGTTGAATATGTTTTTGATCCAGATTTAAAAACACAGGCATTTCTCCAATATGAACAAGAATGTTCTCTGCCCACTGAGATTCTGCCTCTCGATCAGTATGAATTCGTAATTTACACTGACGGATCCGCACAGCCCGCAACAGGGAGTAAGCAAGCTTACAGTGCAGCGTGTGCTATCGTTAAAGGTCGCATGCGAAATGGCATCTTCAGACCTATGGTCACAAAAACTCAATCACTAGGTGATTGTACAGCTCAGCGAGCTGAACTACAGGCATTCAAACTGGCACTTGAGAGTACGGATCGAGAATTCCTCACACTGATAGTGTGCGATTCCTATTACTGTGTTCAGTCGTATAATGACTATATACGAACCTGGCTTGAAAATGGTTTTAAAGATGCGAAAGGTGGCACAATAAAGCACAAACTGCTTTGGGAACAAGTAGTTCAGTTGAAAAACGAACTACCAAAGGCTCACGTGATTCACACACTGAGTCATCAGCGTGATGGCGTTCACGTTGCAGGGAATTCATTGGCTGACGAAGCCGCGAAGGGGGCTGTTCAGACGGCTTCCGTAGCTGCGATCACTCGTTCAAAAACAAAAATAGACGGTGAGATAATGTTAGCTGTCAATGCTTCAAGCAAAGGCAGCAGTGCAGCGTTACCAAAAAAGTTTCCACTCAAGTACTCTTATGTAATTGATGCGAATAACGTTCCTTTTGCTCGAATCCCTGGAGTGGGGGATAGGGTAATTCCAAACATGGAACGAAGAGCAGCCTTGATTTATGAAACACATTTGGGGGAAGGTCTGTCACATCAAGGGATCTCTAAAACAATTTTGAAATTAAAAGAGATGTACTGGTGGCCTGGAATGAATACACACATTCACATATTTATCAACAATTGCTTAGACTGTAAATTACAGCGAGAGAGCCACCAGACACCATGCAGCGAATGCGGCAGCCCAGTACAGACACCACTGTTAGACAGCATTAGGCTATCTACTCGCCAGCGTCCTACTGGACAAAGGCATACCCGCAAATACTGAATCTAGGTTCCTATGGTTATGGCCTCAGCGATCGGCTGACGCTCGAACTGTTATAAAAGATTTGCGAGTCTTTACTGGCACATACGCAATAGGCACGCTACATTCTGACCAGGGTCCTGCGTTTAGCTCTAGGGCTTACAAGGAGGCCATGGCCAGTCTGGGCGTTGCATTGCGGTACTCCTCTCCATTCCATCCTGAGGGAAATTCTGTTGTGGAAAGGAAAAACCGGGACATAAAGCAGTCTATAACAGCTAGGGTATTAGGCTCGGGTGATGGGTGGGTCAAACACCTCATTAGCGTTCAGCGCTCACTTAACAATCTGCCAAGAAGTTCTCTAGGGGGGTCACTCCATATGAGGTCCTATTTGGGACAAGAATGTGGGTTCCAGACTTAGAACACGTAGGCACAGTGGTGGACATAAAAACATTTGATATCAAAGATCGTTTGGCTGTTTTACAGGATCTTAACAAATTAAGAACGAAACAAAGCAACGTATCCCTACAGCCAACCACCACTGGGGAAAAATCGGCGGTCCCAGCAAGGCCTGTCTGGATTCCAAAAGTTGGGGATCTAGTCAGAGAAAAAATAGCGGACAAGAAGGAATTTGGACCTTCTTACAGACAACCGGTACCTGTTCTAGCAGTTCAAGGAACAAGGACAGTACTTCTGCCGCCCCTTGCTGGAAGAAAGGAGAAAAGATTTGTGTCAATCGACCGGATCAAACCACAACATGTGGCCAATACTAAGCAGTAGGCCTCGTGGACTCCGACCTAGTAGCAGACGCACTCCTCTCGCTACTATTCAAGAGGTTCAGACTGAAAGACTGATCACGATCGAGAATTCAGCTGTAACAAATGAAGGACTAAGCAACCAAGCTATGGAACTCATCCCTCTTGACAACCAAATAACAGTTCGTCCAAATACACCTGTCTACACCAATGTGACTCGTGAAGAACTGGTTCCTGTGATTTCAACGAATCCTGATGCAATTCCAACAATTGACAGAACTGCTTCTGGCTATTTCATTGACTTTGATACGTTCTCAGAAGATCCAAGCGAACCTGAAACGACGCCAGCATCATCGAAACTCAAGCAGCAAGTACAAGACTTTATTCACTTTCTGAAAAAGACTTATCTGGTTTCTCCATGGATTGAACTCTGGATTACATCTGGACTTTTTGTTTTCCTGCTCTGGCTAGCTTTGGTAACGACTGTAAGCATGCTTATAAATGGCAGATACATCCATGTGAACAGTGAAGGAAAAGACGTGAATGTACTTTTGAAACCACATAAATCTTCCCATCGTGAAGCAAGAGACTTGTCATCAGTGAACATCACAGCTGTTCCTATACAGGATGGTATAGTGTGGGACAAAACAGATTATGAAATCTTCGGTCCAAGTGAACAATTGAACATTCCACATTTATTTAAAATTTCACTAAGTGATTTAATTACGTCCAGTACCTATTCAGATGATTGGGACTTAGAGACTGTTCAAGATATAATGTTTGATCTAGAAAAATCTGCTGCATTTTCTAAAAATGAATTTTTAGAGGGTTCATCTGATTATGAAGAACTGTATTGTTATAACCACTATGGTCATCATTATTTGCACAAAACTGCATATCCAAGAAATGTGTTTATGTTTAACCAATGGGAACATTGTCCTACACCACCACAAGGTAGTTCGAAAACTTTTGCTAGTAAATTTCCATATTTTTCAGGTTATAATACATCTGATCCAGAAACGTTTTACTATAAAAATGTAAACAAATCAGGACTGAAAATTATGTTAACAAATACGAAACAGATTTATTCTGAAGCATTTATTGCCCAACTGTCTACACAGGGTTTCGACTTATGGAAAGACACAATAGAGACAAAAACTGTCTGGGGTAGTAAAGAGTGGCAAGTACAGGGTATAGAAGCTTTATTTAGAGCCTGTATCATCCCTGAACAAATACTGTTTTTGAATGACACCGTACAACAGACATCTTGTCTTGGGTTAGCCAAGATAAAAGAGATGAAAACACCTTCTGTGCCAACACCTGCCAGTGATAACAATACAAAGGCAGTGGTGACAGTTGACAATATACTACAACTCAACAGAACTCATCCAAATTGGAAGAAATGGTTGATCTGGCCCACAGACACAAATAACTGTCAGGAAAGGTTCTTGAACAAAACTCAGGGCTTTACTATTCATAGGCCAGACCCAAGATATGTCCAAAGACAACATCCGGGGGTAGTAACAACATACAGTGTAGGTAAATTATGCCTCGATTGGCTGCATAAATCTACACTACAGGATGTGAAACAACACTTAACCTTACTTAAAGAGGACGCAGATCTTAGGGAATTCTTGCTTGGACCAAGAAAACCGCGTCAAAAACGTTTCATATATGCCGGCATCTATGCTGCTTATAACGAAGCATGGAAAGTGTCACAGATAGAGGCTGCAGAACGAATACGTGAACTTGATCGTATTAATTTAGAGAAAACACTCTCTGTGGTCGACAATGGGTTAACAACTTTGTCCTCCAGGATTTATTCATTGGATGGCATTGTATCCTCTGCTATCGACATTCTAGAACAAGATTTGGCTATGTTACAACAAGGTCAGTCTCAATTACGTTCTATTGTGTTATTGACATGGACGCTGCAATCTTTGCGAGCGGGCTATGTGCCTTGGCGTTTCATCAACACGTCGTCTCTGTTTGCAGAATACAATCTCACTGATAAACAGATCGAATTGGCACAAAGAGGAGCGAGGTATACAGTGCTAAGCATTGAAAAAATGGAAAAGCTACCATTTACAGTGGCAGAAAAACCAGCAACAGAATGGGTTATTCATGGCAAAATAACATTACCTGTGACAACTTTTCAGTTTCAGTATTGCCTCAGACAGATGCAAGCAGGCAAATATGAAAGGTTGGGTAAGGAATACATTAAGATATCATGGAATTTACCGTATACACATAGATGTTGGAGTGGGGATCGTGAAGTGTTTCTTAGCGGTACTAACTGTAAACATGCACTGACCGGTTCACTCATTTGTCAGGACATTATTTTACACGGAGCTTGTAATGGTTCTGTGGCAAACTTGTCTTGCCATCAGCACGGTTCACCAGCTGCTGTGATTAATCCAGCGTTTGGACAACTTTCGAATGGGAGTTACCTCATGTTGAATGATCAGGGCTGCTGTGGAATGTTGCCAGGCATCCCATATCTAGTAACGGTCAACTCCAGGGTCACTTGCTGTATGCAAGTATTGTTTCCCCCAATAGACACAGTCAGGGAGTCGCCTTTATGGCCTTCGCTGAGCGTCTCTTTTATAAGATTTGATACTTTAAGCAGAATGAAAGCCATGCTTTTACAGCAAACAGTGCCTTTGACCTCGGCCAAAGAAACCTATGATCTACAAGTTGCAAGGACTTCGGCTGAGATACAGACTTTAATACGTACAAACTGCCCTATACATTTCGTAGAAATGATATCACGTATCTTTAACATGTCAGATACAACAGGAATTGTACATGTATTTAAGAGCATTTGCACCGGTCTGTTAGCACCGTTCCAAGCAATACTTGGATTCATTCCGAACTTTGCACATTCGGTGTTTGGTGGCATACTATTAATTCTCGCACTTGTTGCCGGAATTTTATTCATCTGTCTGCTATTGCGCTATGGCCAGCCGATTCGCCGAAATCACTCCGAGCGAAATGGAGAAAGCTCTCCTTGAAAGAAAGTGCCGTGAGCGAATAGTACAGCTATTGGGCATGACTCGTCTACGGGACCTTAATACCACGTGGTTCCTGTCATTCCGACCAATCTGGCATGATTGCATCTTACCTGTTCTACGCTGCCTGCTATGCGGTGAAGAATGCGTGTTGGACGCTTGTCTAACATATCCATCAGCTGCGCCAAAGGACGTCGATGCTTTGCTGGACCCGATAACGGCCCATGCTCTGTGTTGTCCCCAGAGGCTTCCAATCCTGATGTCAGCATTCATTGAGATCTCACAGTCGCCTCCTGCTGCTGCTGAGGTACGAGAAACAACTCCAGGCACACAGGTAACAACGGACGCGAACATTGCTGAGGCGACCTATGCTGAGAGCGATGTTTCCCATCTTTGTGCGATCAATCTCTTACACGAGGTGTTCCAACTTACACCAACGACAGTGGATGGTGTTTTGTCTATTGAAATAGATGATCTCATGTTTACACCAGACCCGTAAACTGACTCTGCTTCGGCATACTCTGTTCCCGTACAACAGCAACAATTTGGCCTTCATTTTTTAAAACAAAACCTTGGAACTTTACCAAATTTGAACTTTTGTCCCATTTTTTCGAACGAAAATGGCACTCCAATCTGCTTAAAGTAGAACTAGCCTTATAATACAGACTTGGCAGTACTTCCAGGGACACTTAGTCATCTTGTGTGTCTAAATCAGTTCATTTAAGTTTCATGACAGGAAATGACTTTTTGATTTTGAACAACCTTATCGATCATTTTCGTCATATGTAAATATTGCTTTTAAATTTCATTCCAAATGCATTTATTTCATACCTTATGCTGGAAATGAAAAGCACTGCTTAATGATGTACAGCAACCTTTGCATTTTTAATATGTCTTTTAAAGCTTTTAGGATATGTTTTAATATGCGGTACTCCATTTTAATGTTTAGCATTTTAAATGTTTAGCATTTTAGTTTTGTTGTATACACAAAAGAGGAGTGGGTGTTGTGTACTTTATAGGGTGTCCATAAACGGGCTTTCTAGGCTCATGTCCTTATATAGGCACAATTCGCCTTGCCCTTATATAGGCATAAAATCCCAGACCTTATTTAGGCATAAACCATGCATACCAAATACAGGCATGGATTCCGACATCCGTCCACCCTAGCGTCTCAACGAGTCCATGAAAAAACAGACCCTCAGGCTGCGGGAGTTTCCCTTGCCCAGGACTATTGATTTCTTCAAGGACTCATACATTATGCATGAACCTCTATTCCTTAAGGGATTCATTCATGACGTCTTTCGCTACCCAACATACGTCAATGCTAACATTTTCAGGTATAAATATACCTTCCCAAACCCCTGTAAATCAGAGGAGACCTCGACTTCAGAGGAGCCCGATTCCCGGCCGGACGCACTGAGAAGACGCTGTCCTTCCTGCACGCAGAGAGTCCAGCTTCCAGTGATCTAACTTCCCTTGCGGGGTGTTGGAGTTCGAGTCCGGAAAAGAGATTCCTACCTCTCTCATTCTTCAGGTATGGAGCAGACTAGAACCTAGAGGGACTCTTGGCATACTAGACTCTTGGCATACTAGACTCTTGGCATACTAGACTCTTGGCATACTAGACTCTTGGCATACTAGACTCTTAGTATACTCTAGTCAGGAATACAGCACCTACTTCTACTTCTCCCTACACCTAGGAAAGGTTAGGCACACTGGGTAGACCTAGGATAGAAACGCATCGTATGAGTACTCGCATTTTAAGGCTGTGTCATTTTATGTAAATGCATATATGCTGACAAGATAATGCTAACGCAGTATTATTTATTTCTACTGCTCACCTTGTACATTATTTATCTCGCATACTGTCTTGTGATCGTAACAGCACATCTAACTTACAACAGAAACAAGACTGTTCAATAAACCTTCTTATTGACACTCCCGTCTGGTTATTTCTGTGTAACTTTGAGGAGTAACTAAATCCTGCACGACTGAGCTGAGTGAAATAGTTATCTATTGTTTCTACGACTCTGGGACACGTCCTGATTCTGTAAGGGAAACACAGTGGTCATGTTTTGCGGCTGCCAGAAACTAATCCCTTCTTGTTGTCAAGAAGTTTCTAGTGGCCTCTGAGCTAGCTGGCACAAGTAATTAAGTTTAATATACTCGATAGGGACATACCGACCTTAGTCCTATGTCAAACCTATAGGATATATTATTCCAATGCGCAGAGCCTATAAGGGAAATAGGAGCTACACTACAATACCATTGGTCCCCACGTAGGGAATTACAATTTGACTGCATACGTCTTTGATAATTATACATCTATACTACACAGTATTCTTCTTCCCTAGTTGAACCTACATGGGTTTAATATAATTTGTCACATGTAGCAGACTTAATTATGTCTAGGATCGTTGTATACGTATCGCTTGGTTTTTACTTCAAACCATTCAAGTATGTCTGTCTCAGATGTTTTTAAACTTACAAAATGTGACACACACACGTTATGTCAACGTCTGAAATTGAATATTCTCCTCACTAGGTCAATATTGGGATGCTTATCGTATTTGAGATCACTACTGGGAGCACCTATAGTTCATGCCATTCCAGAATCCGTATACAGGCACATTCCAGCGTTGATTTTCATTAGTAGGTACGTGGTACAGCCTTCTGCATCTTTATGATCGCCCCTGATTTTCCGGTCATTAAGCCCTTTCACCAATACGCGTGCAACACATCCTTAAGTCCAATGTACACAATACCGCTGACTCTGCTATGGCTTTGAAACCAGGAATGCTTTATAGCGCTTAATAACAAGCACAACTTGCTTACGCTGCATTAGCCCCATGAATACTAGACACTGCGCCTTCTCCTAGAAATCTCTGTGCGTACACTCTGTACACTCTCAATGCAATATGTATATACTGTCTTTGGTTTTTGTGTTCCGTCTCTTTGGTGCCTGAATTTATAGTGTATCTATGTAGTATTATATGGTGAAATATATGTTTGTATAGTTATGTGTGATTAATATATCATTGTGTGTAGACATATCATTTCAGTCCTGTGTCTAAGTATTTATATGTAATATACTTGATTGATTCATTTGACACTTTTTAGCATGATCATGATTAGAGACTTGGCCACAACATTAAGGTGTTGGCATGATTGAGTCACTATATTCATCACGGTTTTGACTTGGACTGATTAGTATATCTACCGCATGAAGCAGGCCATTATGCTTAACATTCTAGACTTGCAATCACTGTACTAAGTTAGCCCGTAACCGTCGTTCACCACACCTGGGTATGCCGGTTAATCATTGATTGTTTTGATGTTTTGGTTTTCCTCATTTTTTTGAACATATGTATTCCTCAGGAAATATCCCCTGACGAAGGGCGTGTTGCCCGAAATGCATCGGGAGAGATGAAAAAAATGTGCCTAAACAGTGTTATGGATGCACATGATTGCTGATACCAAGCAATGAATGAAAATTGAATTCAATATGAAAACTAACGATTAAACGTCTTACATCTGATGAAGAATATCGTGTATGTCATTTATGTTCAACGTTAAATAAATTAATCAACCCCAGTTCCACAGGGATTTAGTGTGCCAAGGGGGACGGACCCTATCAGGGTTTGAGCGTTTGAAATGACAACGGGTTCATAGGTGTTGTCTTCTTAGGTTGCCTTTTCTGGACAACAATTCTATTAGGGAATAGCATAATAAATTCCTTTTTAAGTCTTTCAAGAAATGAACCATGCCCAATAACTCAGGGATCAGCCAAATACTGAGTCAGGGAGGTTTCCTTTGACCAGGCAGCAGTTAAAACATTATGCTCCTGATTTGGGGTGCTGGTATGCAACCCTCTGCTTCTCTTCCTTGGACCGATGTAGAGCAGTCTTGCATGTGTCTACGAAAGTGTTTGTGACTTGCTAAGTTTGTGAGGAATGGTTGTTAGATGATTGCGTTCTATTGAGCTACGAAAATGGATACTCTAAAGCAGTGATTTCTATGCTTTCTGATTCTGCCTTGTCAGTAAGGATTGCCCAAGGAACCCAACAAAGATATGCAAATTAAGGGTGTGCAGTCTGAAGCTGATTTGTAAAAGAGGCGCTGTCTGTGCACAAATTGGGAACTGTGATGCTACTCAGGGCCTCATTATGAAGCCCCAGATTTTGGTGTTGTAATTTCCCCTATAGTTACTGCTATTGGGGGTACTGGGATTTGTAACTCCACCTTCCTGGAGTTTCAGAAAACACTGAGAAAAACCTGTGGGTAGAGTTACTAGGGGATTATGAGGTGGACTTTGAGGAGCTCTTTAGAAATGAGGAATTACTGGCAGAATCAGAAATGGCGGCACAGAGTTTGCAGGTTATTCATTACAGGAGTTTTGACTCTTGTTGCTAATCATCTGCAAACGGTTCAGTAGGATGAAGATAGACATCTTTGTAGGTTAGTTCAATACACTTTTTTGCTTTTTTTCTTGAGGTAGAAGGGACTGTGGCAGTTTATATCCTGCTGTTTCCATGGCCTATTCAATGTCTGCATGCTGCTCCACCTTTTCCTCTTTTTGACAGGCTACCCACTGAGATCCAGAGAGAGATTCCTCAGATCATAACGGTGGCACCCTCTTGGCCAGAGATGAGGAGGTCATGACTGTTTATCTTTAAGTGGATGCTCTAGAGAAAATGCTCCAGCTGGATTCCATTCGACTCTATTACTTTATCTTTTTAACACTGTTTTACTACTAGTTTTAAAAAGTGGAGAGAACAGTCCTCGAGCCGTTAAGCCATTCCTTGGATCTGGCTATGCCTATTCCAGCATGCTGCAGGACTTCAATAAGGGAAGTTTATGATCATGAGAGGAAAATGTTCCAAATCTGGTGTGATAGATAAGTGATCAGATCATAGGAGTGTTATACATTTGTGGTCCTTCAAAATTTTCAAGCTTTTATTTCTGTTTTTTGATTGTCTGCTTAAGTGAAAAGTGTGTCTTTATTATTTATCTTCTAGAATAGTCAATAAATCCATTCTTCAAGCATCCTTCCATCAAGACAGTCTTTGCTAACTTCCTTCTTACCTGGAGGTATCATTTCTCTCAATTGAAATGAAGAAAAATAGACATATGAAGAGATTGTTAGAAAGTGATCAGTCATGGCCAATCCTAAAGTAGGGGAGAGGGACATAGGAGTTAATTTTGGAAAAAATGTTTTTGTTTATGCAATAGGGTGCTTATCTCATGGAATGTATACACGTCTTTAATGGATGGGTTTCAGGAAGGAAGAAATAAAGTAACGACGATTAACCATAAAATATCCGAGCATTAGTGCACCTATGATCAATTGTTTCTATCTTATTTTTTTAATTTCTTTACTTGTTTAACAATATTGTAATCGCAAGATGTTGGAGTGTCGTACTATCCATGTAAAAATGCACTATTAACTTTAATTAAAACATGCATTGATGAAAATGCAACATAAAAATAAAGATGTGTAAAAGGTAACATACAATACACAAGCCTGAAAATGTGTAGAAGGCACAACATTAACAGAAACCAAACCTGACAAATTAGTTTTAGTTAATTTCAAAACAGAACACACCATGCACTTGGACAGCTCATTATGAATAAATGATAATTATAAATGACCCTTGCAGCCAATGTAATTTACAAACAGCACTTAAGTGAAAAGTTATTTTTCTTAAGAAAGTATTGATTACATTGACCAGATTTCACAAAAAATAACGAGTAGTATTTTTAATAATATGCTCACAAGCCCACATCTTTTGATGTTTCAAAACACATTATTCTTGATAATATTTTAGACATACCGTTGATCAGAGCAGAATACCTTCTAGGCTTCATGCTTCGGTTCACACTTGGACCTTAAAAACATAGTGACATTATTTGATGCCTCAGCTTAGGGAAATCATTTCATATTTCCCAAAGACAAATATATTATAAACATTTCTGAAATGAAAGGGAAGCTATATTAATTGTTTAATTATTGTTTGCAAAATGTGAAAATGTAGATTTCAAAGCAAATTGGGAAAATAGAAAAAAAACAAGGAAATTAAATAGTTCATGTCATGTAATAAATTAAATAAAACTGGAGGATATACCTTTTTGGTTTGATAGACAATAGTTACAAGATCGTTTGGAAGCCCTTGCAAAATATACCCCATAGTTCATCTAACACCTTTTTTAAATAGCATGTTAGCGCTCAGTTTTTAGCGTCATGCTACTCTGTATTACCCAATGACAGGATACCCACATTACCATTGTCCGAAGAAGGGAAATTTGAAAAGGCCTTGCCTAGTTTCAAACTCGTAATCTGCAGAGTACAACACGTCAGTGATCAGGGTTTAATCCACTGAACCTGCTACTGCTCTGGGAACATATTGCTGATGGGTATTACTTATTTAATTTAATAATTTGCGAATACAAATAAATAGGCATGCAGTGACAGTATTATAAAATGTTTTTGCACATTTTAATGCAAAACTTGCGCTGGAAAGTTACCTCAAAGTAAAGCAAAGTAGCGCTTTGTACTGTTTTGCCTAACTGTGTGTCAGGGGGGCATTCCATTGACAGTACTTTGGCATACTCATGCAAACACCCAAGTGTTTTGATGCAAGACACTATCTACAAACAATAGTAAAAAGGGTTTCGAACAAAAAATAACAGCTCTTTGACATTGGAGTTCACTTGGAGAAATGCTTTATTTCCCCACAGTTTGTCTTTGCATGTGTGTTACACTGAACAGCACACATCCAAAGTGAGAAAAGTTAAAACTTTTGTCTAGGCATAGAATTTTGTACTCTGAGGGTACCCTTCCAGTACAAAAAATATGCTAGACATGAAGCAGACATCTTTGCACTGTGCTGCAATATTGGGTAGGTTGCGTTAGGAAGCCTAGTATTGCACCAGCGCTAGGGAGAAAGCAGGAAATTGCCATATTATTGTAGAGATGGCGCTTGCTGTTCTCTTCCTCTCATGCAACACAGCACAAAAACTTCAGTTGCTGCTGTGTATGGTGTGACCTCTTTGTAAATTTGCCCTCAAGAGTTTTGCCTAGTTGTATATCATAAATGGTTGTAGGATCAGTCCAATAGAGGGATCTGTAGAGACAGTAGTTCTGGTTACAGATGATTTATTTTCACTCAATCTGTCTAATTAAGTTAGAACTTTGATGGTCCTCCTTACTGTGTGTCAACGTGTTTCAACCCGTACGTACTGAATGCAGGGGTCATTATAAGGACGTAGGACATACCTGAAGGTTGAAAATGATGCCCCCGCCCTCATTAACATTGTGCCAATGAGTGCCATAGCCATTTTGGGGATCTAGTGACACCTTGATTTGCTAATCATTTAGAGAACGTGAGTGAGTGCTAATCTGCACAAGTCTGGAGATTTATTGATCCTATATTGAACTGCCTACTTGAGGAAGTAAAGGTGCACTGATTCCATACATTACTCTTATGCTTCCCTGTTGTCAAATATAAACTTTGCCATGGGCATGGATCGAGGCTTGGCTGTTGTTGCAGTCAAAGCCTTATCTGATTTTACTAGTCTGATTACCGGCTGGTAAAATCAGGCCCGGTGTTAAGCCACCTGGGACAGCCAGGTTTAAGAACACTGGACCAGTCGTCATCAGGCAGAGGAGAATTCTATTTGGGACTTCTGCTCCACATTACTTGTTATCACAGCCTTACTAGCCACATATTCACTCATCCATTGACTTATCACTTACTCACTCATGCTTAGGCAGTCTTTTGTCACAAACAGCCGCTAAACAATCCAAATATATTAACTTTATGCATAAGTGCTGTCACTGGGCACAAAAAGTGTTTAGCTATTACATAAAGAACCTGAATAACATTAAATTAGAAATGACATTGGTAAGGATCTATGACTCTATTATTTCGCAAATACCTTGTTTGCAAGTGACACTGCTCTCCTTTGAATTAATTTGACAGTCCTGTAAATAACAACAAATATTTGGGCTTAATGGTTGTTGATTTCATGTTACATTTTTTTTTGTTTAATTTTTCTTTACTTGCATTTCGACAAAAAGGAAGACAGTCATGATCATGAACACATCATAGCCATGGCATACATGGCATTTATTTTCATAAAAATTACATAATATTGTTTTATGAACGATCTACATGGCTAATATCCATGCACATTGGCAATGGATGATGCATGTCAGTCCCATTGTGTTCAGATCAATAAAGGTATAACACACCTCCTGAAAAAAAAGTCTAGAACTCCCCCGTCCTATACTCTCCCCCCGGTAGCCTCCATACGTACAGACAGCACTCAATGAACAGTCTTCAGCATAAACCATTCAAGTGTTCTGCAAGGTCAGTGCATAAATGTAGTACTTCCTTAACTATCACCTAAGTCCCAATACCCCCTCAGTAAGGGCCAGCTCATTACCTATTCTCCGCAGCTTCCTCTTCGGACGGAGCTACTAGTGCCTTTGTCATCATTCCCCATGTGAGAAAGTCTTCCATCAATTTTTCATCCCTCCTTGTGCACCGCATATGTGCCTCCTCAGTGCCTGCCAATTCAACCATATCTTTCTTCCATTTCTGCATTCGGTGGAGAAGTGCGAACTAAGCCATCCTATTGCAATACGCCTCTTGGCTACCACCAGGCCGAGATTCACAAAAACGCCTGCTCAATTTATTTTTCGGATTAGCCGGGAGCAAACGCAACATACATTGTGAAATTGTGTTTGAGACCTCCCATCCTATTGCAGATCTGATGTGCGATAGCACCTCCTTCCAGTATAGACAATTACAGTGCACCTCCACACCAGGTGTATTAAGTCGACACCATTCTGACCACACCTGGGGCACTTGGAGGTCCTGTTAGGATAAATGGTGCGGTGACGCCGTGGAGACAAGCAGGCTAGGTGTATATAACTATATTGCACCAATTTAAATTGAGGGTTTATAAACACTGCCCTGACCATCTCGTGGATTTTAACCCAATCCCCAGAACTCAAGGGCATGCCACACTCCCGTTGCCAGGTTTCCTCCAGCCAGATTGTCCTCGCCTGACGGTCCACTCGGAGTGCGTGGTATAAGTGAGTTATGTGTCATATCCCTCCAGCCTGGGAGAGGATAGTGACCAGGGTGGATGTGGGTGTAGGAGCCTCTGGGAACATCAGCCATAATTACCAGTCCATTGCCGCCATCTTTGCATATTGCAGGAACTGCTGTGCCCAAGAGCAAATGTCTTGATGGCATCTTGCAATGTAATGAATCGGTCCCCCGAATAGAGATCCGAAACCATAAAACAGCCACTTTCCCTACACTTATCTGTGGACATTGTCTACACTATCTGGGCACAGGGGCACACCATCCAGAAATCCAAATCAGGGGCATACGGGGCCCGCCTCAGCATCCCCCCACAACGTTCACTCTCAAAGCCGACACAAGAGACAAACAACGTGGGGCAACGACTCCAGGATTGTTTTCCCCCTCAATAACAGCTCGCCCAGCCGATGTCCCCCATGTGTTCCTGCCAATAGTGATCATTCCTAATTATCTTCCACATCAAATCAATGGACAGTGTGCTGGAGCTGAGCTCCCAAGTAATATAACTCTAGGTCCAGGACCACCAGACCTCCCCGCCCCACTCCCATTTCAGGATTGCCAGTCCAATTTTACAGCATTATCCCGGCAATAGTAATTGAATCAAGAGTCTGTCCAGTTCCCTAAAAATGCCTCGCAGAACTTCATACATCGCGCCCTGGAGCACATATAAACAACTGGGCAACACTATCATCTTAATAAGTGCTATCTTTCCCATAAGGAACAGCTGCAGTGAATTCCAAAAATCAATTGAGGGTCGAAGATTTCGCAGCACTCTTCCCAGATTTAAGTCGTGCGTTTGCTGCTCTCCATGCGCTATATAGATACTCAGGTATTTGACAGCATCTAATTTCCATGGCATGTCAGTTTTTGGCAGCTGCTCCTCGGATAGTCTAGATAACAACCTGATCGGGAAGAGGGCAGACTTAGTTTTATTAATGTGCAGTCCAGAATATTCACCAATTCTCGCATGACATTCAGTAGTATCACACTGAAATGTTTGGCTGACGCACATAGAGCATAGCGTCATTGGCGTACAGCGAGACCACGTGGGTGGTATCACCGACCCGAATACCTGAGCGCCAGAGGACTGCCCTAAGGCGACATGCCAATGGCTCCATGGCCAGGGCAAAGAGCAGGGGCGACAATGGGCGCCCCAGCCGCGTGCCCCTCTGCAGTTGTATCTCCACCAAGACATATTGATAAGTACGCACTCTCAGGACTGGCCACGTAAATAATAGGCGAGCCCATTTGATAAAGTTGTCGCCCAGACCCATAGCGGCCAGCACCTGCCAAATATAATCCCAGCCTACCAAAATCAAACTCCTGCTCTATATCTAAAAAGTCAAGGGCGTATGAGTCCTCCTCCAGTTAGGGGGCATGTAATATATGGGCCAGGCATCTTAGATTACACAAAGTATTGCGACGGAGACTAAAACCCGACAGGTCGGGTGAGAGTGAATCATTTGTGGAAGATACAGCAGTAGTCTAACTGCCAATACGTGGCTAATTGTCTTTTGATCCACGTTTAGCATGGACAACAGGTGGTACGAGCTTGCCATCTCTGGTTTTAGGATTAGCACAATCAGTGCCTCTCTCATAGAGGCAGGCAGGAGTCCCGTATACCAGACCTCCATATACAACTTCAAGAGCTTCTCTAATAGGGATCCCGTATAGGCCCTATACCATTCTGCTAGCAGCCCATCCCCCCCAGGTGTTTTAGCTGTCTTTAATGACTTCACAGCCGTTTGTATCTCCTATAATGTCAGCAGTTCCCCCAAAGACTTTCCATCTTCTGGGGTAAGGCGCGGTAAGTGCAGGTCCCGGAGATATTGGGTAGGGGCAGAAATGTCAACATCATGCAGTTTGGCATACACTCCCCGAAGGTGGGTTGAGAACACTCCATTTATCAACTGCTGAGTCATAACATTCTGTCCCGCGGGATCCCTTGGTGCCATCACTGGTTGCGGCAAGATTTCAGGTCAGTGAGTCGCGCCAGAGATCTGCCTACCCTGTCACCTTCCATGTATAGCCTCCAACGGCCCGTCAGGCGGGGATGTTAATCTAACCTGTCCCAGGTCCCACAGACCTGGTGTCTCTGTCTGTCCCATTGTGCCAACACCCCGGGGTCATGTGACAGCGCCTGCTCCAGGGCCTGTAGTTTCTCTTCTCCCTGGGTGAGCTCAGGCTCCAGCTGCAGACTTTTACTGACCGTCGCTGCCAGGCATTCCCCTCTAATGACCACCTTCAATGCATCCCATTCAAGGGCCCTCATGCCTGCGCACTTCCCAATTAGTGTCAAAAATGCAATTGATGGCCTTCTGCTATGTATTTAGGAAGACCGGTTCAGCAAGGGCCGCTACTCAAAGTCTCCACAAAGGCACACTAGGGCGTGTGCGCTGCAGTGAGTACATCTGCAGCAGAGGAGAATGGTCCGAGATGTACCTACCCAGATACACTACATTAGGCACATGCTGGAGAGCATACGGCTGGATGAAGAAATAATCTAACCTACTATATGTTCGTGTTGCCGGGGTGCAACATGAGAACATCTGTGCTGTCGGATTGCATACTCTCCATACATCTTCAAGACCCACCCCCGCTTGAAGCTGCGCAAGGGCCGCCGTCATATGGGGCTTTATGACCAGTCGGGGGGTAGCCTATCAAAGTCACCATCCATCATACAGTTAATATCTCCTGACAAAATTATCTCCGACTCCAAGTAAGGCTGAGTTACCCCGCTGAAGAAGCCACCATCATCTACATTTGTTGCGTATACATTAATCATACACATATCTTGACCATGTAGCGACCTGGCAGTATCACATAGCGTCCGTCAGTATCTATATGCACAAACGCTTTCTTGAAGGGGACTCCTGGAGCCACCCACAACAGGGCCCCACGGGCCTAGCCCAAGTATGACATTGAGTATTATTGGCCCCTCCACCTCCTCTTCACGGCTTTAACACAATCACCCTATATGTGGGTCTCCTGCAGAAAGGCCACCTTCACCCAATACCTACAGAGATAGGAATAGACCCTGTTTCTTTTTTCCGGCTTGCTAAGACCTCGCACAACCACCATAATGCACTCTGACCATACATCCTAACAGTCGGATGTGGCTACTAAATGTAAGGTTGAGTGAGTCCGACCTATCTGCTGCAGAAGCTACCCTGTATATCCCCAACAGTACTGAATGAAACATATTCTCCCCAATCCTCTCCCTATACCCTCCTATAAGCAGAACTGAACCCCCCCTTAACTCAACCTGTGACCTAAAGGTTCCTGAATCCCACCCCACACTCACACCCACTCCAAAACTCTCCCAAACTACAGACTCAAGTATTGATTTTGTCTAAGTCGCCTACACCTCCACGAATCGCCATCCCACACATTTTTAATGCCACTGAAACTGGCTACGCGGTGCTAGCGCGCCTGCTCTGCTGCTCCTGCAGACTTGCCGCCAGCAGCTGGCTCAGTTAATAAACAGTTAAGGATCTTGATTCTCGTCTGCCCCTCAGCTCTGGCTGAGTGAGAGTGCTGCTACAATGTTACAATCTGTGGCCTCAGCCTGCCTGGCTGCATTAATTAAATTATTCCCGGGCCGCCCGCGGCGCCGCGCGGCTGTCTGTGTGTCACTGCCGATTTGAAACCCGGCGCGGGGCCTGCCCTCAGCAGTACAGTTGCTACTGGCTGTGGCGCGCCGTGGGGGTGGGATTATAATCCGGATGTGACCTCACGCGGTCCTGCAGGAAGGAAGTGTGAGGTCGCCAGAAAGCGGCGGGGGACTCGTAGAGTGAGAGTCAGTCGAGAGGAAGTGCGCTGCTGCCTCCGCAAATTAATTAATTATATCCAGCGGCGTTTGGACCGGGCGGGACGGCAGCATTGACCGCAGACTACTCACACTCTGACTCTCTCAGCAATGATGGCCCAGGCCACACTGCATCATGAGAGGCATCATCGCGGGCGCTGCGGGGAGTCTGCCAGAGTGACTGGTGGTCATCAGTGCTGTGCGGCCGTGACCCCGTGCAGCTCACCGCCGCGGCCACGGGACGAGACCGTGTGAGACAGTCAGTCTGTAAAGACAGAAGTAAGTTCAAGTAAGTTACTAGTTTTGTACTAGTTTTGCCAGACAGGCACTGCTGCCACTGACTCAGTAACTAGTCACTCTGTGTAACTTTAGCACGAGCGCACGCACGCTGCAAAATCTCATTTAATTATTTCAGAGACACAGAGTAAAATCTGCAGGCAGGGCTGCTCTGTCTCGTCATCCTTCTGAGTGTGAGGTTTATCTGCAAGATGAGATCTGATTTCATTTCAGTTTAATCTGCAGGCCGAGCGGCAGGGCTGCTCTGTCTCGTCATCCTTCTGAGGTCATTGGGCACCAGTACTAACTTGCCGTCAGTAACGTGGCCTATAGTTCCTTGCCTAAAGTGAACTAAATTAATCCAGGATGGCACCTTCCCTGTTGCCGAGTGTTTTTCTGGCACCTTAGGTGCTACCCCCAGTGTCACTTCAGTGACCTTTTGGCAGCAGGCCTTTGGGCATTCAGACTTTTGGAGAATCATTGTGAATGGGCATTGGCATGGCCTGTGTGCAGTTTTTCTTTCTATATTCTCCCGCGCCAGAAAGTGGCCACTGGTGCCTCTCAAGTCGGTTGCCTGGACGCACTCAGAGTGTCAACAATTAGTCAATGATACTGTTATGGCAATAATGACCCAAACAGAACAGATACAAGGGAGGACGGACTAGGCCCCTACATCCGCAGGCTATGGCACGATGATTTCAATTTCCTGCTGGCCCAGGCCCCCAGAAATTGTTGCTGCCGCCCCGCACCAAAGTTAAGTGAGGGCAACACATATCTGACATCGACAAGTGCTGCTGCCCTGTCGTCGTGTTCTGTTCAGTCACAGTGAGTCCGAGAGCAGGTGCTGTCATGTGTCTTTTAAAGGCACATTGCACAGCTCTCAAAACAATGGTGGTATCACTGACTCGACTCCCTCCATAAGCTGCTCTTCTCACCGTCCGCCATGTGATACAGACACTAAAGCAGCTCTGTCTGCAGCTAGTGAGCGTGACAGTGACTCACAGCAACACTTCAGTAACAACACATCGGCAGAAGGCTTTTTTCCCCAGCTAGGTACAGCAGTAGGTAGAATTGTTGTGACTCAGAGACTTAGGTAAGTCAAAAACTAAGGTGCTGTAATTAAATGTTCCTTATCAAAGGTCGGAGATTTGTCTACTCGCAGTTCGCTGTGCATGTTCTATCACAGAGGGTTAATATCCCTGCTGCAGAGAACGCCACTCTGCTATGCAAATCGCAAAACTGTTTAAGAGGATCGCTGTGAGTTACTGGATGCTATGTTAGTGCCCTTTCATTTCTAGTGCTGTGCAGCAGTTTCAAGATCTTAGGGGCCCATTACGATGGCGGGCGGAAGCACAACCGCCGTGCTGGCGGATGCAAAAACCACCAGTTACCGCTGGCACGCAGCAGTCCACACGCCCGCCCAATTACGATGCGAAAAGCAGGCCAAACACCGCCGGCAAGCCAGCAACACCGTCCGCCATCAAAGTGCGCCCGCACACGTAGCGGCGCAGCCCAACTGACACACACCGTCCGACGAAACACGTCCCGCCCGGCGCATAAATTACGATGCCGCAAACAAACGGCTCCCACGGCCAAGAGACACCGCACGTGAAAGAGAGGCGGAAACACGGACGCAGAGCACGGACAACGAAGAAGCGGCACCCCGGGCATGAATCCAGCACTGCAGGCCCTTCCCATGCTTCTGCTGATGCACCACCAAGGACGCAACGTACCGCGGAGACGCAGGTAGGCACACACACAACAAGTGCACGCAAACAGCGCACACAGTGCAAGGGCGGAAAAAGCGGACAACCCCCCACCAGCGCGTGCACACTACACATCCACCATTGCATCCACATATGACACACAGGCCAAATCCTAACATCGCAGAACACATGTGTACACACCACCTGGGACTAGGAACCAACCACCCCGTCACGGCCCCAAAGCGCCGATGACGCCGCCACACATGCGCACAACGCAGAGGCCAACCGCAGCGCCATGCATGCGTCGCACACAGACACAGGGACACAACCAAGCAGCACACACACCAGCCCCACCCCGAACGCACATGACACGTGACAGGCCGGCCACAGACATGTCCCCAACGCCCAATTCACGGACAACACCCAACGCCACACAACCGACGCACACATGTCAGTGAAGTCACGCAACAGCAGGACACACCCCAGTGTAACAAACATGGCGAAGCACACAGCGGCGGCAACACCAACTAGGAGAAGCAGGGCCCCTTCGGGAAGAGGAACGCCAGTACCACACTGAAAAACCCATACCACCCTGCACATATGAACAAGACACATGAAACGGAACACCAAAGAGCCCGGTGACCGACAACAGGTGGCCCAAGAATTAGATCCACACACAAGGCCCAACGCAGAGCGGAAAGGCAGCCTGCCGCCCACACAAGGGAGAGCAGACAGCACTGAATGACCTTCCATTCCAACACCGAAACCACAGCCCTACGACAGAAGCCGGTGAATACAGCCATTGCCAAAGAATAGACCAACACAGGCATGCCGAGGAGACCGACCACAGGGCAGATAGCGCATATCACAGAAGCACACAACGGACGGGGAAGAAAGAAGAAAACACTCCCCCATGTCGGCCACATGCAAGTTAATTGGAAGGAGTCACACAGCACCGACCTTGAACTGTCTGAGAAGCATGTGGGAAGAGGGCCCGTGTCCTCCAAACAAGCCAACAGAACACAAGTCCTGTCTCCCCACGACTACACAGAGCTCACAGCAACCCCGGAGCGTGCACATTGCAGACTGCACACACAGCCGGAGCACGCCACCTCTACGAACCGCTGCGAAATGGCAACCGCAACACACCTACCCAACTACGCCGAAGAGCTCAAGCTGTACCAAACCAACACGATACATACATTGGGATGCGATCTCCTGTCCCTGCTGAACGTAAGTTACCGACTGACTTACCGCATCACATTGTTCAGCTGCGTCATGCCCGTCTTCTACTGTCGGAGGTGTCCCTACCAGCATCCCGTCGAGATATGCCTCTCCAACCCGGCATGTCTGAAGGCGGACCTGCTACCACTACTCCTCCCTCTGGACGCACACGACAGGGCCTGCTCTGCCTATGGGGGCATGGCGTATGTGGCCAACATCGCACGCGCACTGAAATGGAACCACTGTGCCTCCACACGACGGATCATCGAGAACAGCTACATCGAATGTCACCCAGCATGCCCCATCATGGTCCTCCAAGGGACAACCTACGAACAACACCTTGACAGCCACCATCCGCTTCATTGGCTGGCAAACATGTACACCACCAATGACATGGAAGCCCTGCTGGACGGCATCGCATACCTGACAACCTGTAAATACGTCGGACCACAACGCAGGTTCCCCGAGTGACCTATGAAGTCCAACCCCGCACCCATGCTCAGCTTCCGCACGGACTGGCCAGTCACCACCACAACAGCCATACCAAACGACCGGCAACTGTAACCACACCATCAACGACATCGCCATGACATCGGATATGACCGGGACATGCACACTGTTCCCCATCACATCCAGGAACACCGCATGCATCGTGGGAGGCAGTAGCATGGGCTCTGTGTATCGCACCCACATGGACGGAACTGCACGAACAACCAGGACACGACATGGATCCAGCGCACATGGACACACACACCGCTCAGTGGACATGAATAGGTCGCCTGGAGTCTGTGGGTGCTGCACCCCTCCCACCCCCGCCCCGGGAATTCCATACCAGGACCTTTGCATGGACGACAAGTGCATACAACAACAACACGACCCCAGTGACTGTGACATGTCCAGTAACCACCACAGTGCAACAACAAGTGGCACGCCGCTGCATGCACGCAAGCACATGCCCTGATGTCATCTCACATGCACGCGTGCATGAGGAACAACCGCAGCAAACCTGTCACATGGAACTGAGATGGACTGTGCCCATGATGCCGAGCGGTCTGGTAGGCTACATGTATACCGTCTGTGTCAAAGTCCGCAGCTCCGCAGCTATACGTAAATGTACATTAGCACAGCCTTGGCCAAGCAGATGTAACCCCACACCCTATCCCATTTGTAATCATGCTCAGTATATCCTCAACATGTATTCCGCTGCCAGTAGTGTCCACTATACTGCATCACAGAGGACAGAAGACTCAATATAATGTCTGAAACCAAAACTGTCTCCGCTGACTCATTTCACAAGTACGAATGAGAGAGGATGAGAGTATGTGAAGTACACGGCAGTCGTGACATGACCATGTAGTCCACTGGTATTGGATGTCAACGCAAATGAGTAGCACTACTGTGGAAGACACACATGTGTCGTGTGAAGTCGTATGGACGCAGTGCTCAGGTGGGTGGGTGCGACGGGTAGATGCGCACATGCCAAGTTGGAGCACGCCGTGTTGGGAGGGGTCATGAACAGTACACCACCGCTTCCCTGGGCATTGTGAGAGGACACCTGTCGGGGGGAGTGAACACGTGTGTGCACAGCAGCCGGGCACACGTACAAGGCGGTACCAGGCGCACCTCAGCCCACCCTCTGTGGACAAGCTGGATCCTGTTGTGCGCCCGCCATGCCCCTTGACAAGGCACACACAGCCCCAGTCGACCAGGTGTAACCCCAACATAGTCAATCCGCACAGGCGATACAGGGCACGGGATGGCAGTGGAGCATGGTGTGTGAGAGGTCTCCTCGCGCTCCTCCTGGTCATATCACGCAGGCAATAGAACCTCAACGTCTAGCATGGCACAAGTCAAATGGAAGTGTAGGGGGACGCACCACAGCACGAGCAGCACTGACGTCACGGGAGGTGGCTCGCACCATCCCATCCATTGCCCATCATACCAACCACGCCACATGCCATTTCGACTAAGTGCAAGCGCGTGCGCCACCACCCCCGAGCCCTCCCCAGAGAGGCCAAAGAGTGAATGTGTGGGCCATCAGCCACAGACGGACGCGGCCTGGCCGCAAGGGCAGCCACAGCCACTGGGTGTCGCAGGTGGCGGATCCGGAAGGCGAAGACTGTGATGCATAGTCCATGCAGGCCGGGTCTCCATTTGGGGCACCACGCACTGAGACAGCCCACTCGTGCAACTGGACCCACACATACACTCCTTGCCCTCTCTGGTGCGAGCTTGGGGCTGCCTGTGCAAGCGCTAGCCTCGCAGGTGAGCATGCATATTGGGGGGGCGAGGGGAGGACATGAGGGCTGGGGCGAAGATGACTGTATCACTGTCAGTTAGTACAAGGGATGACCCAGATGTGGAAAGGAAGAGACGTGTCCCGTGTGTACTGCAACTAGTCGCCAATCCAACTACCCCCCCATGTCCGGAATGTAAGCCCGAACCTAGGCCCGCTCATCCGCCACATCGAACATACCACCAGCACGACAACCTTCCCATTCGAAACACTGACTGGGGGTGGCAACCAGTGAACAATCATGTGTAGCCTACCCACGCGTACATGTGGGCCCTCCATGATCCATGTCACCTGCGGCAAAGACATGACATGCGCAATGAGGGAAGTGAGGAGAGCTGTCCGCCCCACGCGCAGAAGGTGCATCAGCTCCACAGACCCAGCAGCGAGTCCAGCAGGGGTCACATGTGCAGGGGCAGCTGTGCCTGGTGTGAAGGCACATGCATATGGACAGCACATCGACCAATGTGTAGTCTGCCCACATCCACAGTCCATCATCATGCGGACATAGGAATTGAACACAGGGCAACACATCTTAGTTGGTGCACCCACCGTGACCAACAATGCGCAATCATCGACGTACCCGCCCTGTGCATGGCCCCCACCCAACGGAGGCACATCCAGTGCCACCATCCCACACACACAAGCCTTCCACGGAACATGCTGTGTCCAATGGTCAGTACAGAGTCAGCGCCCATCTGGTGGATCCTGAACAGGAGACACATGCACACACATGCCAGCTCCCACTATGTACGTCTGCCACCTGGCACGTGCAATGTAACCTCTCACCTGTGACGTGTGACTGCAAGCACACAGCCGTCTTGGCATGGGGCTGTCAATGTGGACACCAGTCAATGTTTCGGGAGCTGTGATCCGTACAGTGCTGTACATAGGGTGCAGTGCTGACACCTACTACTGTCTCATATCCCCTCGTGCCACAGGTCCCACTTGTATTGGCCGCTCAGCCCGTGCCCACATCGTCGTCGTCGTGTGCCATACTCATCCAGCCTCGGAAGCAGTTCCATGCTCAGCAGACACTCATGTTGCCGTGGCGTTGCCGCTTGACGAATATGCAGTCAGTCCCCATCAGCACGCCCCGCAAGTCATTGGGGCCTAGATCCCCATGTGCATGCACATGGCAGTGGTATGTCTCACTTGCCATTGCCATTGTTGGGAGACCTGTGTAAGTGTATTGTGGCCGTGCCGTCCCAGCTTGACAGCTGGGCTGTGGCTCATGTGCTTGCTCAGTCATGTCAGTGATGTGTATGCGAAATTGCTATGTGCCGTGTTGCTTTGACATGTGTCCTCTGCCATTTAACCCAGGCGGAGACCGAACATTGACCGCCCATACCAATTGCTGGCGGACATGGACGATACAGAGGTAATCAGGAAGTTTCGGCTGGACAGGCCAACTCTGCATCGACTGTGTGCCATGTTAGAGCCCCATCTCCGTCCCCGCAGGGTGTATCCGACTGCTGTCACCCCCACGGCTAAGGTGATGGCCGCCATGCATTTCTTCGCCACTGGGTCATTCCAGCACACAGTGGGCAGTGGAGGAGGGATGTCCCAGCCCATGTTCAGCAAGGTGCTGAGGGATGTACTGGCAGCCATGATGCTGTACCGGAACAGGTACATCAGATTCCCCAGGGCTCGTGAATTGGCGGCAGTGAAGGGTGCATTCTATGCCCTTGGCAGAATCCCACACGTCGTGGGAGCCATTGACTGCACTCATGTTGGCCTTGTTCCACCACAGGCCACTGAGCACCTGTACCGCAACAGGAAGCACACGCACTCCCTGAATGTGCAAGTGGTGTGCCTTGCGGACATGGTGATCACCCACGTGTGTGCCAAGTTTCCAGGCTCGGCACATGACGCACACATAATGCGCAACAGCATCTTGCCACGACTGATGGTAATCTGCAACAGGATCGTGGCTGTATTGTCGGTGAGTATGTGGAGTGGTGTAGCGTGCTGGTTGTGCGATGCTGTCCCCTGTCCAGTTGGAATAGCAACGGTTCTCTGTGTCCCTCACACCCAGGTGACTCTGCGTATCCGAATGGGGCATGGCTGCTCAGTCCATTGAGGAATCCTCGCACCCCAGCAGACGATCGATACAATGAGGCACATGGGAGGACCAGACGTGTGGTCGAGCGTACCTTTGGCCTCCTCAAGTCCAGGTTCAGGTGCCTGGACCGCACCGGGGGTGCACTGGCGTACTCCCCACAGAAGGTGTGCCAGATAGTGGTGGCGTGCTGCATGCTGCACAATCTGGCCATTCGGAAGCAGATCCCCCTCATTGTGGATGACGGAGATCAACCAGGGCCCCAGCCCGCAGACCAGGACAGCTCGAGTGAGGTGGACAGCGGAGAGGAGGAAGCTGGGAATGTGCGCCAGCAGCTCATCGCCCGCTACTTCACTTGACGGTGAGTGTCCATGTACGACGGATGATGTGTCTGTATCTATGCAGGTGTGTGTGTGCTGTGTCAGGGTGGCCGTATGTTCACTGCGTGCAGTGTGTCAACGCTCCATGGCCAGGGTAGTATGCCACTGTTGGTGACTGTGGCATTGTGCCCTATTGCTCTGTGCGATGTGTGTACATTGCTTGTAGTTGTTGACATGTACTGTGTGATGGGTGTGTGACACACTCATTGAATGTGCTCCTGTTCTGTCTCCCACCCCTAGGTCCCTACAGGCCCTCCGGATTCCATTGCCATGCCACGCATCAGGTGCCCTTCCGCCCAAGGTGGCCGTTGTATTCCGTACAAATAAAACACAGGGCACAAACAGCAGTTAGTGAAAAAGGTGCATTTATTACAAACTGTGACATGTGATTGTGTGTAAGGTGATGACAAAAGTGGTGCGTGCAGTGACAATGAGCTGTCGGTCATGGCTGCGTGATGATCAGGGTGTACCCACTGGTTCTATGTCCATAGTCCAACACACACATGCCATCCAGCTGGCTGTGTGGAGTGGGATCGTAGAGCAAGTCAATGCAGTGGCTGGTCAAGGAAGGCTGGCGGAAGGCTGGCTGGCTGCCTCACTTGCGACTGGAGCGTGCGAAGTCCTCCCGGGAGATCTGTTTCCTCTTCGGACGGCCCCTTCCACGTTTGGGAGGGGGGTGTGGTGGCGACCTGCTGGTGGTGGGTGAGGTGTGCTCACTGGCTGTGGACGCAGGGGAAGTGGACACTGCTGGCCGACCCTGCGCCCTAGCAGGTGGTGGCGGAGGTGGTGTTGCTGGCCTTGCCTGTGACCCCACCGCCACCACCAGCTGGCCCATGAGGTCCACGAGTTGGTCCATACGGGACACGAATTGGCCCATATGGGCGTCCATGGACCTCAGCACCCCCAGCACCTCCCGCGTGTCAGTAGCAGACCTGGCCCATTGTCCTTTGGCCTCTTCATAGGCCCCAAGGACTCTGGCCATTTGAGGCAGGGCATGGCTCCCAGGGGAGGCTGGCGTTTCCTGACCCTGCTCCTCCTACCAGTCCTGCTGCCACCGGCCTGCCTACTAGCCACATTGCTCACCACGGTCCTCGCTGTGGCTCCCAGGGTGGATCCAGTCGGCCGGGCCACCACCTGCGCTGGGGCTGGTGCCAGCGAAGACGTGGTGGTGGTGGAGGCGGTGGTGGTCGGTGCGGCGATGGTGGCGGTTGCGGCAGTGGTAGTGGCCGCAATGACCGTGGGTGTGGCCGCAACGACAGTGGCAGCAGGGGACTGGGACTGTTCAGCATCCCTGGATGATGGGTTGGTGGGTAGGAGGGGTCCTGGGGAGCGGCTGGGCCCTGCCACGCCAGATGGGCCAGCTTGGTGGTCCGTGTCCGAAGAGGTGGACAGATCCTCCAGATCCGTGTGTCCTCGTTGGGGGCTTGTAGGCTGGCTGTGCTGGCTGCTGTCTCCATCCCCAGCGTCCAGCAGTTCGTCACCTGTGGAGAGAATGAGATTTGTTATTGTGTTGCACCTGGCGAAGTATGTATTAGTCGTCTGACATTGGCAGTTCGTGCAATCTCGTACATGGGTTTCCCGGAGGCGAGTGTGTGGCTGTGGCATCTGTAGTTGTGTGTGCTAGGCAATGGGACTGTGTGCTGTGCACATGTGGCATGGGACGGATTGGCCATGCCGATGGGTGTGTTGCTTTGCCCCTACTCATTGTGACTCTGGTGTATGCGGGCTCCTGGCCCATCCTGGGTCTGGTTTGTACTTTGCTTTTGGAGTTCAAATGGAACGCTTAGGAACGCATATGGCAACATGGGGGCCATGCCCCAGATTCGCATTTGGGAGGGGATATGCTTTTGGGGTTCAAATGGAACGCTTAGGAACGCATATGGCAACATGGGGGCCATGCCCCAGATTCGCATTTGGGATGGAATATGCTTTTGGGGTTCAAATGGAACGCTTAGGAACGCATATGGCAACATGGGGGCCATGCCCCAGATTCGCATTTGGGAGGGGATATGCTTTTGGGGTTCAAATGGAACGCTTAGGAACGCATATGGCAACATGGGGCCATGCCCCAGATTCGCATTTGGGATGGAATATGCTTTTGGTGTTCAAATGGAACGCTTAGGAACGCATATGGCAACATGGGGGCCATGCCCCAGATTCGCATTTGGGAGGGGATATGCTTTTGGGGTTCAAATGGAACGCTTAGGAACGCATATGGCAACATGGGGGCCATGCCCCAGATTCGCATTTGGGAGGGGATATGCTTTTGGGGTACATGCTGTGAGCCATGGGTGCCAAACGTGACATGTGTTGTGGCAGCATGACAGTGCATGGTCTGAGGTGTGTGCATGCCTGACATGCCCTGCATATTTGCTGTCTGTTGTGGTTACTGGACATGGCATTGGACGCATCGTTATGAGTGAGTGATAGTTGTGTGCCAGCCAACGTATTGCAGTTGTCCCATCTCCTTGGTGTGCGTGCTGCCCTGTGCCATGTGCATCACTGCAGTGCTCGGGGGGTGTGGCCCATGTTGTGTGTTGTTGCTCACAGTGTGTCGTGCGCTTAGTTGACTTCTGGCACATGGTTGGTCATGGGCATGTGTCTTAGCGTGACTGCTGTATGTGTGGCAGCTGTGCGGATGACATGCCTTTCATGTGACTGGGGCTGACGGATGGGATGGATGGTATGTTGTATGTGCATGGTGTGTCTGTGAGTTTGATGGGTTCAGTGGTGTTCGTGTGCATTTCTGTTGTTCCGCTCTGTTGCGTCTAGTGTTGTTTGTCTTACATAGGCGTAGTTGTGGGGTGTGGGGTTGACAGGCAGTGGGGGCTACATGGACAGGACTTCAATGGTGTTTCGGTTGTGTGTGATGAGTTGCACAGTGGCTGCCGTGTGGGACTATATTCAGTGTGGCTTGTGCATGCAGACGTGGCTCCTTGGGTGTTGCTATGTCTGTGATGGGTCATGTGGGGTGTGAGTCTGCTGTTCATGTCCGTGTGCACATTGTTCACTTGTTCGTGACGGTGGGCGGTGCTGCGTGTCCGTGTGCTACGTGACATGTCCCATGTGTTGGTGGTGTTATGGTCCTCATGCCTCCAGTAATCCAGCCCTGTCCAGTTTCCCACCTGCAAGTTGTTCGTGCGTGCACTGTACTGGATGCCACATGGCTCTAAGCGGGGGTGCTCCATGTTGCAGGTCTGTGGGGGTGGGGGGTGTAGTGGGTCGTGGGGTGGCTGTACACCCACTGACACCGATTGCTGTGGACCGTGATGTCTGCCTTTCGGCTGTCGTTGTGCACTGCGGTGGCTGACACGTGGCTGTGGGGTGTGGGGGATGCTCCTCCTTGCTGTGCTGTGGGACTGGGGCCTGGTGTGTGTTGTACCTGGGCTGTCCACCGTCCCACCCACTGCACTTTGTGTTCCTGCCACTTACCTGTTACTTGTCGGTTAGTGCAGCTGTGGCGGACACATGGGTGTGGTGGGTGCTCGTTGTGGCGCTTCTGGCATATTTGGGGACCTGTTGGTGGTTACGTGGCTGGCTTAGTGTACACATGTCCCCACGCATCTTACAGTTGTTCGGTTTGGGCTGTGTGTGGTAGTGTCTGTTGCATGTGTGTGTGATGTGTTGTGTATTGTGTGCTGGACATGGGGGTGTTTGTCCCTGGGAGCTGTGGCATGGTAGTTGCGCATGTGAGTACATAGGGTGTGCTGGTATACATTAGTTTGTACTTACCAGCCTCCACTCCCCCTGCTAATCCGGCGAGGATCTCCGGATGGATTACGACTCGCACCTTCTCCTCCCACGCTTTGAAGGTCTTAAAGAGCGCGGGATTCCCTCCGCCAGTGACGGCAGCCAGCTCTCTGTTTTTGCCCTCCTTCTTCTTGACCAGGCTCTTTACGTCATTCCAATGTTTGTTTATCTCGGTTCTGTTCCTGGGCAGGGTCCCAACTGCATTGACCTGGTCTACGATCCGGGTCCACATTCTGTTTCTGGTGGCTAGTGGTGTGTGCTGGACCATGTTCCCATAGATTTGTGGGTACACCTTGATGATCTCGTCGACCATGACCGTCAGCTCCATGGGCGTGAACTTGGGCATCCTTTGTGGTGCCATGGTGTTTGTGGTGCTGGTGCGGTGTGTGTTGTGTAATGTGCAGGGGGTTTGTGGTGCCGGTGTTTGGTGGTGGTGGTGGTGGTGGTGGTGGTGGTGGTGGTGGTAGTGATGTGTGCGTTTCTGTGGTGTGCTGCTGTCCTTGCTGTGTCACTGTGTCCTCTCCTCTCCTCTCTGGTTTGCTATGTAGCAAGGGGTTGTGGTCTGTGGGAGTGCTGCTTTTGTACTCACCTATGTGGGTGTGTCCTCATGGTCTGTTGTTTTCAGGTGTGTTGTGTCTGGGGTTCTGGCCTTTGTATTTTTTGTTTGTCCGGGGGGTGTTTTCGGGATGTGTACTGTGCTTGTGTATTTGTGTGTGCCTTGCTGTGTGGACTTGTTGGCCATGTTGTGTGCTATTGGTTTTGTGTGCGGATGGTTTCTGTGCAGGTACGTGGGCGCCATGGCTTCTGCCGTGTCGATTCTCATCGGCGTTGTTTGCGCTGGCGGGCGGTATATTTGTTGTTTTTCCGCGCTCATGGCGGTGCGATCGTAATTTCACGTGCGGTGTGTCGGCCGTGTGGGCGGGCGGTTTTGTGTTGTCGTGCGTGTTTCCGTCCGTGGCGGGCGGTTTGACTCCGACTCGGACGATGGCGGGCGGTATTTTGTGTGATTTTTCCGCCGATGGCGGTTTTCGGTTTGTGTACTCATAATGGCGTGGTCGGTGTTCAGGCGGTGTGTGCGGGCGGATTTTTGCCGCTTCCATGCCTGGCGGATTTTTTTACGCCGGGTATCGTAATGGGCCCCTAAATTCCCAGGCTGTTGTTGAGTCCTGAAGGAGAAGCAGGGAGACATCCTAATGTGGTCAGAACTGCCTTATTTAGCCAGAACTGCAGGGCCAACTACTGCCTTACCTGAGGATCAGTCTCTGCCTGCAAAGATATACTTCTGCTGTGCCTCAACCAAGATCTTCGTTGGAAGTGGAGCGATCCATATCATCTTCATCTCTCCTTCAGAGAGGACTAAAAGCCTTTTAACACTAGCCACAAAGTGAGAGAGAGGGAAAAGTGCTAGTTTATAAGGCTAACCACATGTACTGCACAAGGCACTTTTCTTTCCAATGTGACTAGCTTTGTCCCATATTTTGCTGTTGCCTTGAGTGTGATCTACAAACAATCCACCAGTTCCTTTGTTATGGGAAACCTATCTGTTGGTACAAACTTACCACAAAAGTACAAAATCACCGAAATCCCCTCCTCACAGCTGCATGTGCTGCAACACATTGCCACATCAGGTTGCAGCTTTAGTGACATGGCCGCGGGCACTGATGCTGCATGGTCATACCTCAATGATACCACCGTTCCTGTGTGCATGATCAAACTGAGTAAGACTACCAAAACTGAACTGAACAAAGCTGCCTTCTTACGAAGGGCAGACCACACTTTCAGGACACCTGCTGGTCTCTCCTTAGTTATGGTTTTGCTTATACTGATCCCGTCAATTGATCTCTTCTTGCTATTTGCATTAGGCACACTGGGACGCCCTGCTTGAGGGCAGCCATGTGCAATATAAATCAGAGTAACATAACAATGCACAGTCCACGATGTGAAGTGACTTTCTATTATGCCCAGCACTGTAGACATTTATTAGATCAAGTGTATATTGTAAGTCTATAAACAACCATGTTACTATGCAATTAAACTCAACTTGAATACCAGTCTTTTTTTGTATTAAAGATATAGCTATTATTGGAAGATACAACTGTAGCTTACATTCTGCCCAACACCATCTGCCAAAAGTAACGTGAACTTTCTAGTCCCTGATATTTGGGTAGAGAAACACATCTATCTAGACTTGAGAGGCGTGCACACAGATCTAAGGAGAGAGAGAGAGAAAGACACACACACACACACACACACACATACATGCACACACACGCATACACGTGTTACCATCCTTGTGGGGACTATGTGTGAATACCTGCCTTAGTGGGGACTAACCTTTCCCAATGTTTATACAACACACTAATAACAGAAAAATGTTAAGAAAAAATTCATGATACAGGATCCTGCTTCAAATTTGCAAATATATTGTTATTTAATCGCTTGCGCACAGCACCATCCTTGTGGGGACTTGAACATGTGCTACCATCCTTGTGGGGACCTAGTCTGTAACACTATTTCTGATTGAATACAGTCGAAGGCACATGGCAAAATGTTTATTTTGTCAACAATATACACAAACAACATTATAATCTATTCATATATGAATTGCTGCATATGTACTAGGGGTATACATTAAAGACAGATTATGTTACTGTGCCAGAAAATATCATATCATGCTTAAAGAAAGAGACTTAAAGGCCCATTACGATACCGGGCGTAAAAAAATCCGCCACCCATGAAAGCGGCAAAAATCCGCCCGCCTACACCTTCTGAATACCGACCCAGCAATTATGATGCCTCGAACCGAAAACCGCCAGCGGCGGTAAAACACACAAAATACCGCCCGCCCATGCCCGAGTCGGAGTCAAACCGCCCGCCACGGACGGAAAGACGCACGACAACACAAAACCGCCCGCCCTCACGGTCGAGACACCGCACGTGAAATTACGATCGCACCGACATGAGCGCGGAAAAACAACAAATACACCGCCCGCCAGCGTAAACAACACTGAAGAAAATGGACACGGCAGAAGCCATGGCGGCCACGTCCCTGCACAGAAACAGCCCCGGACTCAAACAAACACACACAACATGGCAAACAAGTCCACACAGCAACCCACGCACAAATACACAGACAAAGTACACATCCCGAAAACACACCACCCCTGGACAAACAAATAAACCACAAAGCCCAGAACACCGGCCACAACACACCTGAAAACAACAGACCATCAGGACACACCCAAACAGGTAAGTACAAAAGCAGCCCCTCCACAGACCACAACCCCTTGCAACATTGCAAAGCAGAGAGGAGAGGACACAGTGACACAGCAAGGACAGCAGCACACCACAGATACGCACACATCACACCCACCACCACCACCACCACCAAACACCGGCACCACAAACCCCCTGCACATCACACATCACACACCGCACCAGCACCACAAACACCATGGCATCACACAGAATGCCCAAGTTCACTTCCACTGAGCTGACGGTCATGGTCGACGAGATCGTCAAGGTGCACACACAAATCTATGGCAACCAGGTCCAGCACACACCACTAGCCACCAGAAACAGAATGTGGAACAGAATTGTAGACCAGGTCAATGCAGTCGGGACCGTACCCAGAAACAGAGGAGAGATAAACAAACGGTGGACCGACATCAAAAGCCTGGTCAAGAAGAAGGAGAGCAAAAACCGAGAGCTGGCTGCCACGACTGGCGGAGGGAATCCCGCGCATTACAAGACCTTCAAAGCGTGGGAGGAGAAGGTGCGAGTCATCATCCATCCGGAGATCCTCACCGGATTACCAGGGGGAGTGGAGGCCGGTAAGTACAAACAAATGTATACCAGCACACCGCTATGTACTCACATGCACTACCACCATGCCATAGCTCCGAGGGACAAACACCCCCATGTCCAGTACACAATCCACAACACATCACTCACACACGCAACAGGCACCACCACACACACAGCCCAAACATATCAACTAACAAAACTATGGGGGCATGTGTACACCCAGCCAGCCACGTAACTACCAACAGGTCCCCTAGTACTCCAGAAGCGCCACAACGAGCACCCCCACACCCATGTGGCAGCCGTAGCTGCACCAACCGACAAGTAACAGGTAAGTAGCCGCAACACAGAGGCAGTGGGTGGGAGGGGAGACATCTGAAGTACAACACACACCAGGCCCCTAGTCCTACAGCACAGCAAGGCGGAGCACCCCCACACCCATGTGGCAGCCGTAGCTGCACCAACCGACAAGTAACAGGTAAGTAGCAGCAACACAAAGCGCAGTGGGTGGGAGGGGGACATCTGAAGTACAACACACACCAGGCCCCTAGTCCCACAGCACAGCAAGGAGGAGCACAGCCCACACCCCACACCCACGTAGCAGCCACTGCAGTGGACACCGGCAGCCGACAGGTAGACATCCCGGCCCAGGACAAACGGTGTCAGTGGGTGTCCAGCCATCACCACGACCCATAACACCGCCCCCACCCCCACAGACCTGCAACATGGAGCACCTCCCGCCCATAACCATGTTGCATCCAGTCCAGTGCACGCTCAAAAACAACCTGCAGGTGGGAAACTGGACAGGGTGGGGTGACTGGAGGCATGAGGACTGAATTACGACTAACACATGGGACATGTCAAGTAGCAGAGGAACACGCAGCACTGCTCCCTGCCACAACCATGTGAACAATGTGCACACGGACATGAACCACAGAGTCACACCCCACATGACCCATCACAGACACAGCAACACCCAAGGAGCCACGTCTGCATGCACAAGTCACACTGATTACAGAACCACACGGCAGGCACAGTGCAACCCATCACACACAACTGCAACACCATCGAAGTCCTGTCCATGTAGCCCCCACTGCCTGTCAAGCACACATCCCACAACTATGCCCATGTAAGACATACCACACTAGACGCAACAGCGTGGAACAACATAAATGCACACGAACACCACTGGACCCATCAAACACACAGACACACAATGCACATACAACATACCATCCATCTCATCCGTCAGCCCCAGTCACATGAAAGGTATGTCATCCGAACAGCTGGTCCACACACAGTAGTCACGCAAAGAAACATGCCCATGATAAATCATGTGCCAGTAGTGAATGAAGCGCACGTCACACTGTGAGCAACTACACACATAACATGAGCCACACACCCCCGAGCACTGCAGTGATGCACATGGCACAGGGCAGCACGCACACCAAGGAATTGGACCATCTGCAATACGTCGTGTGGCACACAACCATCACTCACTCATAACAATGCGTCCAATTACATGGCCAGAAATCACAACAGACAGCAAATATGCAGGGTATGTCAGACATACACACACCTCAAACCATGCACTGTCATGTTGCCACAACACATGTCACGTTCTGCACCCATGGCACACAGTATGTACCCCCAAAGCATAGTTCATCTCAAATGCGTTTCAGGGGCTGACCCCCATTTTGCCATCTGCGTTTCGAGCGTTACATTTGAACCCCAAGAGCATAGTACAAACCAACCTCCACGATGGGTCTGGAGTCCGCATACACCAGAGCCACAAAAGCAGGAGCACAGCAACACACCCATCGGCATTGCCAATCCGTCCCATGCCACATGTCCACAGCACACAGTCCCATTGGCATGCCCACACAACAACAAATAGCACAGCCACACACACGGCTCCGGGAAACCTGTGCACGACTGTGCACGAACTGTGGATGTCAGACAACCTATACATACTTTGTCATGTGCAACACAATAACATATCTCATTCCCCCACAGGTGACGAACTGCTGGATGCTGGAGATGGAGACAGCAGCCAGCACAGCCAGCACAGCCAGCCTGCAAGCCCCCAACAAGGACTCACGGATGTGGAGGATCTGTCCTCCGATTCGGACACGGACCACCCAGCAGGCCCATCTGGTGTGGCAGGGCCCAACCGCACCCCAGGCACCCTCCTACCCACCAACCCATCAGCCAGGGCTGATGACCACTCACAGCCCCCTGCTGCCACTGTCGTTGCGGCCACTCCCACTGTTGTGGCGGCCACTCCCACTGCCGCAACCACCACCATCGCCGCAACAACCACCACCGCCGCGACCACCACCACGTCATCACTGGCCCCAGCACCAGCGCAAGTGGTGGTCCGGCCGACTGGGTCCACCCTGGGAGCCACAGCGAGGACCGTGGTGAGCAATGTGGCTAGTGGGCAGGCCGGTGGCAGCAGTACTGGTGGGAAGAGCAGGGTCAGGCCAACGCCAGCCTCCCTGGGAGCCATGCCCTGCCTCAAATGGCCAGAGTCCTTGGGGCCTATGAAGAGGCCCAAGGACAATGGGCCAGGTCTGCTTCCGACACGCGGGAGGTCCTGGGGGTGTTGAGGTCCATGGACGCCCATATGGGCCAATTCGTGTCCCGTATGGACCAACTCGTGGACCTCATGGGCCAGCTGGTGGTGGCGGTGAGGTCACAGGCAAGGCCAGCAACACCACCTCCGCCACCACCTGCTAGGGCGCAGGGTCGGCCAGCAGTGTCCAGTTCCCCTGCGTCCACAGCCAGTGAGCACACCTCACCCACCACCAGCAGGTCGCCACCACACACCCCCTCCCAAACGTGGAAGGGGCCGTCCGAAGTGGAAACAGATGTCCCGGGAGGACTTCGCACGCTCCAGACGCAAGTGAGGCAGCCAGCCATCCTTGACCACCCACTGCATTGACTTGGACTACGATCCCACCCCACACAGCCATCAGAATGGCATGTGTCTGTTGGACTAGGGACATAGAACTAGTGGGTACACCCTGAGCATCACGCAGCCATGGCCGACAGCTCATTGTCACTGCACGCAACACTCATGTCATCACCTTGCACACAATGACATGTCACAGTTGAAAATAAATGCACCTTTTACACAAACTGCTGTCTGTGCACTGTGTTTATTGAACGATGATCAACCGCCACCTTGAGCAGAAAAGCATCGGATGTGTGGCATGGCGATGGGACAGGAGGGGCTGTAGGGACCTAGGGGGGAGACAGAACAGGAGCACATTCAATGAGTGTGTCACACACCCATCACACAGTACATGTCAACAACTACAAGCAATGTACACACATCGCACAGAGCAATAGGGCACAATGCCACAGCCACCGTCAGTGGCATACAAACCTGGACATGGACCATTGACACACAGCACACAGTGAACAAAAGGCCTCCGTGACACAGCACACAGACACCTGCACAACTACAGCCACATCAGCCGTCGTACATGGACACTCACCGTCAAGTGAAGTAGCGGGCGATGAGCTGCTGACGGACATTCACAGCTTCCTCCTCTCCGCTGTCTTCCTCACTCGAGCTGTCCTGGTCTGCAGGCTGGGGCCCTGGTTGATCTCCGTCATCCACAATTAGGGGATCTGCTTCCGAATGGCCAGATTGTGCAGCATGCAGCAAGCCACCACTATCTGGCACACCTTCTGTGGGGAGTACGCCAGCGCACCCTCGGTGCGGTCCAGGCATCTGAACCTGGACTTGAGGAGGCCAAAGGTACGCTCGACCACACGTCTGGTCCTCCCATGTGCCTCATTGTAGCGGTCATCTGCTGGGGTCCGAGGATTTCGTAATGGACTGAGCAGCCAGGGCCCATTCGGGTAAGCCGAGTCACCTGGGCGTGGGGGACACAGAGAACCGTTGCAATTCAAACAGGACAGTAGACAGCATCCTTAAGCCAGCACGCTACACAACTCCACATACTCACCGACAATCCAGCCACGGTCCTGTTGCAGATTGGTCATCAGTCGTGGTAATATGCTGTTTCGCATGATGTGCGCATCATGGGCCGAGCCTGGGAACTTTGCACACACGTGGGAAATGACCATGTCCGCAAGGCACACCACTTGCACATTCAGGAGTGCGTCGTGCATCCTTGGTTGCCGAAGCGCTGCTCAGCCTGGGACACTCGTGGTGGGACAAGGCCATCACTGGGTGCAGTCCATGCCACCCACAACGACGTAGGATCCGTCCAAGGGCATAGGATGCACCCTTCGACCGCCACCATCTCCGTGCCCTAAGCAGGTCAATCGCGATGTACCTCGTTCCTGCTACAGCATCATGGCTGCCAGTACATGCCTCGCAGGATACTTCAAGTGGATGCTGCACCGGAACAAGAATATGAGTCACCCAGGCACCTCATCCCCAGTCAGGCTGATCTACGGTATAACGCCATCATCATGCAGTAGCTGACTGCCACCAGCCCCAGTTCAGACATGGCTGCATACGCAAATCCAGAATGACCTCTGTACGCCTCATCCTGGAACAGTCCGCCCGAACTGCCAGACCACATCACACCCGCCAACCTAGAGAGACCTGCACTAGCGCCTGTCAACAAGAGGATGATGGACGGAGCGTTTGAGCCACATCAAACACTCACCCCACAGTCAACTGATCACCTTTTGTATCGCTCAGTCGCCTAGACGTACTCAGCGTGGGTCACCTTGCTCACTCTGCCAGCTGGATTCAAGCAAGCCTCGGCTGATGACAGTCCGACATGCCAGAAACCGGTCGCTAGCGATGCTTGTTTCCGGTCCAGGAAGACATGGCTTGGCAGTTCGGGCTGGACTGTTCCCATGAGCACAAGCTCCGACTGACTCGCATAGACCTACTGGGCTTGCAGAATGATGATGGCTTAAACCAGATCACTGGCTGAGTGTTTGATTGGCTCAAGCAGTCACCATCCCCCTTCTGCCCCTTCAGTCGCCTTGAGTTGGCGGGGTATGCCCAGACGTGGGTCCCTTGCTCACTTTGCCACTGGATTCAAGCAAGCCTGGCTGATTGACGGCTGAAATGCCAGAAACCGGTCCTAGGATGCTTGTTTCCGGTCAGGGAAGACATGGCTTGGCAGTTCGGGCTGGACTGTTCCCATGAGGCACAGGGTCAGACATGAGTTGCATATGGCCATGTCATGAACTGGGGTGGTGGAGTCGAGCTAAAGGATGCATGATGGATTACACCCAGATCAGTTGACTGCCGGGTGACGTGTCCTGGTTGGACTCAAACGTTCCTGTTCCTGTCATCCGCCTCTTGTATCTGCCAGTACATCCCTCAGCACCATGCTGAACATGGGCTGGGACATCCCACCTCCACTGCCCACTGTGTGCTGGAATGACCCAGTGGCGAAGAAATGCAGTGCAGCCATCACCTTAGCCGTGGGGGTGAATGCTGTCGGATACACCCTGCGAGGACGGAGGTGGGGATCCAACATGGCACATAGTCGATGCAGGGTTGGTCGGTCCAGACGAAATTTCCGGATGACCTCAGAATCCTCCATGTCCGCCAACAATTGGTAAGGGTGGTAAATGTTTGGTCTCCGCCTAGGAAAGATGGAAGTGGACACATGTCAAAGCAACACGCCACATGGCATATTCACATACACATAACTGATATGATAGAGCAAGAACATGAGTCACAGAACAGCTGTCATGCAGGGACAGCACAGCCACAATACACTTACACAGGTCTCCCACCAATAGCAATGGGCAGTGACACAAACCATTGCTATGTGCATGCACATGGGGATCCAGGCCTCAATGACCTGTGAGGCGTGCTGATGGGGACTGACTGCATATCCGGCAAGCGGCAACACCACGGCAACATGACTGGCTGCTGTGCATCACACTGCTTCCGAGGCAGGATGAGTATGGCACACACCAACGACGATGTGGGCACAGGCTGAGCGGCCAAGACAAGTGGGACCTGTGGCACGAGGGGATATGAGACAGTCATTGGTGTCACCACTGCACCCTATGTGCAGCACTGTACGGATCACACCTCCAGAAGCATTGTCAGGTGTACACATTGACAGCCCCATGCCAACACGGCTGTGTGCTTGCAAATACACATCACATGTGACACGTAACCTTGCACGTGCCAAGTGGCAGATGTACATAGTGAGGGATGACATGCGTGTGCATATGCGTATACCATGCACCCATGCCAATGTGCAGATGATGACATGCTAACAGACATGTGGGGGCCAGCCACTGGCCGTCCTGCCTATGCACACGGCATGTTGTGGCCCCGTCCATTGTGCACCTGCACCCACACGCACATCATGGCCACACCTGCAGATGCTGTGCGCACATCATACTGTGTGGTGCACATGGCATCAGCGGACTGTCACCAACATGGGCCAGGCCATTACGGCCAACTCCGATGACCCTCGCGGTTGCACCCTGCGTGTTCCACTATGGAGGTAGGCGTCCCGGGCCAGCTGGGTGCAGGCCAACGTCTGCAATTGCCAATGCAGGTCTCAGTGCACTTGTTGCTCGTGTGAATGTCAGGCTGGGCCATGCTGCCCCTCTCAGTCCCAGCAAGCCTGGCCTGCACATTGACTGCACAATGCCAGTAGGTGACAGCACCGACTGCCTAGTGGGTTGCATGTGTCTCCTGTTCAGGACCCTCCAGATGGGCGCTAACTCAGTACTGACTATTGGACACACCATGTCTCGTGATAGGGATGTGTGTGTGGGATGGTGGCACTGAATGTGACCTCCGTTGCGTGGTGGGCCATGCACAGGGCGAAGTACGTCGATGATTGCACAGTGTTGGTCACAGTGGGTGCACCCACACAGATGTGTTGCCCTATGTTCATTTTCTATGTCCGCATGATGATGGACTGTAGGTGTGGGCAGACTACACATTGGTCGATGTGCTGTCAATTTGAATGTGCCTTCACACCAGGCACAGCTGCCCCTGCCCATGTGACCCCTGCTGCACTCGCTGCTGGGTCTGTGGAGCTGATGCACCATCTGTGCGTGGGGCGGACAGCTCTCCTCACTTCCGTCATTGCGCATGTCGTCACTTGGCCGCAGGTGACATGGATCATGGAGGGCCCACATGTACGCGTGGGTGGCCTCAACAAGTGTGTCCAATGGTTGTCACCCCCAGTCAGTGCTTCGAATGTGAATGATGTTGTGCTGGTGCTAATTTCAATGTGGCGGGTGGATGGGGCTAGGTGCGGGCTTACATGCAGGACATGGGAGGGTGATCGGATTAGCGACTAGTTGCAATACACACGGGGCACGTCTTTTCCTGTCCACATCAGGGTCATTCCTTGAACTCACTGACAGTAATACAGTCGTCTTTGTCCCTGTCCTCATGGCCTCCCTCGCTCCCCCAATATGCATTTGCACCTGTGGGGCTAGCGCATGCAGATGCAGCCCCAAGCTCGCCCCGGAGAGGCCAAGGAGTGTATGTGTGGGTCCAGTTGAACGAGGTGGTCTGTCTCACGGCATGATGTGTGGCGGGACGCCGTCCACCTGCGTGGTGCCCCGACTCGAGACCCGGGCAACATAGACAATGCATAGCAGTCTCCGTAGTCCGGATACACCACCTGCGACACACAGAGGCTGTAGCTGCCCTAGCGGCCCATGCCGCGTCCATCTGGGGCTGATGGACCCACACATTCACTCTTTTGCCTCACTGGGGCGGGCTCGGAGGTGCTTGCGCACGCGCTGGCTTCTCTGTTGCAACGGCATGTGACGTGTGTGGAGATGTAGGCAATGGGTGGGATGGTGCGAGCCACCTTCCGTGACGTCACTCCCTGCTCGTGATGTGTGCGTCCCCCAATACTTCCATGTGACTTGAGCCATGCTACACATTGAGGATGTTTTGCCTGCGTGATGTGTCCCGGAGGAGCGCGCCGAGTCCTCTCCCCCACCATGCTCCACTGCCATCCCGTGCCCTGGATTGCCTGTGCCGGTTGACAATGTTGGGGATACACCTGGTCGGCAGGGGCTGTGTGTGCCTTGTCAAGGGCCTGGCAGGCGCACAACAGGATCCAGCTTGTCCACAGAGGGTGGGCTGACGTGTACGCCTGATACCGCATTGTTCGTGTGCCCGGCTGCTGTGCACACACGTGTTCACATCCCCCGACATGTGGCCTTTGACATTGCCCAGGGAAGCGGTAATGTGCAGTTCCGGACCCCTCCCGACACAGCGTGTTTCAACTTTGCATGTGCGCATCTACCCGTCACACCCACCCACCTGAGCGAAGCGTCACTCCGCTTCACCACGACACATGTGTGTCTTCCACAGTTGTGCTACTCATTTGCGTTGACATCGAATGACAGTGGACTACATAGTCATGTCACGACTGCCGTGTACATCACACACTCTCATCATCTCACATTCGTACTTGTGAAAGGAATCAGCAGAGACAGTTTCTTTCTTCAAACCATGTATTGTGACTTATGTCCTCTGTGATGCAGTATAGTGGACACTACTGGCAGCGGTATGCATGTGGAGGATATACTGAGCATGATTACACATAGCTAAGGGTGTAGGGGTACATGTGATTAGCTGTTGCATGTGGGATGTGGGCTTCAGAGTTACATCTGCTTGGCTGTTGCTGTGCTAATGTTCATTTGCAAGTAGCTGCGGTGCTGCGGACTTTGACACAGACGGTATACATTTAGCCTACCAGACCGCTTGGCATCATGGGCACAGTCCATCTCAGTTCCATGTGACAGGTGTGCTGCTGTTGTTACTCATGCACGCGTGCGTGTGAGTTGACATCAGGGCATGGGCTTACGTGCATGCAACGGCGTCCCACTTGTTGTTGCCATATGGTGGATACTGGACATGTCACAGTCACTGGGGTCGTGTTGTTGTTGTATGCACTTGTCGTCCATGCAAAGGTCCTGTTACGGGATTTCCGGGGAGGGGAAAGGGGTGCAGCTCTCACATACTCCAGCCGGGCGATTCCTGTCCACTGTGCGGTGCATATGTCCATGGGCGCAGGATCCATGTCATGGCATAGTTGTACGTGCAGTTCTGTCCATGTGGGTGCGATACACATATCCCATGCCACTGCCTCCCCGATACATGCAGAGTTCCTGGATGTGATGGGGAACGGAGTGCATGTCCCGGACACATCCGATGTCATGGCAGTGTCGTTGATGGTGTGGTATCAGTTGCAGGTCGTTTGGTATGGCTGTTGTGGTGGTTACTGGCCAGTCCGTGCGGAAGCTAAGCATGGGTACAGTGTCGGACATCATGGCTCAATTGGGGGATTGCGTCGGGGTCCTACGAATTGACAGGTTGACAGGTATGCGATGGCTTCCTGCAGGGCTTCCATTTCATTGGTGGTATACATGTTTGCCAGCCAATGTAGCGGATGGTGGCTGTCACGGTGTTGTTCGTAAGTTGTCCCTTGTAGGAGCATGATGGGGCATGCTGGGTGACATTCGATGTAGCTGTGATCCATGATCCGTCGTGTGGAGGTACAGTGGTCCCATTGCAGTGTGGGTCCGATGTTCGCCACATACGCCATGCCCCCATAGGCTGAACAGGCCCTGTCGTGTGCGTCCAGAGGGTGGAATAGTGGTAGCAGGTCCGCCCTTGGACATGCCGGGTTGGAGAGGCACAACTCCACAGGATGGTGGAAGGGACACCTCCGACAGTAGAAGACGGAGTATGAGCGCAGCTGAACAATGCGATGCGGTAAGTCAGTCGGTAACTTACGTTCAGCAGGGATAGGGGTTCGCATCCCAGTAGCTGTATCAGGTTGTGTTTGTACAGCTTGACCTGTTTGGCGTAGTTGGGTAGGTGTGTTGTAGGTGCCATTTTGCTGCGGGGCGATGTGGTGGCGTGCTCCGGCTGTGTGTGCAGTCTGCAGTGTGCAAGCTCCGAGGTTGCTGTGAGGTCTGTGATGGTCGTAGGGGGCAGGACTTGTGTTCTGTTAGCTTGTGCGGAGGACACGGACCCTCATCCCACGTGCTTCTCTGAATGTTCAAGGTCAGTGGTGTGTGACTCCTTCCAGATAACTTGCATGGGAACGGCATGGGGGAGTTTTATATTTTTTCTTTCCCGTTCGGTATGTTCTTAGGTGATATGCGCTATCTGCCCTGTGGTCGGTTTCCTCTGCATGCCTGTGTTGGTCTTTTTGGGACAATGGCTGTATTCTCCGGCTTGTTTAGTCGGGATGTGGTTTCGGAGTTGGAATGGAAGGTCATTCAGTGCTGTCTGCTCTCCCGTGTGTGGGCGGCAGGCTGTGTTTCCGCTATGCGTTGGGCCTTGTGTGTGGGGGTCATTCTTGGGTCCACCTGTTGTCGGTCCCGGGCTCTTTGGTGTTCTGTTTTGTATGTCTGGTTCATGGGTGCAGGAGTGGTATGGGTGTTTCTGTGTGGTACTGGCGTACCTCTTCCCGACAGGGCCCATGTTCTACTGGGTGGTGTTGCCGCCGCTGTGTGCTCGCCATGTTTGTCACACAGGGGTGTGTCCTGATGTTGCGTGACTTCACTGACATGTGGGCGTCAGTTGTGTGATGTTGGGTGTTGTCCGTGAATTGGGCGTTGGGGACATGACTGTGGCAGGCCTGTCACGTGTCATGTGCCTTCTGGGTGTGGCTGGTGTGTGTGGTGCTTGGTTGTGTCCCTGTGCTGTTTGTGTGCGACGCATACATGGCGTTATGGTTGGGCGCTGAGTTGTGCGCATGTGTGGCTGCGTCATCGCCGCTGTGCTGCGGTGCCGTGACGGGGTCGTTAGTTCCTGGTCCCAGGTGGTGTGCCCATGATAGTTGCGAGTTGTTGCACTTTGCCCTGTGTTACATTTGTGGGTGCAGTGGTGGATGTGTCTTGTCCACGCAGGGGTGTTGGGGGGGTGCCATGTCCTCGTTTTCCGCACTTGCACTGTGTGCGCTGTTTGCGTGCCCTTGTTTTGTGTGTGCCTACCTGCGTCTCTGCGGTACGTTGCCTCCTTGGTGGTGCATCAGGTATAGCATGGGGAGGGCCTGCAGTGCTGGATTCATGCTCGGGGAGTCGCCTCTTCGGTGTCTGTGCTCGGCGTTCGGGTTTCCGCCTCACTTTCACGTGCGGTGTCTCTTAGCCGTGGGAGCTGTTTGTTTGCGGCATCGTAATTTGTACGCCGGGCGGTACGTGATTTCGTCTGGCGGTGTGTCTCCATTGGGCTGCGCCGCTACGTGAGCGGGCGCAATTTGATGGCGGACGGCGTCCCTGGCTTGCCGGCGGTGTTTGGCTGCCTTTTCACATCGTAATTTGGCGGGCGTGTGGGCTGCGGCATGCGGGCGGTAACTGGTGGTTTTTCCATCCGCCAGCACGGCGGTAGTGCTTTCGCCCGCCATCGTAATGGGCCCCTTAAAGCTGTATTTAACCTATTTATTAGTGCTTAAACTAAGGGAACTAATACATAAAGAAATTAACATATGGAACCAAGGAATTTGGTCAAGTGGAACCAAGAGCTTGATTAGCTGCTTACATTTTTGCCAAAATAGATGTTCAAGTCCCCACAGAGATAGTGGGTGAAGATCATTGTGTTTAAGTCTCCATAGAAATAGTGTGCACATTCAAAGCTTAAATCCCATTATAAAGAGTGTGAAGCTAATGATGTTCAAGTCCACACAGAGGTTGTGTGTAATTATAGGAATGCTCAAGTCCCCACAGAGATGGTATGTTATTATAGCTATGTTTAAGTCCCCACAGAGATAGTGTGTTATCATAGAGATGTTCAAGTCCCCACAGAGATGGTGTGTTATTATAGTGATGTTCATGTCCCCACAAAGATAGTGTGTTATTACAGTGTTTTTCAAGTCCCCACAAAGATAGTGTGTTAATATAGCGATGTTTAAGTCCCCACAGAGATAGTGCATGAAGGTGATTGTGTTTAAGTCCTCATTAAAATAGGGCCCGATTCACAAAGGTAAATTTAGACCAAAAGTCTAACTTTACTACTTTTCAATATTCACAAAGCCCCATACAGAGAATGTGAAGCTGATGATGTTCAAGTCGAAGCAAACACAAGGAAATGATGGACGGAGTGCTGAAACATTTCAGTCACTCACCCCAGTCACAGATCTGGGTTGAATCCATCATCGTTCTTTAGCTCACTTCGCCACCCCAGTTCAGACCCAGCTATATGCAAATCAGTCTTGACCCTGTGCCTCATGGAAACAGTCCAGCCCGAACTGCCAAGACAGGTCTTGCCTGGACCGGAAACAAGCATCCTGGGACAGGTTTCAGGTAACACCCCCTCATCAGCCAGGCTAGCTTGAATCCAGTGGCTTAGTGAGCAAGGGACCCACGTCTGGCCATACCCTGCCAACTTAGGGCGAACAAAGCACACACAAGGAGATTATGGATGGAGTGTTGAAACTTTTCAGCCACTCACCCCCAGTCACAGATCTGGGTTGAATCCATCATTGTTCTTTAGCTCACTTTGCCACCCCAGTTCAGACCCAGCTATACGCAAATCAGTCTTAACCCTGTGCCTCATGGCACCCCTGGTGCTTCAAGTCGAAACAGAGCTTGCGTTTAATTACAGGAATGCCTAAGTCCCCACTGTGATTATATGTTTTTATAGTGATGTTCAAGTCCCCACAAAGATAGTATTTTATTATAGTTTTTTTCAAGCCCCCACAAACATAGTGTGCTATTATAGCGATGTTTAAGTCCCACAGATATAGTGCATGAAGATGATTGTGTTTAAGTCCTCATTAAAATAGGGCCTGATTCACAATGGTAAACTTAGACAAAAAATCTAACTTTTCTACTTTTCAGTTTCAACAATGTAAACTTAGACCAAAAGTCTAACTTTACTACTTATCAGTATTCACAAAGCCCCATACAGAGAATGCGAAGCTGATGATGCTCAAGCCAAAACAGAGCTTGTGTGTAATTACAGGAATGTTCAAGTCCCCACAGAGATGGTGTGTAACTATAATATTACCACGGTTGCCAAAGAGAATGTGTGTGATTATAGACATGCCCAGGTCCCCACAGAGATAGTGTGTGATTATAGACATGCCCAGGTCCCCACAGAGATAGTTTTTTTTTGTATTAAAGATATAGCTATTATTGGAAGATACAACTGTAGCTTACATTCTGCCCAACACCATCTGCCAAAAGTAACGTGAACTTTCTAGTCCCTGATATTTGGGTAGAGAAACACATCTATCTAGACTTGAGAGGCGTGCACACAGATCTAAGGAGAGTGAGAGAGAGAGAGAAAGACACACACACACACACATACATGCACACACACGCACACACACACACACACACACACACACCACACACACACATCACCTTCCCCCAGCACAGGAACTGCACAAAAACAGGATATGGGAGACACAATGAGAGAGGAAATCACCTGCATTTTGGTTAAAAATAGAGGTGAGTGGAAATCGCAGAGTTTCACTCCAAGGAATTCCGCGGAGTTACATGAAAACTGAGCGAGTTTCCGTGGAGTTCCGCTAAAGGGTGGAATTAGGCATGTTGCGCTGCTCGTGCTGATTTTTAGCACCAGGAGCTCATTCTGCACTGAAAAATCAGCGTGTACTGCACCATGCGGAGCACCAGAGGGTGCTCCTTCTTGAGCTCATTTTGCTGTTGCTCGAGTAGATTTTCTTCTCAAGCGGCAGCTTTCTGACCACAAACTGATGTTTACCACCCGTGTCGGGGAAATCTCGCCAGGTGCCTGCCTAGCGACTGTAAATCATGATAGGGGACTCCAAACCTCACTCGCGCTCACCAACTTACCGTTGGAGAGCCTCAGCTAAGAAAAACTCCTCCACACAGTGGTTGGTGGAATTTGTCCGAAATCCCCATTACATGCATAACGAGGGAGTGGCCAAAATTCTGCCAACTCTGCCGGTGGAGCAGAATTTATCACCCACCCCTAGTTAAGAAGACATGCAAAACATGGCCTTACTAGCCCTTCGGTAAGGGAGATTTGGTAGGGGAGTGGCATCTCATTATCCCATTTTAGGATTTGGTACAGTCTTACCTAATCCTAAAGTTGGATTTGAACAGCTGAAAAATAATCTTTGTGGTTGGAAACTCCGAATTGGCGCAGTTGTGTCTGTAAACATGCATCATAGGTCTGGTCCAAAGCTTGGTAGAGATATTTGAGACAGCTAAACACCTTATGAAATACCTAACTGCTGATCACTTTAGTGGGGAGACAGCCTTTACAACGAAACTGTTACAACGCATGCCTTTACATCGCATGTCGTTGCAATGCAAAAGGTGTGCAGCAGTGGGTAGAAGGTGTTGGATTTAACTCCAACTCCTTCCCTACTGTTGCACACACTGGAGTTGGAATAGAACATTAATCTATTCCAACTTCCAGCGCCCCCGACAGAAAGTCGGAGTAAAAGTTTGCGTTGCAACGGCATGCGATGTAATAGCATGCGTTGTGACGTCACCTATTCCTTTAGTGGGCATCACATCAGAGATCTTCTGATGACACACACTTCTTTTCTAGGAATCATGACTGTCATCAATGTATGGATTCTAGGAAAATGCAGGGACAACAAGAAAGGAATGTTAGTGTACTTTGCAAGTGAACTTTTGATCTCTGTATGAGAGACATTGGACTTACAAAAGACACCAAATGAACAATGAACGTCTGAAAGCCACTGAACTTTGTGACTAAAGGTAAATCAGTACTGCATTAAAGTCTGGGAGTTATGACTGGCCTCTGGTGAGAAAATTAAGAAACTGAATCATGTAGGAAGCAAAATAAAATGTTTGAGAGTAGATTGGAGTTGAATTCTGCAGTAAAAGGAATCCAGAAATCAATCATTCATATTTGGAAGGCTTAATGCCTGAATTAGAGGTGGGAAGTACCAGGACATCTGCCAAAAGCATTTCCTTGATCCACAATAGCCTTCTAACGTGAGATGTCACTCTCCCAGTTGGCACAAGTCATTTTCATGGCTTTACTGAGAGAACTGATTGTTCAATGGCATTGAGGTCAGGTTTTGATCTCATTGAGAGTCTCTGATGAAGTAAGATGACCTTGGTATTATGATGACCTGCGTTTGGGGGATTGACAAAACTTATTTCATTTGATCTATCAGTGGCATTTGTTCTACAACAGTAAAAGATTAAATACCTGTGTTTGCAATTTTCATGTTGCCTGTTAGATGTTCTAAAAATAGTTGAGCTAGGCATGGAACTTGATTCTCTTGTCGGCAGTTTCTTGCAGCAGTGATGTTTCACACTGCCATGAAAATTGTGGCGGTGAGGAAACTCATAATATGCTAAGCATATTGCGGCCTCCAGGACCGCTGTGCCACTGTCAGAGATCTCTGATAGTTGTGGTGGACTCAGGGTGGCCTGACCGCCCTGGCCATAATAGGGCGGTTGGAAGACAGCTACTGGTGCGCCCCCACGAGTCTGGCTGTCCGTGGACCGCCAGACTCGTAATAAGGCCCTTAGACAGCTCGCGTTGGCGAGATTTAAAGTGCTCATGTCTGGCTGACTGGCACAAGACAGCCGGCCAAAGTGACATCCGCCCTAATGGAGGAGCCGCGGCTGTCTATATGTATATCTGGCCCAAGGTTTCTGTGGTACCAGTCTCAAAATGTTTTAGTGACATTGGGGCATATTGACTAATCTTTCATGCAACGTAGGACAGCAAGCAAAGTTGCTGCATTGCCTTGCTGAAAGGAGAGAGCAGAAATATTAAAGAGGATATGGAGCATTTATGCTCTCTCCTTGTGGTGGCACACTGTGTGCTGCCTAGCGCCAATGCAGGCAACCTTGACCATTGTGCAAGGGTGCCTGTGTTACAGGCAGGATATTTTTGGGGATTGTGTTTTTTGCAGGAAGAAGTACCTTCCTGCACAAAAACAATCCTTAGGGGCATGTTCCTCTTTCTATGTGTGCTTCAGAATGAAGCACACAGAAAGAGGAAGTAACAAGGAGAAATAAAGATATGTGTGTCAAAATCCTTGGGTGGATGCATAGAAACGCCCATGTCGGACTCATGGAATGCCTCCCTATTGCAAAGTAATGCAAGGCAGCGTTATGCATTGCCATGCTTTTCTTTTGGGAAAAATCCCATGCAAAGCTATTTTCACTTGATTTGCCTATATTTGTAAATCTCTACTAATATTTTGCGTCATACCTGCACCCAAAAGTGGTGCAACCATACCTCATCGTTAGCCAATATATTGCTGATTATTGGCCTTATCTGGCAAGAAGTATTTTCAATAGTCAATTTACATGTGTAAGTTGGGAGTAGTAGTAAATTAATGGACCACTATATTTGTAACATTACATCTTACGTAGCTTGCTGATTAAGCTGAAGGCAGTAGGCCTGTATTATAAATGTGCGTATTTAACAATACATAAAATTGTATATAGTTCTCTGTAATTAGTTTAAATCAATAATTTTGGATTGCTATTGGATTGAAAAACCATTTTTTCAAACTGCCCATTTGTAATTAAATGGCTTTGAATAGTTTGATTTAAATCTGCGTTGTGTTTTATTTTTCTTCTTTAAAATTGAGGGACATACCCCATTACGCCATCTTCTCATCTCTCTCTTCAGTCTTCGTAGTTGATGTTCTCTTTGGCTACTTCACTCATCCTTTAATTTCCTGCCCTCATCTCTTCTCCTTTCTATACATTTTCTCATTACTCGCTCTTACTCTTCTTTTGACAATGACACTAATTGTATTTTTAACCATTTGTTTCAAACCAGATCATTACATTCAAACTAGGCACTGGGTATGATATAAAGTTAGTTTAACTGAATTATCCATGTGGTGAATTCTGTCCTTTTGACTATTTGTCCTTCACAGAACTATTACTTTTCTTCCAAGCAATGCTTTGTTTTCAGACCTCAGGTATCAGTTAAACTTGGAATGCTGGGACCAGTTTATTTGTCTGGTGCGGGGAATACAGAAAATGTGTAGGTGAAAGCTTGTCAGGCTTCTAAAAATAAAAACTATATTTTTCTTCTGCTTATTCACATGAATTATGATGGCAGAGATTTGGAAATAACTACTTCTCTGCAGCAAATGAAGTCTTTTTGTTCTAATGTTAGGATTTAAACATTCTATGTTTATATTTGAGTCAAGCTCCCATCTCACGCATGCACACCTTGGAATCACCTGATATAGAAACTGACTGTCTCAGGATTTAATGACCACGCTCCACTGGACAAGATAACTGGGAGCTGATTTAATGAGTGGGAAATAGCTGGCAAACTAAATGCTGGGCCACTACTGAATTGTATCAAGTAATTTGCAGAGTTTCAATACGAACTTGTGAGCATTTAAAATGATGATGCAAACAATTTGAATTTTCCTGTAGATGGAGAAAATCTATTTTCAGGTCTGGCCTTAGCCAAGACCTTTTGATTTTACTAATTTAAATGTATAATATACTTACTTATAGGGACTTTCAGCCGGTCCTCTTCATCTATTGGTCTGTTGTTGTGTCATTCACATTTTCTTTCTTCCACTGCTGCATAAAGCCTGAGTAATGGGTCAGCCCATTTCAGTCATTGACTAACTTTACTGGGAGAGACTGCAGTCTGTTTTTACAAGGACCATATCTGCACGGAGAGTAGAACCCTTCATTGCCAGGGACTACTATAGCAATGAGCGCTTTTGGAGAACAAAACAATTTTTGCTTTTAACCAATACTTTTATTTGGTCATATCAGTGAGGGCGCAGCAGTGCCCCCAAGAAAAAAGTGTTAGAAAAATGATGACAAAGCAATATTTGACATATCTTAAAGGCTGGCAGCCGACGCCTCGACCCTATCCAGCTTTGCCAATGCTTTTTAGACCTTGTAGCAAACAGGATCACTAACATATAATATTTTGAAAGGCTTGACTTAAATAATAATAAAGACATTAGAGAGACAGCAATAATGTAGTGCCATGCTACTCTTCCTCTATAATTCACCACCTTTCGCCATTAAAAAATTTTCTGAAAAGAAGGCCCCCGCTGCCAATCAAAGTTTATAATTCACACGTCAGGAGCACTCCATACCTGGTATGCAGTATACACTTATCAGAATTTATGCTCTGGAAGCACTAATCTCTTTCCCCAGACCAGTAGATTTCATAGGCCACAATTCTTTTATAGCAGCCTTAATTGCCATAAAGATTTTATAACATGAGCTTTTATATAGCCCTTGAGTGTGCTAATTTTGCTCTCACAAGTACTATTTTCAGGACGATGAAAGACTGAAGCAGGCTCTACCAAAATCTGAAGTGTTCTTACCAGTGGCGGCTGGTGACATTTGAAGTGGTGAGGCGTAAAATTATTGCCGTACTGCAGTGTGGCGAGCGAGCGCAGCGAGCATGCCCAAACAACCTGCGGGGGGTTCGAGGGGTTCTCCCCCCGTGAAAATTTTGAAATGGTGCATTTTAAGCAAATTTGAGTTCTTTGTAACTGTGACACTAAGGAGCAGGGAAGTCAATGTTTCTAAAGGAGTATCTGTGAATGGTCATGGGATGAAGTAAATACTCACTGAGTTGTAATTTTGTGGCAATTTACAGACATTTGTAATACCTTCTCTACATATCTTTGCACCTCTAAACATACACCTTGCACAACCAGCCGCTAAGTGATGTTGAAAGAGTGAAACAGGCCGGGGAACCTCCCATTTACTTAATGTGATTTAAGAGAAGGAAGGTACTCACATGGAAAGTTGTTTTCCAAGAGGCAAAAGTAAAACAAATGTAAAAGTGACATTTCACATTCATGCTAACTGAAGGCCTGCAGATTTCCTATGACATGAGCATTCCACACTCATATGGTTAGGGAATACAGGTGTAGGCCAAGCGACACTATTACAATCATACATTTTCCTTGTACATGCTGCACCTATGCATGTGGGGATTTTTTGACTTCTTCCCAAATCCTGCTCTTTAGACCTGGACGTGGGCTGCCATGTTGCATTTATCCTGTGATTTCCATTGTGCCAAGCCAAGAAGGTGGAGTCTTTTGACAAAACTATCAAGATCGGCTAAGTTAGTTAAACTGTAGTTACCATGCTATATCTGATGAAGGTGAGTAATAGTGAAAACATGTACTAATAACTTATTCTAAAATGTAAAGAGGAATGGCTCCTAAGTGGAATGGCTCATAAGAGTAGCCAGTTTATAAACGGGGACAACCTAGCTTCGGTTCGGATTTTAGATCGATCAGGGCAACAGGTCTGCCTGGTGACACAAGCACTTGCCGAGGTTTCCAAGCTACAACAACCGAGAATGTTTCTGTGATTTTTAGTGGTTTCAACTACTGCCTCTGTGATTAGATTAAGGCAAACTGTACGGCTATTTTTGGAAAAACTATCACTAACCGGCAACTCCTATGACTAACTTTAAAGTAATTGGCTGGTTTTTGATAAATAATCAAACACGCTGAATTTCAGGAAATACCTCGGGTATATGAAAATACGTAAACAATTGTTGTGATTTGTGAAATGCCTTATTGGACCCAGTATGTTGGCGACGTCACAACACATATCCCAAGTACAGCAGAGACAGAGCTATTTGCATCCCTTCACACTCCTCGATTTTGAAGTGGGTGGGTTCAAACCTCTGATGCAGAGTGAAGCCAACCTGGGCCATTGAGGGACCGGGCAGAGGAGAGGCTTGCTGATATGCAATACAGAGATCACGAGATTAAAAATAACAAATGCCCACTTAAGTGCCAGCATACACACAAAACTAGCCCTGATCTGGGAACCCATGCCAGAGAAGGTTAAACGTAAACGAGCAGCGAGCTCGTGCCCTTGGCATGCTTTTTTGTGAAATGTTAGTTAGGGTGTGCGTTGTGAGTGCACTCCCCTCACCTGTAACCATGCGAGGAAGCGAGGGTGACCCGTGGTACAGCGCGTCGGAGTGTGTGTGGACCAAACATTTTAAATAAAACGAATTTTGTTGCGCACGCTGCATCGGCAAATACGATGCAGCGCGCGCAACGAAATTCGTTTTATTTATTTGTTTGTTTACTTACCTCTGTGCGGCCGTATTTCGTAGTTTACTACCCCACCCTGCCCCTCCCCCGCCCCGCGTCACCGCCCGGCAGCACTCCCACCACGGGCTGCTACTGTCCACCCCTCTTTACTTCTGCCCCTGCCCCTGTGCAGAAAGTAAATTAAATGTATGGAGTTCGTATATTTTTCGTTACGTAGATTTTTAAGGTATTCGTGCTTGTCTTATATTCACGGCGTTTTCATGTAGTAGTGATAACTCTCGCGCCTTCGAATGTTTGGAAAACCGTTGACTTTTCCGCCTCTACTGATGTTTCATTCATTCTAAATAAACAGTAATCAGAACGTTTAACCTGCACAGCACCTCTACACGGCTCATGAAGTGCACTGATCCTGCAGAAGGGTGCTCGGATCCACGCGCTGAGAGCCACCTGCTCTCATAAGTGTAAAACTCCTGCATGTTTGCGCATGAGAACTATTTTTCGTAGTATATAGGCTTTGCGCGCCCTTTGCAGTCTTCTGGCTGTGGCCCGGCGGCCGTCTCCTCAGTAACCCCACCTTTCTGATAGCAACCGCGCTCTTTGAAGAGCGACCAGGAGTCCCGGATTTGCCAGCACAATCCCGTTTTTTTGCACTGCTTGTCCCAATAAATTTCACTGAATTTGGCATATGTCTCGATTTTCGGACAGCGGACAGAGTCGATTGATTTACGCTTTATATGCTCCAGTGCAAGATTCATTTGCGCCCTTCTCAGACAGCAATTTATTTCACACAGCAAGCGATACTGTGTGTAAAAAAAAATGAATCTATTTACAATTTGAGCCCTAATGTCGGTGTTTTTGTATATTGGCGAGCACTGTTGCTCTAGCCATTCTATGACACTCAGTCGATACAAATCGTTATCTTTTTTGTATTAAAAAAACAAAATGGTCACCCTAGTTTGTTGTGCACTTTAGGCACAATTTATCACACTTTGACTTTGTACGCGTAGATCGCATATCTATATCCTTTCGAGAACTCTGCGTCATAACTGTACGACATGTACATTTTCATTTATGTTCTGGTGATGTGAGCCTACAGTCGCGGCTCGCAATACTCGCAATACTCGCGAGGGCGGGCGTTTAAAATAAAGAGAAACCTTACCTGACCAGGTCCCGCGCCGCCTCTGCTCCTGGGCCGGGTTCCTCGCCGCCTCTGCTCCTGAACAGGAACAGGCATCCTCCCTCCCCTCCTGTAAGCCAATCACAACGCTACGCGTTGTGATTGGTGCGGAGTCCCGGACAGCGCCCAGCGCACCAGGTAGGGGAGGCCATTTTCTCTATGTAGGCTGCATGCAGCCTACATAGAGAAAAATGTAGAAGTGCGCTATGACTGCTTTAGTCGGCCCCAGGGCCGGCCAAACAGTCAGAGTACTCAGAGTGGTGCAAGCCACTACTCCCGACCCGCCCGCCCACCCACCCCCAACTAGGCATACCCCTGTCTTCTGCTTTCTGCAGCGCTGAGAAGCAGAAACATAAAATGGTATTTAAAATACTGTTTTATGTTTCTGCTCTCGCACTGCGAGAAACCAGTGGGGCGGCGCTCCTCCGCCCTAATGGAGGAGCCGCCCCTGGACTTCTTACTCACTTAGGCAGAGTTCACTTTCTTTTTCTCTGGACAATGTATGCAGTTTATCGCACAACTTTATCATAGGGTTTCTTGCTTAATTATGTCCAGAAAATATAACAATCTTCTCATTCACTTTTGAACTTAAAGTCTTCTTTTTATTAAGTAAAAAAATGACCAAAAATAAATAAATGTAGTTTTATCCAATTTAGATAAAACAAATATTTTTATCCTATTTAGAGAACAAAGTTGTTTTGTGTACACATTTTTCGATTTAATATACAGTTCTCAACCAATTTCTCCAGTTTCAAATGCGCAATAAGGGGCATGCATTTTGTGATTAATACCCCACATTAGGTTTCAATGAAATAGGATTCCCATTGAAACGTTGAGTATTTCATCAGCACAGCAATCTATAAGCTAATGACTGTGGTTTGAGTGATGGACTTGACAAGCTGTTGCTGTGACTCACATTGAATGCATGGGCGACCCACTTCGACCCAACAGGCACGTTTCTTCCAGTGCCCCAGGCTCTCTCAGCATTGTCAGCTGCGTTTCTGATCAATGAGGGCATGCTTACTTGCCTGAATGAGCTTGACTTCCTCCACGTTCTCTTTGAAACGAAAAACATCACCTCTTTCACATTTTTCACCATTTAGGAGACAAGTTCCAATTTGCAAATCAACAAAAAATCCAATTCGTCTATGTCAAAGTTGGCAGCAGCCTGATGTCTCCCAGCATTAGAATTTCTTCACACAGTGGGTTTTTCAACGCTAGACAGCATTACACTATAGAGGAAAGTGATTGGGCCTCAATTGGAGTGCTTTGACAATTTTGATATCTATTTTTTGCATGTATTTGTACTGGTTGATTTATTGATGTCTGGTCTTAGTACATAACTACTCCCAAATTAACATTAACTATAAAAGCTCAAATGAAAATTTACTTTTAATCTAAGTTACTTTTTCTAGCAAAGTGCGAACTGAAGGCGGAAATTTATCTTTTTAGAGATCCATCAGTACATATTGTATGGTATTTTTGCTGGCTAAGATAAATGTTTATCACGTGCATTGCTGGGCTTTTTTACTTAGCATGCTTCTAACATCCATATGAAATGCATTTATTTGTAAAAGTAATTTAACTGTCTAACGTATGTACAAGTCTGAATAAAGGTCTGGCTTTCGATATTGTGGTCTCGACTTACTATTGTTCACTCAATGGAACCCTGCGTTAAAAATTTCAAAACTGCTTTGCGCGAACTATGGTCTAGATTAACTAATACTTTTCATCAGGTTTGCGTCTCATAAGTGACGCAAACACGGCACAAATGTTTGTGGTGGGATATACTTTCAAATGCAATTCATGATTTGCATCAGAAAGTTGCCTCCACTGGCACAAGGTAGCGCTGTACACCACTTTGCCATATTCGAGTCAAGAGCGCATAGCATGTGTGGTAAACAGCCTTTTTCATACAACTGCATATGGGTTTAGATACAAATGCCTATCTACAAACATCTATAGACAGGAATTTGGACCACAAAATTACATCTCCTTATGACAGAAGTAACAGTGGAACAACTTTTAAAAGCCTCCACATTTTCCCAACTTCAAATGGGTGCTGCACTGTATAGTACATTTTCAAAGTGGGAAAAGTATAAAGGCATTGTTTAGGACCTAGATACCCCCAGTCTGGTCTGCACCCCACACAACCCAAACGAGGCACCAACAGAACTTACAGAGATTGTGACATTGGTGGAGCAAATTTTTTTACAGTCAGGTAAGAAACAGGCTTAAGATGTCAAAGTACACTCATGAAAAAATAGATTCATATATCTGAAAGTATTAATAACTTGTGAGAAACAACACATCAAACGACTAAGCAGTGGATATATGTGAGACACCATCAATACAAGGGCCTTTCCGCAATCCTGTACGCCATCAGACCACACAGGTGCAACCACCTGCATCCACGAGGGGCGGTCCCGCCTCACTGTACCCTTGTCTTCATTTTTGGGCACCGTTCCCCAAACACCAAGCTGCCCGAGGGGCTGCGAAGAGGTGGGCAGGAGCTGCAGCCCCATGCCCACCCCTGATGATCTGTGCACCTTAGCCCCAAAGCTGGTGTTTACATTCTATGGTTGGTTCAGGACTGCTGGACCTTACCCTTAGTGCTGTCCTGGGGAGTCTGCTGTGGAGGACCCTCTGCTAAATAGGGCTGAGTTTAGGATTCAAGATCCCGCCACAAGGGCGACCAGGGCCCAGATGTCCTTCACCCTCCCCACTGCAAAACATTCCTTGAGCAAACACCCAAATGTCCCTAATGAATAAATCAGTCCCACATCTGAGAGGTGGACACCATCCTTGTGAAAAATGTCTTCAACCTCAAAAGTTTATTCAGAATGTTCCAAAGGTGACCTGGGCCGGGCACAGCCTGGACATCTCAGAGTTCAGACTCCTCACTGAAACTTTGATTACCCTAGACTTGATGTCCTTACCCCAGTTCCTGCGTGCCATCATGTGGGACCAGGCAATGGCCGCGTCCAGGAAAACCTTGGACAGTTGCGCAAATTCCTTAAGAATCGCCTCCCTGAGGCCCTTACAGCCTATTTTCACCAAGTCATTACCTCCAAGGTGGACAACAATGAGGTCCGGGAACTGGAGTCCTTTGAAACCCCTGGCTATCTGGATCAACCGTTGTAATTGTGAAATGTGGACGCCTCCAATCCCACACCACTGGAAGGATATGTCACGCAGGTCTGCCGGCTTGGGAACACAGAGCGGTTGCAACCTGTAGGCCACCTGCCGGATGAAGGGGTGACCTATCACCCACACGACCTTGGATGGCAAAAGGGGGAGCCTTCTAGGATCTTACACCTCTTACACATACAAATATCATGTGATATTTTGATTGCCTCTCTTTTCTGACAGTTTTGATTTGTTGTTATTGTAGGAAATTACCATTTTTTGCATGATATCCTCCCAGATTTTTGCCCTATCTGCTTTACTGGCTTTAGAACTTTGTGCACCTTATCCCTGCTAATCAGTGGTAAAGTGCCTGTGCTCCCCTTTTACACATGGTTTAATTGGCTTAATCCTTATTGGCACATTCTCTACGGTGGTAGAGCAAACATGACTTCAGGCCTACCCTCTGTAGCCTGACTGCAGCAGTGTTAACCCTGCAGTACGATCTGCCAAGATAGCCCTTTCTTTAAAATATTAATGTCCCCGCTATGTAGACCTTGCAGCCCACAAGGAAGGGTGCATGGTATTTAAAAGTGAGAAAATTGTTACCACGTCACTGCAGTGACAAGGCCTAAAATGCTTTTCCATTGTTTTCAGGCATAGCTATTTTTTGTTGAAAACCGGAGTACAGATTAAAATAGAAACTAGAGTACAGATTAGAATACTAATACTGTATCTTGGGAATGGGACCAGCTAGAAAAATTGTTTAATAACTATTTTAATAATTAGTCAAATCCACTTCAATCGTGAAGTCAGATTTTCAATTTTAAGGAAAAGTAACTTTTAGGAAGTTATTCCCTAGCTGCCTGAAATGTCAGAAGGCTGATTACCATAAGTTTCTGCCAGCTCTCAGCCTGTGCTTATCCTTGCATAGGCATGAAATAGGAGCGAAATACCTCTCATTAGCAAATAATCGGCTGACCTGAATAGGCAGTGATGACTCCTTTGAGTTCAACAGAATATGCAGTTTAGGGGCTGTGGACTTCCTTTTGACAGAACAGGTGCACATCCTGCTTGACAGGTTTGTCGCCGTACATGCAAGACTTGGGGTGCATTTGAAAGGGAAAGAACAGGATGTCACGACAATAATTGTGGATCCCCTGTTTGGGTGCTGAAGGGCCCTGCCTTCATTCTACCAGATTTCTGTCTTTGAATTTGTTATGGATACAGCACCTGTCTCGAACTGGATTTTAGTGTTAGATTTTGGCGGACACTAGGATTACCATAGTACACTCCTCAGACATTCTCCAGGGCTCAGAGCCCCAGTTTAGTGTGGCAGAAGAGTTCCACCATCTTGAAAATGCCCTGACACATTGCTTTTTGGACCTGTTTACAGTAAGGCAAACAGGAACTACAGCAAACGTAGGTTGTCAGGGCCGGTGAACTTTTACCCCATAGGTTAGGGAGGGCAAGCAGTCACCTCCAATCACTAGCTAATGTCAGGCATTCGCAGGCACCCTCTCAGAACACTTTATGGACTTGTGTAAGATCAGAAGAGGACTTGACCTGCTGTTTCTGACCTGAGAGGAACCATGAAGGACTGAACCTGTTATCTCTTGCACCCAAGACAAAGAAGTGGACTCTAAGGATTAGTTGTCTGGTCTCTATTGTGGCTACAGGGAGACAACAAGCTGCAGGAGACCTTCTCCTGGAAGTACCCAGCTGACCAATGGCAACTGGATCTGGACTGGATCCTGTTGTTGGCCTCTACCTGACACCCTGTGAGTTTCTAAGTGCCTTCCTGAGGTCCTGGCAAGCCTTAGAAATGTACTTCTGTGGCTGGTTACCACTTGAAAGACTAAGGGCCTGATTGCGAAGTTGCCACCGGTCCGACCGCCCTATTACTTGTTTGGCGGTCGGACCACCGAAGGACTGCTGCAACCAACAGGGATCTGTGATCCCTCTGCTGTGTTGCAGCGGTGTGAGTTCGCAATATGCTGGTGGTGCCACTGCGGCACCACCAAGCATGTTACGAGTTTCCTCACTGCAACCCTTTTCATAGTAGAGAGCCTGCCACGAAAAGGGTGGTGGTGAGGAAACTAAGGGGACCCTACAGGGCCCTCAGTTGCCTCTGGCCTGAGAGTACATGCAGGGGGGCACATGGTGTGCCCCCTGTCTGCATGCACCCCCTGTTCCTGCACAGCATGAACTTGACATTCCATGCCGTGCAGAAACATGATTTAGCGCTCCCATTGTGGTGCCTTTCTAAGGCTCAGATATAAGCCTTTGAAAGGCATCGCCGTGGGACCGCCAAAGCACCGCCTGCCAGACCAGGAGAAAGCTTCTAATCTGGCAGGCGGTCGGTGGTCAAGTTTGCCGGTGTGGGGGCAGGGCGCTGGCGTGGTGGCCCGCTCCACACCGCCAAGCTCATAATCAGGCCCTAAGTCAGAAGGTAAATTTTTAGGTCTCGCGTGAGCGTTGCAGCGCAACGCGCTGCTCCGCTTTGCAAGGCATGCTGTATTATTGTATATTTTAGAAGTGGGGTGGAAGCTCTGCCCCTATTTTTCATTGGCTGGCGTCATCGTCTATGCTGAACGCTGGCTTCCGATTGATAATGAGGCTTCTTAGTCCCTCCTTGTTACCGCCCTGTCTCCTTTTGGGACCGCCCATCAGACTGGATCTTTTACTTGCGGCGTTACACTGTCTCCTTCAATTAATCGGTGAGCACTTTTTTATTTGCAGCGCGGTCGCTTTATTCTAATCAGGGGTATCTGGCACTCACCCTCTTGCTTCCACATGCTTAGCCGCTCTCGGCATGCCGGCAGAACCCAAGCACCCGCGGCAGGACGACGCCATGCAGAGCCGCATCGGCGCTCATGCTTAAAATAAAATAAAAAGTGTGCTCGCATTTGAAATACACACCGCATCAAAAGTGTGCACGTTTAAAATACACACTGCAATGTAGTAGAGCAACTGCGTTTTCTTTTAGATGCTCTGCTTCGTAAAAGTATGTATTTTAAATGTGCACACTTTTGTTGCAATATCTATTTTAAACGTGCGGAAGCGGTCGCGCCGGACCTGAAGTGGCTGTGTTTGTTGTTTTTTTCGGGGAGGGGGGCAGGAGGAGGAAGTTGTCTGTGTTTCCCGGGGACTCTGCAGGGCCGAAAAAAGGAAGAGAGCAGAGCAGGTTGAAATCCGGTGAAGTTTTGCACATGTAGTATTTATTTTTACCATTCGTTGATCTGGAGTGTTTTTGCACCTGAAGGGCGGTCCCTGCCTCAATGTGTCCTTGTTCGCATCCTAGGGCACCACCCCCCAAAACACTAAGCTGCCTGAAGGCCTGCAATGAGGTGACCAGGTGCTACAGCCGCATGCCCACACCAGGTGAACTGTGCTCCCGAGCCCCCAAGCTGGTGTGTACATCCTCTGGTTGTCTCAGGATTACTGGACCCTACCCTAGGTGTTGTTTGGGGAGTCTGTATGGGAGGACCCCTCTGCTGACTAGGTGTGAACTTAGACATAGAGTTTCCGCCAGAATACTTTGGTAATTCCTAACCTGGAATTAAAGGTCGGTTGGGTAGAAAAAATGTGCTGTCCCGTGCACCTTCCGTGCCTCCGCCACTGTGATGCTCCACTCTAAAAGGCAGAGGCCAGGGTCGAGGGGCCATATATACACCTGGCCATCGCGGTGGCGGTGGGCGGAAGTGACACACATAGGACACAACTTGAGACTTCCGCGTCCTATCGCCCCGATCGCATCTCGCAATGCAAGGCAACAGAAAGCCATATCTTAGTCCGGCATCGGGAGAGCCAGAAAGGGCCCTTGCCACGGTGGTCCTGGGTCCTAATGCCGCGCGCCCCCTACGGACGTGGCGCTGTGTTCAAAGACCAGTGAAGCCATCCATCAACCAGCAGATCTGAATGAACGGCGTTGTGATTCCAACGGATTCCATAAAAGAATTTACCAATTAGGAACAAATACAATTTATGAAATACCACTTATGTCAAGATACCATGATTACATCTATGATAGATGGTAAAAGAGGGTTCGAGCAAAACATGCTTTTCCTGTTTGCAGTTGTGCAAGGCAGGCTGAAGAGGCTCCTCCCAGAAAGCAAAGAAAAGGGAAAGACTGAATGAGCGTCTCTTGACTGACATGGCACAAACTGAGACCTCTCTGACATCATCTTGTGCCCTTATTGCATACTGATGTGCGCACGCTACCATACACCACTATGTGCTTCCAATGCACATCACTGAGTGTTTGCATTATGCACTAAGCCCTCAGTACATTGATCAGGGTCCTTCAATGCACAAAGTCCATTGCCCTGTACTTGTGTGAGATGCATCACCCACTACCCCCCAAAAAGTGCACCACCTTGTGCTCCACCAAGGCGAAATAGCCAATGGCCTACATCACTTCATGCTCTCCTGCTTGGTATCACTCATCTCCGGTGGTGCATTTCCCAGTTTTTACTGGAAGAGCATCACTTGTGGATCTGTGGTGCGTGTCAAACTGTGCTCTTCTGGTGCACATAAATGTGTGATTCTCTTTTCAATATGAATCAACATGAATGAGCATAAATGAATACAATATTATTTCTCAAGTATGGCAGCAACCCCAAAGGGTATTCTGATGCTGAGGGGAAGATGGACTATTAGCTAGTCACCTAAGAGTTAAATTGGCACAGATACTGTAAATACTCATTTTTGAGAACACTGAATAACAACTGTTGGCTCGATTGTGCTCAGATAGTTAGGTGATCAGTGTTCAAGGTCTGGGTAATGAGGTAGGAGAAAGCCTTACTCGCACACTGGGGCCACCATCTCTTGTGAAAAATCAGAAGGGGAGTAGAGAGTAGGGGCTTCTGTAAGAAAAGCACCTATAACAGAAGGAAGGTGGGACCAGTCTTATAACCAAGCAGCCAGTGAAAGTGATTCAGTCAAGGGACACATCACCCCTTGTTACCTGATGCCCATCATCTTCTGCCACCTATTGCACACTCTCCCAGGCTTCACTGGCATGGATATCCCAGTGCTTCCTTACACAAAGTGTTATGTTTCTCTGTGGTCTGTGTACACGCATTTCTGTAGGATTTTTTAACTGTGTGTGAATGTTACAGTAAGTATCTCTGTTTAAATTTGTTTAGCGAATGCCGTTTAAGTGTATTTTTCTGGATGCATGGAGGCAAGGTGTATATTTGAATGCATGCTATACTTTCCTACTGATGCTGTTTACTGGCTTTGCTCTATGGTTGTTGAAAAAAGGGGGGACGGGGGAATATTACTGAACATGGGTGCCCTGGGAAAACTGGATGCAGGGCCGGCCTTGGGCATGGGAGAGCTGGGCCAATTTACGGGGAGTCAATATTCCCGAGGGGCGCAGTAGGGAGCTGCCTGACTTAATGTTATCCAACCAGTAGCTCGTTCATCCCACTTGGTCTCAAACTATCCAATAAAGACGTTGTAATCAGCCCTTAATGTACCTCAGCATAATTGTTAGCATCCCATCAAACCCTGCCCTCCTCCCGTCTTCCTCACACCTCCTGCGGTCACACCACAATGACCCCCGCCCCCACAATAAACACCAAATTTTCTTTCCTCTGAGGGCGCTGTCCCGGTCAATCTGTTCTAGGACGGGCCATGATTGGATGTCCTGCCATTTGCAGAGCAGAGGGCGCAGTTTTGTTCTGGGCCTGCACCGAGCTATTGGGGTGGAATACACCATCTCCTCAGACTTTTTATTGCACAGGGTGATAGGTGAAAATACTTCAGCACCAGGTTGCCCATGCAGACATTCAAACACAAAATTGCACGAATTTAAACTGTGTATGTCACAGCAACCACAGACACAAGCTGCACATGGAATGGGGCTCCAGAGACTGATTTCTAGCAAGCAAAATAGAGGAAATCCACTGCACCTGTCGCAGACCAGTGTCTTGCTTGGTCTCGCCCTATTGCCTTCTCTTATCTTTGTACTTCAGCAAGCTTTGTGGCTAGTTTTTAGCGAGTTGGCATTGCGGCGAGCGCAAGGCAAGTGGTTTTATTTTTTGTTATTTAATTTTACCTATACCGTCGTCGGTCATCTCCCCTCTCACCCCATCCTGCTCCCGTCCCGCCCACCACCTACCGCTCTTACCTGTGCCGGCTGCCGCCGTCTCACTTTAGTGATTTATGGATAATCTAAGGTCCAAGGCTGCTGCTCATTTCTGCCAAAGTGAACTGCAGACTAATTAAACAAGGAGGAAGAGACCTGAAAGCTTTTTTGACACTGCCTATTCCTAAGAGTTCAGCTTAAGGACCTTAAGTTCAGGAATGGTTGAGGAGATTTGTCACTTTAAAATTGCATTAGCAAACAGTGACTTAAAGGGATACCCCACTTTTCCAGGGACTGGCTCTTATTTATCACAGTACAGCAATAATACCATTAATATTGCTTCTATGAAGTCTGTCCATACTGTCCTACTGACCTGGAGTTCTTGGACTGAACTGAAACTTAGATCACAAACACCACTGTGTACTCTGAAATGGATGCAAAGTAATATGATTAATGTTATATAAAACTCTTTACCAAATAAAGAAAGAAAGAAAAAAGTTTCAGGGTGGATTACACGAGGCCTTTTAAAAGGCCAGGGTGCACTGAAAATTAACTCAATAGGATAAATACTAAATGGGTCCAACTGCACTAAATGTTGTGAGGCTCCTCCAGTGCTGATGTGAGGCTAGTTCACTGAAAGTGTTTACATTCCTCATCAGCACCAACAGAGGAAAATAACATATTTTAAGCTGAGTTTAGCATGCAGAACATCCTCCCTTCCATTTTCCTAATAAAATAAATGCTGTCCTTTTTTCGGGCACCACTCCACAAACTTGATTATTGTGCAGTGCCGCTCACGTGTCCGCCCCTGAATGAGGTAGATATCAGTCACAGTGCTGGACTCTTGTACCTTGCTGGGCTTGTTGGAGTTGCTCTTCAAGTATTTCTGCAAGGTCAAGCACCTGTGGGTTCCTTGCAAACATAAGCCTCATTCACAATGCACAAGTATTCTCCCATGCTTGGGTTCCTGCAGTATCTCTTCATTTGTTTCTGTAAATCCAAGTACATGCAGTTTCTTCACAAGGACCACTCGACCAATCACCCAGCAAATAAGAGGGAAGATGTAAGACAAACAAACACTCAGCACTTTTAAACTGTCAGGTCAGATAATCTTCAAGTGTTTCCCAAGGAAATGTAACACTGATAATTTTTGAGAGATAAACTTGCAGTTCTTCACAAACCGGATTTTCTTGTCAAGCTAAACTTACTCAAGAGTTTCATTCAATTAAGTATTCATGATTTACATACCGAGAGTCTGCTTTACTGCATTTGTTTGATGATCTGATGTGGGCATTTTCAGCGTTTTTGAAAAGCATGTTAACTGTGGCCCAACTTCTACAATTTTAATGGCTCTTTTTAAATGTTTTTGGTACCTAGGAGTATAACTTCCCTAGATCTCAAAGGGATAAAAAGGCTTACATTACTTTCTAATTGACCATTGCTCAGGAGTATCTTTATCGAGAAATGCAGTTAAGAGATCAGTGAATTGTCATTTTTAGCATAAGAAACGCAGTCATGAGTTAAATAATACGTTTTCACTGTGCAAAGTTAAAACTGTGGGGAAGATTTACAAGCTCCTTGCGCCACTTTTGCGTAACTTTTCCCATGTTAAAAGTGACGCAAAAGTGGCACAAGGAGCTTGTAAATCTGCCCCTGTATATGCCAATTTGTCGTAGATTTCACAAAATGATCCAGTGGTCCACAGAAGTGGTCTATTTGTACAAGCAAATGTATCGGACATTTTCCCACACAAAGAAAATATTTTCAATGGTTAATGAATCCATTCCCTTACAAACAAAGACTTAACTGTGGTGTTGGAGGCCAGTTGCCACTGGTGCCCATGGGTCACTCCTAATATGGCTCTAGTACAACCCTTTCCACACTTGACTCTCAGATTAGAGAGGGTGAGCAGTCACAGGATATTTACAGAGTTAGTGTGGAGGAGCGAGCTCAGAACTCAACAATCAGCCAAAAGACCCAAGAATTTCAATATGTATGCCAGTACTTGTTTATTTAGAATAGCAATTGTGGAAGAAGCATGAATCATTTTCAAGTGAAGATTCTATCTAATTTATGTTTGATACCAAATACCGATTCGGTATTTGGAAGGAGCGTCCTTTCCATATACCGAATCAGAATGGTATGTATTAAGGTTTTGCGACAAAATTCCCGCTGCTAAACAGTAATACTTTACCACCAGTTAAAAACTGGTGGTAACCCATTCGCAAAGGGGAAGGGTCCCTTAGGGACCCCTTCCCCTTTGAGAATGTTAAAAATATTTTTAAGAGCAGGCAGTGGTCCCATGGAAAGCAATTGCAGACATGGTGGTCTGGTAACCTCAGCAGTCCACCATCCCTGTGATGGCCGTGATTCTTAATGGGTTGCAATTGCTACTTGCCTCATTAATATGCATGAGGTAGGTCTATTTGCAAATCACTAGGAATCTCTAATGAAACTCAAAAGGGTTCAGTACTTTTCTATTTAGAAACAAAAGTACCTTTTAATCTCACAGCAGGCATTAATACTACACAATTCAATCCAGTATACAGGGCATTCATTTTGGCCATGATTCTCCGTTATGATGCTACATCCGCTGATTCTCCCTTGGGCTATCAGTCACCCATGTGACCCTTGATTAGCTTGACCCTCAGCAACTGTGGAAGAAGCATGAATCATCATCAGGTGAAGATTCTAGTGCCTAATACGTCAAATGTGTAGTTCATGCATATTGTCTGATCTTCCACCCTGGTGGTGTAGTAGTAGGAAGTTAACTTCAGCTGTCCACCATCCCTGTGATGGCCGCGGTTCCTAATGGGTCGCAAATTGTGACTTCCCTCATTAATATGCACGAGGTAGGTCTATTTGTGACCCACTAGGAATCGTTCAAAACAGTTTCATACATTAGGAGTACCGATTTTCTAATTGCGATTAGGAGAGAATCACAATTAGGAAAACAGTATTCCTAATGTTAGTCCATCTGGCCCTTAGTCCTCTTGCTGTTTACACCCTAATGTTCTAACCCATCCCCCAGCAACTATTCTGTCTGTCTCTCCCTCTAACACTCCCCTGAACAACCATACCACAAGTCTCTCTGCTGCCTTCTCCCCTTATAACATTCCTGCAATCCAATCTCGAGTCCACCCTTCCCAGTACTATTCCCTACATACTTCATTCTGATGAACACCTCGGCCTCGCTCCAATTAATCTATCGGTTTCACCCATAGCTTTACCCAATAACACTCTTGCATAGACTCTACCACTTTTGTTTCCTATACTCACCCATTCTTCCTACTATCAACACAACCAGTCCCACTCTCCTCCTCCCTTCCCAGTCCTTACTAATCTTCCTACTTCTCACGGACTAACCTCATTCCTCCAGTCCCTTCTAGTACCAATACAGTAAACACCTTAGCACACGCCCCACAGTCACCCCCACTGCCACTCGCCTACCGTCTCATATCCAAATTTCCACTCTCCATCTGCCACTGTGCTATATTCTTCTCGTTTCCCCTCAAATACCAATTTCTTTTCTCAGATGTCCTTCTCATCACAGACAACTCAGTTCAGCATATCTCCTGAACTCATCCACATGCTGATGAATCTCTCCAAACCACCTCTGACTATGGCTCTCCTGCCTTCCTTGCCTTAGCTTTTAGCCTCCCTGACTCTTCTATCTAAGAAAATTGACTCCCTTTTACAAGCGGCTTCTCAACTCACATTCTCATCATCCACACTCAGCTAAGGCTCACCCCATAACCTTGAACCGTGCAGAACAACCCCTGGAGTGTGGCTCTATCTAGAAGCAACAGCAAACCTAGACCTAACAGAACAAATCCCATACTGGATGATGATGATTTTAATCAACTTGTCAAAAGCTATGGTAACTTTAATGTAGCCAGCAAACCCACCCACCCACCAGGCTCAAACACCTCCCTTCAACCATCCAGACCACAGACCTCTCCAACCATACCCTCTAACCTGGGAATAAGGCACTTACCAAACTCATTCAGGTTCTCGCTAAATGCTCACAAGACTGTTCTGTCTCCTAGAACACTCACTCAACTCTGCGATGCATGGTCCATATTTGGCGCTCTGCAGATAAACCCTGCTGGAGCTTTCAGGCCAGGTCTTCCCCATCCTGAAAAATTCCAACTATCACACCAATGACCTGAATGACTTTTGTCCAGTTACAGCATTTTCCTTTTTACGGATGGTATTAGAAAGCTGTATAGCATCACAGCTATTGAACTACATCTGGCCTATAACCTCCTCAATGTTTTCCAATTAGGAAAACATTTCAGGCAGGGTTGTAGCACAGAAACAGCCCTCCTGAAAACTGGGAAGACTCTCTTTGACTCCTTGACTCAGAGAACTCCTGTCTACTTGTGGTCCTGGACTTTTCGACTGCCTTCAATACAGTTAACCACCTTGCTCTGGTTCGCATCCTGCAGGAATGGATGGGCATCGATGGGACAGCCCTAGAAGTGGTTTGACTCTTATTTGTTTAACCATTCAAAAATAGTGAATATAGGGAGCTTTGTCTTGAGCAAAACCAATCTAAAACAAGGAATCCTCTTGCCAAAACCCTGTTTAATATAAGCCTTGAACCTCTTGACAAGATTTGGAGGAGCATTTTGAAGTCTTTATCATCGATATGCGAAAATACTCAGATGTTCTCTCCTCCACCCTGAACAAGGTTAAAACATGGATGACCAACCACCACTTACACTCAATCCAACTAGGGAGGAGCCAGGCTGCAGATGAAGATGGCCGCCTCAAGGTTGAGCTCCAATGACACACAGGAAGGAAAGCAGGCCTGGAGAAGAACACAGTGGGTCGTCACACTACTATGAATGGGACGGGGAGCTGAAACTCTGAGGACAGGAGCCTTCCCCATGCCCATTCGATACTGGCAGATGTCTGAAAAAAGTGAGTGCTGATGTTGCCACCCTTTGACTCCTACAAAAGCCTGTGGGCCACAGCCAGAAGTGAGACCTGGGATCAAGAGTCACGTATCCACACAGCAGTTGGTAATTACTGCCATTCCCTCCCCATCTAGGCCTTTGAGCCACCACCTCCACAATAATATGGCCTAAATCGGGCCTCAATCAACCGGGACTCAAGGACTGAGTGCGCATACATGAGACAGACTGATCCTTCCCATACTCCCACTCCTCTCCTCCAACCACCCTCAATAGACATTAAAGGGCTAGTGCAGAGGCGGATCCTTTTTTGCACAGCAGCTTCACTAATCGAAGCCCAGGAGGGTGGAAACATCTCGGTGAAAATGCTGGAGTGCCACGGAGGCACCGCTGCTAACCATGAAGCCAGACAGCGAGTTTTTCTTTCCTTCCGGCCTTCGGGCCCACATCGTATACATTTTGGTCCATGACTGGAGCAGACAGACGTACCCTGAGGGGGTAGAATGAAGAAGATAGCAGGGTCATAGAATTGCGGGAACTCTACATCGCTGACAAAGATCACTTCAAGAACCAAATCATGGAGTCAATCAGAAGAGCTCTTTATTGAGAGGGAATTCCACACATTAAACCACACCCATCTAACATTTACCATAACTGTATGTCTTGTTCCTTGCTCCTCCTGACTACATGACGGGGGTACCCACTCACTTCCTTCATGCCCATGCAATATCTTAGCCCCTATTTTCTTCTGCCTTCTCAGAACACTGTGAATGACAGAAGACAAATGTGAACCAGAAGAAATACACATACGAGAACTGGTCAAATACACTCACCAATGATCAACAACTACTTATTTCGCCACCTCCCTTTTGATTTTCCCATCATTGACCAGGCTACACACATGTCAACATCCAAAATCAGTCAAACCTTCTCCTAGCCTCTAGTAAGGCCTCCTGACAGTTGGTCTTCACAGAGGATGGAGGGGGTGATAAGATAGCAGCGCTGACACAAGGGCCACTATGGAATTAATCCTGAAATAAATCTCTGCAGTAGGACTAATGATTCTCTACAATCCCCTACTGGCTTCTTACTTGAGGCAGATGAGTATAACATGGACATGACTATATTTGTCACATCTGCTGCTCCTTCTTGGGGATTTTTCTTCAACGCTCTTTAGGAATTTACCCAGCTCTCCATTTGTTTTTCTGTTTATTCTTTCCAATATCACTGTTAGTATGTGATGCATTCATAATGATACATGTTTAATCTTTCTTGTTCAAAAACAAAATATGGAAAGAGCCACCATCATTTTCTGACCACGTACTCATTTATGGCACCTTCACCCTCCCCCATACTTCACAAACACCTCACCTCTGAGAAAGCGAACAAACAACTCTTCCATCATAGCCTACCCACAAGGCCCTCACACAACACATCTCTGGCCCACACAGACACAAATACATATACACATAGAACCAGCAACAGGTTGCTGGTTCTATGTGTGGCGGCACAAATAAATGCAGCTGCCCAAAAAAAATATACCTCTTCTTGTGTTGGGCATAAGGCTACAAATATCACACAGACGTCTCATCCCTATTTAAAACATGCAAGCACGACCCCATAAATATGAATATGATTAAGACTGTCCCAATCCAATCTCAATCCTCCCCCAACTCCCTTACCTCTATCCCACTCTATTTACCTCTCTCAAATTGTCTGCAACACTAGTTGCATTGCAATATCCGGGTCCCTTCCCCACCCTGCAAGCCTAGATATAGACAGAAGGAAAAGATCAGCTGTTGAAAATCACACGACTGAGCATACAACCTTGCATGTCCTTCACATTTGGAGAGTGAGGGAGATCCTCCCTTCCTAACCTCAATAACTATGGTTGCTACTTGCATGTCAGTTGTTTGGACAGAATATCGGATAAAATATTGTGATACAAAAATATTGTATCAGATTGAAGTGGGAACAGTTTATGTCACCCTTTTAGTGTCTAACGTCCTCACAAAATTGGTTTAGATTGGAGTGAGGATAGCATATGTCACCCCTTTAGAGTTAACATTTTTTTAATAAATGATTTATTTTTAAGTGTGATTATTTAATTTTATATTTTTATTCTTAAATCTTTTATTTTATTTTTATGTAGTAGAAATACGTTGTGTTATTTTATTACAGTTGTTGTTAATTAGTAATATAAAAAAATAGTTACTTGTACTTTCATAAACATAATTAATACTAATTACATTGTTTTGTATAATAAACACGTTACACATGTTCTCATTTTATTTTTGTTTTCAAAGTTTATTGTATATTTTAGTATTTTTAATTATATATATTTCATCTGCAAAACAATCATTTTCATAAAGATAAGTAGTTAAAAATGTATTTTTATTAATAATAAATGTAAATTATATTTACATAGTATGTGTGTTGCATATTTGCAACTTTTAAGTTCAATTGTATACAGTTTTTTAACATTTTTAATTTGTTTAAAATACATATTTTCTGGTTTTTATGTCTATATATCAAATATTTATATATATATTTATTAATATTTTTTCATACATTTATACAATATTTTCCATCCATTCCAATGAGGAGGTAGTCTTTTTTTAGTTTCATTTAGCAGCCATTTTTTCAGTGCTATCTGGTATTTTATAATCTATTTGTGTTGTTTTTAGTCTATTTTCCCAGAACCAGGTTGCGGTTAGGTGCTGCTGTTCGTTGGAACTGGTAAGTCCTTTTTAAGGGTTTTGGGGTAGCCAGGATTCAGGGAGAAGGTCTAGAAGGTAGTTATAGTTAGCCCTAGGCAGAGATGGCGTAGTGCCTCTATCCGTACCTCCACGGAGTTTGGAAGCTACGCGTGAGCTACGCAGCTCCGCTCCGCTCCCTCCTCGCTCCCAAATGCTTTAAAAAGGTATAAAGAAGGCACTTACCTGTTTTTCTGCCGCCTCCCGTGCCTCGCGGCTCTCCTTCCTGCTCCTCTCGCGTCCTCGACGTCCTTCTTAAAAAAAAAACCACTACGTTGTAAGGCTTGCGCATGCGCATGCGCACTCTCAAGACGTACAACGAAGTGTTTTTTTTAAGAAGAAGGACGAGGACACGAGAGGAGTAGGAAGGAGAGCGGCGAGGCACGAGAGGCTGCAGACATGCAGGTAAGTGCCTTATTTATACCATTTTAATGCATTTGGGAGGGGGAAGGGAGCGGCTAACTCCACTCCGCCACGGAGGCAGAGTTTTGCCTACCTCCGCGTTCGGCACGGAGTAGGCAAATCTCCGCAAACTCCGCTGGTGGAGCGGAGTTACCAGCCCAGGGTTAGTTATAGTGTTTATTGGTCTATAACACAGTGGACTATCCCTATCATATTTTTAGGTCGAGCATTCGAGACCTCTTGTATATACTTTAGTATATACCCATATGTGTATGTACTTTGTGGGCTCTGGAGATCAGCCCTAGGACTTGTCTGCTTCCGCTTAGGGACTTTTTTTCTGTTCAACTGCCTCTATTTAACTGCCTTGATAGAAAACGACCAGTAGAGGTCAGTAAAATACCAGAATTGCTTTCTGCTTAGGGACTTTCTTTTTTAATTTTTCTGGCAACTGCCTCTATTTAACTTTCTTGATAGAAAACGGCCAGCAGAGGTCAGTAAAATACCAGAATCACTTTAACATTCTCTAGATTCGAGTCCATAGAAATTGTCTACCACGAGCACCCGTAGACAATAATATTTTTATCAAATCTTGTATTTTCAGTGATATGACCACCGAAGGCCCTGATTTTATATTAAAAACAGAGCTTTGGGCTATACCATTTCCCGCTGAAAGGCAGTATTTCTCCCCATGTGTTCCCATACCTGCCGTGTCACGGAGTTTGGTGCTTACTTTCCCTCCATGTTAAAGAACAGTAGATGTTTCAGCACCCAGGCTAATGGGCTGCATAGCTAAATACATATAAGGTCCCAAAAGCGAGACCGATTGCATTGCAAATGCTTGTTTTAAATACCAGGACTATAACTGTGGAAGCTCAGGAGAAGGGAGGGGCCTTCCTTCACAGAGGCTTTGAAAACATTGGTTAGGATGGGGGACCAGGTGTCTATATCGCTCAGGTATAGATTCGGAGGGATTCCATCAGTTCCTGGCTCCTTGCTTTTATATATAGCCAAAATTCCCTTCTTGGCTTCAGCCAAAGTACATACCAGATGGGGTACCCCTTCAAGAGGCTGTTCTTCCTCTCTGTTAACCAAATCTTGCCCCCCATTGTACACCCCCTCAAAGTGGGAGACCCAGCTGTCTACTTCAATGTGATGCGCTAGGGAGAGGTCATCAGCCTGTGCAAAAAATGGCTGGTTGATGGTGCCACAAAACATTTCACTGTTCTTTAAACAACCAGGGTCAAACAATTTACCCTATGCTGCGTCCCTAATCTCATGTTTCCGCCTGCTCACTTCAATTTTATAACTACGCCGACATTGTACCACCAGAGAAGCATCCCTAGGGGTCGCTTTGAGGGCCTGTTTTAATTCTCTAGAGCCATGAGAGCACCCTCTATCGAACCATTTAGGGGCAACAGAGGCTCTGGGGCCCGCAGTGCAACTGAGAGACTCAGAGACTACAAAAGCAATATGGGAAAAAGCATCTAAGATCTTGCGCGAACAAGAAGAGTCATTTAAGCAGGTTGCAAGCTCATTCATACATTTGGTGGAGAGAGTATGTCTAAGGTACTCTGGGGATACCTGTGTCCACCTTAACCTTCTTCCTTGACTAGTGGGCTGCAATGGTCCCCTAGGTACCCCAGTCATCTGCCTTGCCCCAACTAAGAGAGATACAGTTAGGATTGTGATCACTATGTGGCTGCCCTCGATTTTAACCTCTACAATGTGTGAGACATAAAAAATGTGAAACAAAAATAAAATCTATAAATGAGGCACACCATGTACCAGTAAAAGTCGGAATCAGCTTGCCCCCTGCGGAGTAAACAAGTTTATCCAGTGTGAAGACTAAATAGTGCTAATCAAGAATGGAATTCAATAAGTTCCTTTGTGAGGAATGATCTATATGCAGACCCTCTGGTGATTGGCAGCTAAAGGGCTTATACAACAGTTTAATGGGGTCCTTGCACAAATGACAGTTAAAGTCTCCCGCTAGTATGATGTTCAAAACCTCCCACTTAGTCCCCTCCAACTGGTCAAGTAAAGAATCCGGAACATAACTATTATCAGAATCCTACAGGGAGTTTCTAGCGTTATAAAAATTTAACATCAAGGTTTTGTGCGCCCCTGCAAAAGAAAGTAAGAGTGCTTGTAAATTGGGGGACTCTGTGTCACGAATCTCAACAACTCCTTGAATCACAAGCGATATAGATACAATCAGTCCACCCTTCGCCCAACCCTTATGAGATTCATGTGCAGGAATCGAATATGAATTGCACCCCTCCAAATGACGTCTAACTATAGCCCAAGTCTCCTGCAAACATATCACTCCAAACTGTTTCACATAATTAGTCCAAGCAGGATTGTTGAATTTAGCTCTGAGAACCGCTATGTTCCTGCTGATAAGTCGGATAACTTTTGGGGTCCAATTAGTTGCGGCAACTGCTGGTGGATACATGCCCCTGGTGTAAGGCTCAGAATGGTATCCGACTGGATCAGTCAATCACACATGTCCAAGTGACTAAGCGGTGGTAATTAGTTTGAAGTTTCCAGCTTAAATGGTCCCTCTAGTCCCATATTTTGACTCAAAAGAGGTGGGGGAGGAATAAGTCTTGGAATATGGGACACTTGATCCGGCCTACAGAAATATCCCAAGGGCAAAGCTGTGATTACTGTTCTCCTGTCTGGTCTAATAGAGACAAGGACTCGCCCTGCTATACCAGATCTGTTAAAGTTAATGGTCACACAATCCCCGAAAAAGATTTCGGGTACTTCCGATCCAATGCACATGTATGACCAAATTGATCCGGGCACAAAGATACACTCCCACGGTTGTATCGGCACCCAGCCAGTGCATCACCTTGTTCTTTATTTGTATATAGTTCTCAGAGGAGATGGAATGAGGAGGTGGATATACCCCCATACCCCCACATAAGGGGTTGCCTCCGGGGTAGGTTGATGGTAACTTTGGAGATCTTGTATGTATCGGAGGGTTCATTCTGATTAACAGGAAATGGACAGTGCATAAGTTCTCTTGAGACCTGGGTTGAGGGCATTCCACATATGTCTCGTTGCAGTCGTGGCCGGCCTGACTCGCGGGTAGGGGTAGCGCAGGGGTTCGGGGGGTTTAATTAAAAAAATAATAATAATTACCGTCCCGCGCCGTCTCAGTTCTGGCCGGGTCCCGTGTTTTGCTGAACAGGAAGCAGGCAGAGCTGGCAGCCTCCCTCCCCTTCCCTAAGCCAATCACAACGTTGCAATGGCAGCGTTGTGATTTGCTGGGACGCCAACCCCACAGGCGTCTATGGGGAGGTCATTTTCTCCATGTAGGCTGCATGCAGCCTACATGGAGAAAATGTAGAGTGCGTATGACTGGTTTGGTCGGCCCTGGGGCCCAACAAACAGTCAGTGCACTCAGAGTGGTCAAGCCACTCCTCCCCTGGACTCCAGCAGACCCGCCCACCTACCCGCCCCCAACCAGTCATACCCTTCTGCTTTCTAGCAGTGCGAGAAGCAGAAACATAAAATGGTAGTTTTACCATTTTATGTTTCTGCTCTCGCACTGCGAAAGCAGTGGGCGACGCTCCTCTGCCCTAATGGAGGAGCCGCCCCTCTCTCGTCGTTAATTCATCCCAAGGCAGATGGCACACCTGCCTTGTAATCGTCAGTTGGCTCTGTCCAGGAGCCGAATTTGGAGCCAAAGCAGGCCCGGATCTAGAAAACCCTTGCGAGAAGTCTGCATCCCTGGATAGATCCTGTATGTCCGACCTGTCGGTAGACCCCCTGACGTAATTAACAGTGGAGAGAGTACTTTGGATGGGGCCTCCAATGTTTGGGCCTTTATCAATTGCACAATCCTGTCCAAACGCTAAGAGACAGGCTCCAGGAGGTCTGTTATCAGCCTCGTGATCTTCACATGAAAAGCCTCAAGGAGGGCTTGTGAACTGACCATCCACCCAGCCTGATCTGCACCACTAAGAGGATGTCTTGCCACCTTGCGAGGAGATAGAGCCAGCTGTCTAGGACACTTTTTCTCCTTTCTCTTTCTCTTGAGGGCCTGCAACGTCAGTTCGGGTGAAACCGGAGGCTGGTGTATAAATGCTTGAGTCTGTGGAGGTCTGTTTTTACGTGGTTCAGTGTTTGTGCGTTGCTCAATATGAGTTGTGATAAAAGCAGGGTCAGAGATAACAACATTCTTGGGGTTCGTTAAACAGGTATAACCATGAACCTGCGCATGGGAGACCAGGTCCTCCTCTACATTGACAATTTCTTCTGGCAGCGCACCCACAGCTGAGGACAGGTATGTTAGGATAGATGACTTACCCCTTGCTGTTCTGAGCACCATTCCATCCATGGGGGCCTCTTTGATGGGACTTGCTTTGCTTTTTCCCATGCTAATATGCACTTGACGATATATCCAGACCAGAAGATAGGGCGCGGGCCTGGTCCAGTCTCAGCCAGCTGCAGATGAGGCCCAGGCGCAGCCCGTGCACGTCCCGCGCCATAGGAATCACTTATAGCGCGTCGTGAGGTCCCCCTTCTAGGACCACTGTGCAGGAGCGCCTCCTGGCGCGATGTAAGGTGGGGAATTGAGTGCCCTACAGTGGTGAAGTCCGTTGGGGGCCAAAAACTCCTCTGGCTGCCGTAGAAAAAGCCTGCACAGTGAGAATGCAGGGAGTGCTTGTAGCACACTGTTTGGCCCCGTCCCCTTCAGGGACCACTGTGCAGGGGCACCTCCTGGCACGATGTAAGGTGGGGAATTGAGTCGCTTACAGAGGTGAAGTCCATTGGGGGCCAAGAACTCCTCTGGCTGCTGTATTAAAACCTGCATTGTAGCTTCTTCATAAACCTAGAAGAGGCACTACAAGAAATTGACCCACTATGTGCCATCACCGCTGTGAACGTCTACGCTGAACAAAAGGGATTCGCAGATTCCAGGATCTCTGCACTAGTTGTGGTGTGTAACAGTGATATTTGGGATCCAATGTGTCCCAGTGGTGCAGCTGTTTCAGGGCCTATTTTACTTTCTTTTTAACAGTTTCCACAAATAAGAAGCATATTTAGAACCTACTATTCCCTGCCAGACTCATCAAGTTATGCTCTCACCTGCATCCATAAAATCACTAGGCAGCACAAGAGGAGCACCAGCATGGTCCATGCAAAGACTGGCGGTCCTGAAACAAAGGGGGCCCTGTGCCCATTTGCATGGGGGATGCATGCATGGGGGCACAACATGTGCCCCCTGTTTGCATGCACCCCAGTTCCTGCACAGCACAGACGTTACAGTCCATGCCGTGTAGGAACTGTTTTTGACGTTCCCACTGCGTTGCCCATTTTCAGAGGTACTGACGTGGAAATGCCAGAAACAGCCCGCCAGACACAAGGAAATTTGCAATTTGACAGGCGGCCCTCATTGCGGTCCGCTCCCGCACCACCAAACTTGTAATCGGGCCCTCAGACTCTATCTACCCTAGCTCCCTCTTCCAATAGACACCTTTGAATATAGTTACATGCTAGCTGATGTATATGTGATGTTAAAGGCCCCGTTGGCCCCTCGGCTAGGGCTTTGATCTGTAAATATGCAAAATAAAATTAAAATAAATAAATATATTTCAAGTGGGTATGCAGGCATTTATTCACTGACAGTAAAAACACATAGGTGATTCACAAAAGCATCTGAAGTTTTGTATGTATGAACGTGGGCGACTTTGTGAAGAGGCCCCTAAATGCATGACTCCCTATTAATAAAAGTGCAAAGAGTTCGAAGTCCTTTTTGTTTGTACTAACTGTAGATTAATATTCCATTTTTATTCCCTATTTAGATGTTTTGGGACCATTTCACGAAGACAAGTAAAAGTATGTAAAAGAGTACTATATGAGTACTACTTTACATACTCAAATATGGCGTTGTGAATAGGCCCATTGTAATTATAAGGATGCATCTATTCATGAATCAGGTGGTTGGTGCCACATAAGGCCTCACAGTCTGCCATTCGGTTCAAACAACTGTTGGTGTGTCATAGATAATGCTCAAACCGTGTACTCCCTTTTCAAGAATATGAAAGCATAGCTATTTAATGTTTCAAAGCCAATCCTACGAGTAACAGTATAGTTTGTACCTTCTTTGTGATATGGTTTTACAGAATACACCTGGCTCCTGTTAAAAGTTCCCACATTTCCACGAGTTTTGTTGTAGCCACTCAAATCGGTAGTTAGAGTTTATGTTTAGCGAAAAAAATATATATTTTAAAGTCACCTTGCATATATGTTTTGTGTCACCAGGTATGACACTGTTTCACATTTGTTTTACTTGCATTTTGAGTTTGGTGTAATCCAGGCAATGAACGCACAATCACCCCAGAAATCCACCACTAAACCCCAGACATTTTATGAAACTGTTAACTTGTCACCTACTACATATTTATGCATGCAGAGTCAACATGCTTTCATTTTTTTTATTCACAAACCACGGGTTTTCTTAGAGTTTAATTCATTTAGCTAGGCTTTTAACCAGCACATCTCAGGTTTCCAAACACTTTAAGACTCACAAGTCATTACAATAGCCCCTTCTGCCATTTTGATAGCTGACAGAGAACCAATATTTCAAATAATGTGGGAAGTCTTTGGACATATGTATTTCCCAAAGGAAAAGAAAACATTTTAAGACCCAGAGGAATTTTAGCCTGGAGGGACTGCTCTTCATATCCATTATGACATATCGTTCATACACAAACGGACACTTTAAGTGCCATCGGGAACTCTCAACCAGTAGCTGTTCCCAAGGTTTTCTGTTTCTCTTCACAGGTTTTCACAATGAAGGTCAGCCGTAAGAACTAGGAAGGTGGCCAAACTGGACCTGCCACTCACATGTGATGTAAGACAAGGCGGCGCAATCCATTCGGTCAGAACTGAGGGGATCTATCCAAAGGCTCGGTTAATTACGATATTTCCAGTCACCCGTGTTACCGCACATATAGCAGTTATGAATTATGTGAGACATTTCCGCAGGTCAAACCTCATGAAATCTATTGGAGGAGGGGCGGGGGGCGGAAATGTCTGGTATTTAGCGAAACATTAAATTTTTGCTGCAGTAAGCACTAAAATCTGCATATTATTCCCCCAATAATCAGAACTGAGTAGTATTTATCACAAATTGTGAATTCCGACTCGCGGGAGTCGGATTCCATCAGGTGTGATAAATACTACACCAATTAGCAGGCCGTCGTAATGAAGGTTGTAATCATAGTATTTTTTTTTAGTGGTATACTATTGTTCGGGATTTATTAGTTTCCATACATTCAGTTGTTTGGGCTGGTGCACTGTTATGCTTTTGAGTTTGTTCTGTGAGCACACGATTACAATTTAGTTCCTGGAGTGTAAGAAGCATAAACATTAAACCATCTGTAATCATTGTGGCCCCCTAACATGTAATCTTAAAAAGATATCTTGACGCATTTTTAACCACAATTTATTAAATAAGCCTTTCTACATGTCTGCATTTGCAACCAATTGTTCTTCCTAAAAATAACAGTTAAATCCATCTTTTTCTTGTGGAATTACTTTGCATATCTATAATAAATTAGCACTTTTTGTATCTGAAAGCCTCCACAGTATTTCTACTTCAGTCACTTTTAATGCTGTCATAGTGAAGTCATTCTTTCACTGGATAGAGATTTTCAAATTCTGCTTTGGGTGAATCGCTTCATCATTTAGTGAAAGAAATTTATTTCATTTGCATAGTGTTAGAAATGGGGGTCTCTAGTTGGCAGAGGTAGGTACCTTTGACCAAATAGGGACCCTTGCTTCTAGTCAGGGTAAGGGGGAAACACAATCTAGATAACCCCTGCTCACCCCCTTGGTAGCTTGGCACGAGCAGACAGGCTTATCATCAAGGCAATGTGTAAAGTATTTGTACCAACACTCACAGTAACACAGTGATAACACCACAAATGGACACCACACAGGTTTAGAAAAATAAAGGTTTCTTTATCTAAACTTTGACAAGACCAAAACGACAGAAATCCACCATATGCGTATTCAGTAAAGTGACTTTTCAAGATGTTATCATAAATAACTTGTAGGTTCTGTATTCCTCGGTGTAATTAACCAAAAATGTCAAAAGCACAGTTCAGCAACACACGGTGCTCTTCACAGACTCTCACCAAGGGACTGCTGACTCCGTGTCAGCGATTGCAGAAGTATGCCCCCAAATGCTTTTAAATCAGGTAAATAGCTTTAACATGGGCCCCGGTACTGCCGCTCCTCTCAGGCAAGCCCTCTCATTCCATTCTTGCCAGATTTCTGGAAAAAAACAACTGTTTGGACATCTCTCAGAATGGCTTTCGCTCAGGTCACAGTACGGAGTCTGCTCTCCTGGCTGTCACAGAACATCTTAGGCTCGCTTTGGATGAGGGAAATACGTCGGCGCTGATTCTGTTAGACCTCAGCACCGCATTCGACACTGTCTCTCATCAGATCTTGTTACGCAGGTTAAAAGAAGCAGGTGTTGTGGGCCCAGCTTTGACCTGGTGTGCGTCCTTTCTCTCAAACAGTACCTTCCAGGTTATAGCCCCCCCCTTTCGCCTCTACGTACCATGCCAATAAGCAAGGGGTCCCGCAAGGCTCCGTTTTGAGCCCTCTGCTTTTCAATCTCTACGTTCAACCCCTGGCAGGCTTGGCAAGGAGCAGAGGGCTTACCATCGTATCATATGCTGATGATACACAGCTAGTGGTAGCCCTCTCTGACTACACTGGGAGTGCAGCATCTAAGTTTCGGGAAGATCTCACGGCTGTTGCCGAGTTGATGACTGATAATTGTCTCCAATTGAACTCCAGCAAGTCAGAGGTCCTGCTGGTGGGTAACCATCAAGAGCTATGGGGGACTGGTGGTGGCCAGCCATACTGGGATGCTCACCTACTCCTAAGCAGGTGGTGAAAGATCTTGGAGTCTGGGTAGATTCGGGTCTCAGTTTTCAGCTCCAAACCAAAAAGTCGCGGGGACCTGCTTTGGCATACTTTGGGGGCTTAAACCATTGCTTGGGTTATTTGACCCACCAGTCAGGAAAATGATCATCCAGGCCTCCATTCTATCAAGACTGGACTATACCAATGCACTGTACCTAGGGGTGAATAAGATCGAAACCCTGAGACTACAGCGAGTCCAAAACGCGGCAGATAGAACCCTACTGGGCCTCCCCAGAACCTGTCCCACCTCTATGCTATCCGTCGGTTGCACTGGCTCCCTGTCGCCAACCGAGTGGAATTTAAGGTCCTCTGTACTGCATTTAAAATCCTGAAACTCTCCTCTCCGGCCATCCTGACCAATCTGCTGTCACCTTACCACCCTATTCGCCAACTTCGCTCTACTGGACAACACCTGGCTATTGTGCCTCGTACGAGGAAGGTACGGTCGGGCGGACGCTCTTTCCGTCTTTTGGCTGCCAAGCTTTGGAATGCTCTACCATACTCCATTCGTGCCATGGAAAATTACTTGGTCTTCGCAGAGCAATTAAAACCCATCTCTTCCCCATAGTCTAGTGCTTTCTCTGACATCCAGCCTCTATGTTTCTGCTTCAGCGCTGGGACGCCTCTTTGCTGGGGCAGCTGTGCGCTATACAAAACATATTAACATAACATAACAAGTACGGGCCGCTGGAATCGCTCGAGTGGAGGCTCTCGCTACAAAGGGGGGAGCCGAGAGCAATCTCTCACAGACACGCAACCCGCCCCAGGCGGCGACACACGCAGTGCTCTGGACTTCGGTCCGAGCGTTTACATGGGGGTTGCTTCCTCTCTCCTCCTTTCCTCGCGGCTCGACGTCCCACGGGGCAGCTCTGTTGACAACAGCTGTTCCTCGCTAGGGGAATCCCGGTTGCTAGACGACGCCTCGCAGCGGATCGGATCCCAGCACAGCTCCTTCTCGGGTGCTTCTCGATCTTGGGCAGATGACTTGGGCCAGCGGCGGTGACGGCTCGCAATACTTCTTGGCAATTCCCGGCTCGGGCCGGCGGCGGTGAAACACTCGCAGCTCTTTGCAGATGATGGCTCGGGCCGGTGGCGGTGATTTAGCAGCAGTACGATGGTTACGCTGCAGGGTTCAGTGTGGTCACAGGGCGCTTCAGACACACTGGTACAGCGGACCACACGACAGTATCAGGCTACAAAAGCACACGTGCACAGCGTCGCTGAGGCGATGGGGGGAATCTTTGATGTTCCTGAGTTCCCACAACAGGAGGCCAGCTCTTCTCAGGCCCTTGGAGACTTTCTCTGCAGGACACAGCACACAGCAAAGTCCTTTTTCAAGCAGGGGGGACACAGCACACAGAAAAGCCCCTTGTCCTCTCCTTCAGCAGAAACAGCAAACTGCAGTCCAGCCCCAGACACACAGCAAGGGCAGTACTCCTCCTCAGTCTCTTCAGCTGTCCTCTTTGGCAAAGGTTCCTCTTGATCACAAAGTAGTCTAAATTAAAGGGGTTTCAGCTCTAATATTTATACCCCAAAATATCTTTGTTCTCTTTGTGTAAGGGATCCTGAACCCAGTCCAAACCAGTCGGGGTGCACTCTGCCAGTGCACAACTTCTTCCTTTGTCAGTGTGGGCCAGGGTCTTCAGACACACCGCAGGAGGTGGAGCCAGTCTTTAGTGGAAGGCAGGCACAGCCCTAGTCAGGTACAGGTGCTACTCCTCCCACCACTCCAAATGCAGTTTGGCCTATTCAGCCCAGGGCTGACTCACCCAGACTCCTGGAGCCACCCCAGCCCCTGTCACTCCCAAGCCAGACAGTCAATCCACAACCAGGCAGAAGCACACAGAAAGGTTGAACAAGAAAATAGCCACCTTCTAAAAGTGCCATTTTCAAACACAGAATTTAAAAACCATCCTTACTAAAAGATGTGTTATTAAATTCTGAGTTCAGGGATACCAGACTACAATTCTCTATCTCACTCCTATGGGAAGATAGGCTTGTAAAATGTTACAAAGCATTCCCCATTCTGTCCTATGGGCAAGATAGCCTTTCAATAGTGAAAAACGAAATTGGCAATGTTTCACTATCAGGACATGTTACACACACCAGTCCTACCTTTCCCATACACTGCACCCTGCCCAGGGGGTACCTTGGGCCTACCATAGGGGTGTCCTATGTGTAAGAAAAGGGAAGGGTAAGGCCTGGCCAGTGGGTACACTGGCCAGGTAAAAATGGCAGTTAACAGACTGCGCGCTGGCACTGCGGTGGCAGGCCTGAGACAACTTTTCAGGGCTACTCATGTGGGTGGCACAATCAGTGCTGCAAGCCCACTAGTAACATTTGATTTACCAGCTCTGGCACACTTAGTGCACTTTACTAGGGTCCTACCAGTAAATCAAATATATCAATCATGGATAACCAATCACAATAACAATTTACACAGAGAGCATATGCACTTTAGCACTGATCAGCAGTGGTAAAGTGCGCAGAGTCCTAATGCCAACAACCACAGGTCAGGAAAAAGTAGGAGGAAGAAGCAAAAAGTTTGGGGATAACCCTGCAAAAAGGGCCATTTCCAACACCTAGTCACTAAAAAAATTGCAATACAAAAGCTTCAATTAAAATCATAAGAACACGATACAATATAAAAGTGCGCATTTGTAGTTTCCCAAGGCATTAAAAAACTTTCAATAAGTTGGATTACTAACAACAATAAAAGACACTTTGATGCTAGTGCAGTTTATTGCCAGTGTAGGCAATGCAGTCAGTGCAGAGTACGATTCCGAATCAGCCAAGGCAATCAATATCAGAAGGTACTGCATGGAGTTTCTATGCTGCTAACCACAATAAGGGCTTGCCAGCTCTGCCTTAGTTAGAACGGCCTCTGTTCTTTGGTTGGATGGACTTTGCTAGGATTCCCAGTGTGTGAAGCTGCCAGCAGTTCTTGGTGGCTAGGCCTGCATAGAGTGGTTTCTGATAGGCCTGTTCTGAATCCCAGGTGAGGCTGGATCATGTGGTGGTATTTTTTGCTCGGCTAATGCAAGAAATCTTACTAGTCTACAATTTAGTTGTGGTGCTCCCGGATCGAAGCATGCCAGAACTGCTTGCCTCCTTGAGCGAATTCCCCTATGATTGAAGGGGATTTTTACCAGCTGTTTCCTTTCCTGCCACATCTCCTTGCAGGAGCATATTAGATGGATGATATTTCCCAGGCCGTTTTCGCACAGGCTGCAAGAAGTTGGAGGTGACGCCCTCAGCCACGGTGGAAGGTTCTGAGTGCACAGGAGCATGCCAAGGCGAAACTTTAAGAATTTTATTTTCCGTGATTTTGGATATCCCAAATTAAAATATTTTTGAGGGGCTAAGATTTTATAGTTATTCAAGGTCATCCAGGCGTGGGATATGGCCGAAAAGTATCCTCCACCAACGAGAGTTGTTTTAGGGATTTCCAGACCAGCTTCTTAAAGGCTAAGTGATGGATCTGTGTATTCCAGAGGGCAGAGAGCCCAGTGCTTGCCAGAGCCTCTTGCAAATAGCTTCTTGCAGGGGACTTCTCCCTCTGCTGGAGGTCTTGCCATAAGAGCTGGTTTAGAGTGTTTGGGGCAGATAGTCTGATCATATTCCAGCAGATGATGTATGCACCGTATCAGGCCCATGATTGCTTTAATAGGCCAAACACCAGCCTTAGTTGCGCCGGGAGGTGTAATTTGGAAGGCTGTACATGGTTCTATATGCTTTGACTGCAGTTCTATCCAGCAGCTTGGCGTCTCTACCGCTCATTATTTCGCTGCCATAAGTTATTGTTGGTAGAATTTTGGCCAGTGCTACTTTCAGGAGGGGGCTTAGGGTTGGACCTGTTAGTTTTGACATTAGATTTTTCAAAGTTAAGGCTAGCACCAGCCCTTTTCTTTTGATCTCATCCTGTTGCCGTATGAAGGATCCTTCTTTATCTATGTAGACGCCTAGGTACTTGTAGTCTGCCGCTGGTTCTATTTGTGTGCCACCCATGTGCCAGGACCTCGCTCGTTTCCTCCTGTTGTTAATGGACATTGTCCTTGTTTTCTTGAGATTGATCGTCAAGTTGTTTTCTCTGGCCTAGTCCTGCATTTCGTTGAGAAGATGTTGCATGCCGACTGTTGTATGACTAAGCAAAATTACGTCGTCGGCATACAGGAGGTTGGACAAAGTTGTGCCCCCAGCCTGGGCGCATGGGAGTAATGGGAGTTGAGTGTCTGTGGTAGATCTGCTATAAATAGATTAAATAAGGTAGGCGCCAGCACACAGCCCTGATTCTGGCCTTTGATTGTTGTTACTCTTCTCGAGTGGTGGGTTCCTGATCCCAGTTTCACCTGTACCCAGGTGTCTGTAAGGAGGAGAATTAACATTTTTAAGAGGACTTGTGGGATGCCCCAACGGGCTAGCTTCCCCACAATCTTACCCTATCAACGTTATCGAAGGCGGCGCTGAAGTCAATAAAACAAAGGTGCAGCAGCATTTTCTTGGACATTGCTGCATCAATAAGCAGAGAGACTGTCATGCTATTGGTTGATGTACTTGTTTTTTTGCAGAAGCCTGTCTGGTTTAATGGTATAATATCGTTGTCATCAGCCCAGGCTGTGAGTTCCTTTAACAAGGTTCCCACAAAATATTTGGCCTCGTTGTCAATCAATGCCACCAGTCGGTAATTACCAGGCATGGCCTTATCGCCGCTTTTATGGATCAGGACGATCGTGGAGCCTTTCCATGAGTCAGGGATTCTGTCCCAGTGATCTCACTTCCGAGTATAGTGGTTGAAGTATGCTTGCCCACTCTTGCACCCTCTGTTTGAACAGGGCCGGCGGGATTCCATTTGGGCCTGGGGCACCTTCCTTTCTTCCCTTTGCGATCTGCTACTTAATTAGGAGCCACTCAGCAGCATTTATCTCCTCCTCCGGCAATTTATCTATATCGGAAGATGTTTGTAGGACTCCCTCCTTTGTTGGAGAACCTTCCGAGCGATCTCCCAGTGAGGGCCTGTTTTGGGAGATTAAAGAGGAACACGCAATTTGATGATTGAAGTGATCATTTAAGAAACGGGCCCAGATTTCCTCTAGTATGTTTGAAGAGGTACCTCCATCCTGCGGATGCATAATTATGTTTACCATTTTCCAGAAACGGGTGCTATCGTTGTGGTTTATGTTATGGAGGAACTTTGCCCAAATATCCTCTTCGTGGTTTTTATTGATGCCCCATTTCAGTTTCTTTAGCTTTATTCTCTGATGTCACAAAGCAGAAAGGAGACTTGTGTTCACTGGGTCATGCCGCAGGGATCTCATTAAGCCGTTTATGGATCTTTTAAGGCCCTTTATTTGGGCCCTCTGTGCTTTTGTTAAACTTTTTTCCTGCTTGGGAGCCAGAGGACAGATCGTTTTAGTTTGCGAGGCATGCTGGTCTGTAAATGTGGATGTAAAGGGTTCCCAGTTTGATATATAACTCTTTACTGTCAGTTGTGAGAGTACAAGATTAATTGCTGTTCCAGACAGGCACTCAATATTTTCTGCCATAAATTTGATTCTCTTGTAATTTGTCGTGTAACTGGAGCCCCAGAGTGGAGCTGGCTGAATGCAAGGAGGTACGCTTGCAGCTATGGAGATTTCTTGTGGACGATGATCACTGTCCCCCTTGTCTCCCATTCTGAAGCCGAGTATGAAGGGAAACAGCGAGAGACTTGTGAACGTGTAGTCCAGTATCGAGCAGGTTGATGTGGAATAGTGGCTTCATCATTTAGTGAGAATAGGCTGGGACGCGGCCAGTGAGGTTCGTCACCCACCAACCCAAACGAAACAGTGAGTTCATTAAGGTTCAAATGGTTGCGTTAACATGAGTCCTGTTTTATTCGAATTTTCAAGGTACAGACATTCAAATGCAGACATTAAAGTTTTAAAATGTATTTTGAAACCTATATTCAACATTATTTATATCAGCAGATCAGAGGGAGCATCTGATGCAAAATAAGATTTAAAGACTGCACTTCCATTTTATTAATTCACACTCACAAAACTACTCTCATGTTTGCTCTTGGGGCAATGTTGGAGAATTGCCCTCCAGGGTGCAAGTACTGGCACTACTTCCCCAACCACCAGATAATATGGGGTCCTACTCAACTAAAATGAGTGTTATCATGCACTGCATTTACCACAATGCAGCTGGGTGAATTGTGTGCTGGTGTGCCTGGCAGTGTGCTCCCTCCCACCTTCTGTGATTTGCTCCTTGTTTGGTTGTTGAGCTGAGAAGTTCTGGGATACACCTGAGCTTTGGGAGTGGTACAGAACCAAAGAGGCCGTGAGCAGCATTACTAGCACCCCCAACTTTAAGTTGGCACTATCTACTGAAGAAGGACAAATATCCTGAAACAAGTGTCTAGAGATACACAGCACTGGCTGCACCAAAAATGGCGAATACTCAAGACTTTTAACTAAAGGGAGTGTTTTTTGTTTGTTTGTTTAATTAAGTCCTCATTTATCAAATTATGCTCTGAATTCAGGAAAGCCAAACCTGGCCGGACCAAAAAGAGGCAATAAGGCACCCATTCTCTCCAGAGGGGAGGGAGGATAGAAATATCCTGGGTCCAGAACAAATACCTCCTGGCTGGTCGGTAACGCTGACTCCTCTGAAACAGGTGCTAAAAGGTGACCCTGGCACTAAAGCAACCTGTATAGCATACAATTAATCATTGGACCATAAGATTTCAAAATAACTTAAACATACATCATAAGAAAACTAAGAAAGGGAAATAAGCAGAAGTAAGGGAGGGAGAAAACGAGGTAGAAAAAGAAAAGGGAAAGAAAGATACAGAGGAGGAACAAGAAGAATTCCGTGCTCAATGTGATAGACTGGAGACATAAGACTTAAACCAGTCATCCCAGAGTTCCCAAAATGTTGTTCTCTTGACGAGTTTATTAGCCCGGTCAAGATACAAAGTTTATTGTATAGAGCGAATCCATTCAGTCTCAGTGGGGGGCAAGGAAGAATCCACTTGACACACAGCTCCCTGCATGCAAGGAGGATCAGAACAAAAATGAGGGCTTTATGGGTTTTAAGAAGACCCCGATTATCCACCCCTCCCGGGACCACTCCAAAAATCACAAGAGCTAAGCTCACGTTGATCTCCTGGCCCAAGATACCTGAGATGATCTTACCTACTTGCTACCAGAAAAACTGGATTGAGGGACACCGCCAAAACATGTGGGCCTCGTTCGCGTTGTTTTCTCCACATTTTGGACACTTCTTCACTACTCGACTTCCCAGCTTCGATAGTGTCCGTGGCGTCCAGTAAGCCTTGTGGACAGTAAAAAATGTTTTTCCTAAATGGATCAGGTTTCACAAATAACCACAAATGAGACATAGATACTTGCCCTAAAGATTCGAGGTCTTGGTCTGGCAGTTCCCTCCTCCAGATCTCTGTAAATGGGTTTTGCATCTCTTCTCCATTTTGGATTAGCATCCAATACCATTCTGCAACTTCTTTCCGTAAAGTGGGGCGTGAACAAATCCTGGACGCCAGATCCATGTTCCCTTTGCCCTCCTTCCCCAATGTTTTAACCCAGCTTAAAAGTTGATAATATTTCAATTTAGAGACCGAGTTTTCAGAGATCTCTGAAAGATGTTGCCATGAGATTAGTTTTTGTTTCCCCAAATAAAACTGGAGAACTCCCCCTGCACTTTCTTAAACCAGGTCTTCTTAAATTCTAACAGGATAGTATTAAACAAGAAGGTAAACTTTTGGAGGATTACATTTTTAGGAGATTTGATCTGCCCAAGAAGGAGAGTGGAAGTGCCCCCATGCTCGTAGCTGTGGTTTAACTCCCGCAACTACTTTATCAAAATTCACCTGAGCTAACTTCTCCAAATTGTGTACTATTTGGACTCCCAGATATCTTATCTCCTGTTTCGTTAAGTCGCTCCTATAGGTGGTGTTCCATTGCATTAGCTCAGTTTTTTGCTAGTTAATGGAGTATCCAGATACCCTCCCAAACCCTTCCAACTGCTCCCATATTGCAGGAAGTGAGTGCTGCAGATCCCCTGTCAAGATCAAAAGATCGTCTGCATATAGCCCAATTTTTTCGCCCAACCATTACAAACGAAAGGATGGATATTCCGACATGCCCTTAATGTGCATGCCTGTGGTTCGATGTAAAGGTTAAAAAGGAGGGGGGAGAGAGGGCATCCCTGTCTAGTCCCCCTACCAATTTCTATTGACCTGGTGAGATTCCCATTGACCAAGACCCTAGCCGAGGGATTTTTATATAGGGCCCTAACTGCTGCTAAGAATACGTCCCCTAAGTTAAAACGTTGGATTATTTTGTATAGAAAAGGCCAACTGACTCTGTCAAAGGCCTTCGCAGCGACAAAGGTCATTACTGCCAAAGGGATCCCATATTCTCTTGCCATATCGATCGCCCCAATCAGATCATGTGTTAACTCATGGAGTTGCCTCCCCTTCATGAAACCTTTTTGGTTGTATGGATTAGTGATCCTGCCACCTTATCCAGACGTTTAGTTAAAATCTGGGTGTATATTTTATGATCACTGTTGAGAAGAGAAATAGGCCTGTAGGACTCACAGGACCTCGGGTTCTTATTTTGTTTCAGGAGTATGGTTATGGTGGCAGCGTCCCAGGATGATGGAAGGTCCTGGCCAAATATAAAGGCAGAGTTAAACAGTTGGAGCAATATTGGGCGAGTTCTTCTTTTAATATAGCATACATTTCATTAGGAAAGGAATCAGGTCCTGCAACTTCCCCTTTTTAGGGTACTGATGGTTTTAAGAATTTCCTCAAGACCGATGGGGCTGTTTAAGTGGTCTTTTCAGGACTCTGAAGCATAGGAAGTTCTAGGTCTTGAAGAAATTCCTCCATGAGTTCTTCACTTACTATTCGATCCTCTGTATAAAGATCCTGAAAAAACTGGGCAAAGGCATTTTCAATCTCAACCTCCTCGGAGATAATATTACCTGAGTTTAGGCATCTGAGATCTTTTATCAGGTTCCTTGTCTGGTTGACTTTAGTTTTCCATGCGAGCAATTTGTCGCACCCCTCCCATATTCATGATGGGATAACCTACTGGCTTCCCATTTCCTCCTGACTATTGCTTCGGCAAGCTCAGTTTTTGCTAAGTGTCGTTTTTGCTCAATTTGTGTTACATTTGAGCTATTAAGTGTTTGTTCTAGCGCTAACTGCTTAATATGTACTGCGACTTCAAGTGTTCTGATTTCTTCTCTGGCTTTCCTGTTTTGTGCAGTAGACAGGGCAATTAAAGTACCTGTTAAATAGGCTTTGTACGTATCCCATACAATGTGTGGGGGGCTAAATCTATATTTAATAAAAAACCTCTTTGGTGGCGACTTTCAGCTTATCAACTGCATATGGTTCAAGAAGTAAAGTGCGATTTAGGGTCCACCTTTGGAGAAGGGCCTATTCACAAGAGTAATCTCCAAAGTGATAGCAGAGTGGTCAGACAGATGTTCTGGGGCATGGTTAACCCTTGTTGTGTTCTTGCTAATGAAGGAGTCCACCAAGAAAAAATAAATCCTAGATCGATGGCCACATTTTTTGTTATGGAAAGTGAAGTTTACCCCTGACTTCCCTGCCTTACTTCCCATCACTCTCCAGATGTCTACGAGGCCCATGTCTGTCATCAATTGTTTCAAGGCGAATCTCATGTTATGAGTTGCGGCCATTGCTCTCCTAGAGGTTGACTCTTGTGTTGGATCCAAAACTACATTAAAGTCTCCGCCCAGTATAATAGGATCTTTAATATCAACCAGCTGAAGGAGTAAGGTGCGTAGTGGGATTGGATTGTCCAAGTTAGGGCCATAGTAAACCACAAAGGTCAACCAAGAGCCATTGATTTTGGCCCTGGCTAATGCCCATCTACCAAGAGGATCGACAATACAATCTCCAAGTGTAGGGGAACATGGCGGCCGCTAGTTAGAGCCGGCCGCAGGCTCTCTCCTACTCCCATCAAAAATGAACGTTTACTTACCCGCGCAGATGTGAAGGGTCCCGGCGGTCAGTGTAATGCTTCGGTAATGCGAAGCTCCTGATTTTTGTTTTTTTCTCATTTTCTCTCTGGGTTCCGCGAGGACGGCTGGCTTCCCCTCGGCCCAGCAAGGGCGGGGACGACGCAAGGCAGAGGCCGGCAAACCACAGCGAGAATCGGCTTCCGGGGCAGTGGGAGCCGCAGAGAAGCTGCCTGCATTGCGACCCACGGGCATCTGCCCAGACTTTTGTCCTGCAGCGACATTAGAGCGGCAAATGTGGCAAGAGTGGAGGATGTCGCACAGAGCCCCCCAGTTACCCCAGTAATAAGGAGGAAGAAAAGGGAATTGGGGGATCTGGGACCAGGCAGCTCCAAGGGGACCCTAACTCAGAGGAACCATTGTTTACAAGGAAAAAGATTTAAGTGAGGCTCCCCTGGAGTGTTGAACAGGTACACTGTAAGAAGCAGGGACATTTGGGGCAAAGGTCAGCCTTCCTCTGGAGCTCCCCTAAAAGAAAAGCCACTGTTAGCACACCAGCAAAACCTAGACGCCCGTCTGTCTCATACCCACCTCCATCCCCCCGTCCTCACTAACCAAAAAAGCACCTGCAGATAAAATACCTCTGCCTATAGGTAGAAGGCAGCCTAGAAGTAAACCCGAAAGTTCCGACGAGCCACGAGAAGGTACTTCCTTTGGTGATCGCGCTCCTTCCAGCATTGTCTATTTGAAGGCGCCCAACACCGTTCGTGTGAGCTCATGGAGCGATAACGATTACATTTTAAAGTTCTTAAGATATACAAGTGGTATATTTTTCTACTCCCATAACAGGGAACAAAGGACAGTGTTTGTGACTATCAGGCATATGTACATTTATTCTATCACCCATTGAGGTGTAACAGGGATCGTTTGTTTGGTCCTGAGGAAGAAAGCCAAGGGGATGGCTTCTGAAACATGTCGACCTTGTAGGAGGTGACTCATTATAGTACACCATCTACACCTCCCCACTTTTACTATTCTCAGCCAGGGAAGACAATAAAGTATTTTCGTTCCACTAGCCAGAGAATTTTTAACCATCTCACATTTTCTTTTCACGATCCCACGCACTACACATACTCACCAATCACTGAATAAAGTGCTCCTGCGTCTACGTAAGTCGTAGCACGCCCCGTCCCGTAGAGGGCGGGAAGACACCAATGATGAAGCATGACACTGAATCAGGTTTCAGTGTGTGAGGGGTATTTTACAATTTTTGAAACATTTCCCTTCCCACAAATTGAGAGAAGGAGCTCTGATCCTTTTGCACCATTTTTCACGTATGACTAGACACTTCAAATAAAATAAAAATAAAAATAGCAGCACACACATGGGTGCATATATATTCACATAATACATGGTAGAATCCCTATGTTGGATAACAGTATCAAGAGGAGGACGATTCTACCTTTTTCCTCTTCACTCCCTCCTTTGATTTTTTGAGTAAACCCGAAAGTACCAGAATCACACCCTCAACCCGTTCTTACTTCAAGGTCCAAGCTGAGTCAGCTCAGCCTATCTCCACCCCCATGGCTGCTTGCCCTACTTCCATGCATAGCCCTGAGTTTAGTGGGCCTGTAAGAGCTATGGATAGCCCTGTGTCCGGTGAGGATGGGAACAACATTTTATGCCTTAAAAACAGGTTCACCCCTCTGGCAGCAGTAGAAGAGGACGGCGTACTAGCTCAGCGCAACCCCAGGTCTGAGAGCCCCCCAAGTCAGACTTTCGAACAAAGAGAAGGGTCCAATGTAACTACCGCAGTGGCCGGCCGAGGGGAGCAATCTCCCACAGAGAGACTTTTAGCTACCTTGTTAACGGAGATAAGAGAAAAGTTTGCAGTCTCTGAGCTTAATCAACAAAAGGTCAAGGGAGCATGTGAGGTGCTAGAAGGTAAGATTAACAACCTTATGGAGTCGGAGCAATGGAGCAATGGAGGTATCCTTTGAAGATCTCTCAAAACAAGTTGACACTAACAAGAGCAAGATCACGAAGCTGAGGAATGGTGATAGAGAACTTGGAGATAAACTAAAAACCCTTGAAAACAGTGCCAGGAGAAACAACATTAGGATTCTGAATGTCCTGGAAGTCCTGGAAGTCCTGGAAGTCCTGGAAGTCCTTGAGGGAGGAGACATAAAGGGCTTCACCATCAACCTTCTCAGAGAATTTAATATGGACATAGAGAAGCAGATTTTGGAAGATGATATCCAGAGAGTGCACCGAGACCCGTTCTCTAAGAGGTCAGGGAAGAAAAACCCTAGAAGGATCTTAGTAAACTTCAAGTCATACTCAATCAAAGAGAAAATCCTTGCCGGGGCACTTAAAGCAGGATCAAATAAGAAAGGAGAGTGGTCCTTTTGCATCAGATCGGACATATCACGCACCACACAAGATAGGCAGTGGGAGCTAGAGAAGTTTATACAAGAACTGAGGGGGCTAGGTGCCACGGCCAACCTCCAGTTCCCCGCCTCCCTAAAGGTGATGTGGAATAATAAAATGCACAACTTTAGGGACCCCTGTGAAGTCAGTTCCCTGATCGAACAGATTAAAGCACATCCAAAAGAAAAGATCTAACTTTGCCATGACGTAGTGAGAGAGCTCGAAGTGGAGGTAACCATCAGTATACCTCTAGTCCTTTGGGAGGGTTCCCCGGGGTGGGTTGGGGTGGGAGGAGGGGTTGGGGGGTCACAAGCAAAAAGAAAATACCAAAAATAAGCACACTTTATATCTGCACTGGGTGGGGGAGCATGTGGGAAAAAAGAAAAAAATTGTCCTCATTTATTAATAAGACTCAAGCGTACTTAAGGGGTTTGTATCAACCCTCTAGGTTTTTAAATACTCGTAGTAATCTCAGGCTTCTTAGGTCACCACGCATTTATCCACATTTCCCATGACGGATCTAGATAGGCCTAAGAAGCTGAAAATCCTATCATGGAATGTAATCATGGAATGTAAATGGCCTTAGGGTTCCCTCTAGAAGAAGGACAATCCTAGAGTACTTGAGACTCTCTGATAGTGAGATCTTCCTGCTACAGGAGTCGCATCTGCTTAAAGAGGAGTGGGTGGAGATACTCAAAAACAGAAATGGGTGGATCATTGCTTATGTACCACACAGTTGTGTTCAGTGAAAGGAGTTGCTCTTCTTTTTAAACTAAAGGGAGTGTTATGATACACTGCATTTGCTTTTTTTTTTTTGTAAATTTTTATTTGTCAATGATTAGGTAATACATAATACAAAAAAAAAATATCAGACCAATATCAATGCTGCATACCGCCAATATCAAAGCATAATATCGCAGATAAAATAATTAACCAAGGAGCACATAAAAAATAAATACCAAAATACATTCTAGGACCTCACCCTCTTATTTACACCCCGTTAAGTATCCTAAAATTTCCAGGAGATTATCTAAAGCCAAGACCCCCATATTTTATTAACATTTAGCGACTGAACGTATGCCTCTTGACTTGGCCAATGCCTGTTCCATATCATATGTCTGTCGGACTAGAAGCCACCAATCCATCACATTTGGAGACTTTGGCGATATCCATTCTCGAGCAATAATCAGCCTTGCCGAGACTAGCAAAATAGTTAATAAACCGCTGCTTTTAGATCCAACATTACTGCAGCCCAGCATAATTTCCCTTGCTGTCAGCGGTATATCTAACCCTAATTTCTGATGGATAATATTCTGAACATCCTGCCAAAATGTTTTTAGCTCTAAGCACGTTACAAACATATGTTTGATATCTGCCTTATATATATCACATCTTGGGCACGTCATCCTATCTGTAATTATATTGTTAGCCGCCCACTTGGCTATCCTCTCGGGTGTGTGATAGAGAAGACAGATCGTCCGATGTTGGTGCAATCTCAGATTAGTAGAACGCACCACCTCTTTTATAGTGCCCAATGCTTGTGTTATAGTGCTAGCCCCTACAGAAGTCTCCAATATTTTACTCCATTGATTGGCCAATCTTCCACAATCATCTGCTCTGTTACTACTCAGCCATTTATAAACCTTACTAATCATAGATTCCCTTACTTCATCATATATGAAGTCCCAAACCTCAGACCGAATTATATTAGTCAACTTCAGGTGCTTTAGAAAGTAGTCTTGAATCTGATAATACTTTAGCAACATATAGTTTGGTAATTTATATATGAGTTGTAGTCTCTCAAAAGCCATAATACCATTATAATCGAAAAGATCACCCAAACATCCTACTCCCAATGTGACCCAATTTTTCCCCACCCCATCGTGAAATATGCTAGGTAAGGCAGGGTTAGAATACAGAGGGAATTTCTCATGATATGGAGATATATTGCCTTTATGCAAGATCGCCCGCCAGATAAATATGCTGTCCCGAGCGGTCTTAAATTTAACCCTTTTAAAATAATTAGGGTCCATTATTCTATACAGAAACATCTTACTTTCTTCCCCCAACATAAATGTATGAAAAAATAAAATACCCGCAGGATTAATCAGACTACGGAAGCGACCAAGAAAGCTGACCAAAAATACATCTTAAAGTCCGGTAGCTCCAAGCCGCCTTGACCAAAAGGTAATTTTAGTTTTTCTATCGCTCTCCTAGATTTCTTGTATCCCCATATAAAACCACCAATTGCCCCTTCTAATCGTTTAAAAAAGGAGTTGGAAACCCGTAGTGGAATAGAACGAAAAAGATATAAGAACTTAGGCAGGACTTTCATTTTAATTATATTAATACGACCTATGATGCCAATCGGTAGCTTATGCCAATTTTTAAATGATCTAATTGTATCCTTCAACAGTTCCTCATAATTAAGAAAAATAATTTTCTCTATTTGTGCTGATATCCGCACCCCCAGATAAGTGACGACTGAACATACCCCCTGTATAACATCTAGCGGTTTATGATTAATTAATACTTGGGTCTTATTAATATTTAATTTATACCCTGATATCTGTCCGAACCCAGCAGCCGCCACTGTTATTTCCCCTAATGCTCGCCCTGGGTCTGTGGAAAATACTGCCAAGTCATCCGCATAAGCTGTGACCTTTAAAGAGATTGTTCCGTTGCTATAAGCACTTATTCGGGGATTATTTTGTAAAACACAGATAAATGGCTCTATATATAGAGCAAATAATAAGGGTGAGAGAGGGCACCCTGGCGCGTGCCACAAGAAACCGGGAAAACAGATGATAATAAATCTGAATATGCTAATTTAGCACTGGGTTTATCATATAGGGCTTGTACCCATTTCTTGAAGCGTCTGCCAATCCCGAAAGCATCGATTACAGCCCAGAGAAACTCCCACCCCACTCGGTCGAACGCTTTCTCAGCATCTAATAGAATCATACCGAGTGGGGTAGATGTATTATTGGCCACATCGAATGCTGTCACTGCCGTATTTACATGAGTAGTTGTATCTCTATTTTGAATAAACCCATGTTGTTGGAAAGAAACCAGACTAGGCATCACCGGAGCAAGCCGGTTAGACAGTATTTTTGCAAAGATTTTTGCATCAGTATTAATGAGAGAGATCGGTCTATATGACCCACATTCCTCTGCTGGTTTATCTTTATTTAAAAAAAGACAATTTTTGTCATATTCCAGGAATCGGGCACTTGCCCATTAACGCTGATTGACCCTATCGTCTGACTAAGAGGCAGCTTCAAATCATCTTTGAAGATTTTATAAAATTCTAGGGGAACAGAATCTTCCCCCGCAGCCTTTCCTGATGGTAGAGCCCCAATTGCCATTTCGATCTCTTCCCACAGTATCTCTACATCCAGGGATTCAGCGATCTCCTCCCCTATACTTGGCAGGGAACATCCCTGAATATAATCAAGAATATCTGCCTGCCTTGGCTTTATTGTAGAAGTATACAATGCTTGATAGTACCTCACAAATTGCTCTAAAATCTGCTGAGGATGCTTATACAGTCCACTTGCAGGCCCTCTAATACTTGTAATATGGGCTTTAGCTCTGTCATTAGCTACTTTATAAGCCAGAATTTTCCCAATTGTTTCCCCATACTCATACTGTATCTGCCGATATTTATTAAATTTGACCATGCTTCTCTCTTTAAGTGTTTTCTTCAGGCCTAATCTAAGATTAATTACCTCAAACCCCAATTGTTCTGACTCACCCGCCCCCTTCAGAACTGCCTCCGCATGTAGATCTTCTGCCCTACGTATTGCAGAGGTTGTCTCCTTCAGTGTCCCCCTATAAATTTTATTTTGGTGCCAAATATACTGTTGGGTGTGCCCCCTAATAACGGCTTTAAATGTATCCCACACACAATAGGAGTTGCAGACCCCGTATTCTTTTCAAAAAAGCTTTTAATTTGCTCCCGGGTACTAGCTACATAATCCGCATCTGAGAAAAGATACCTAGGGAATGAAAAAGATCTTGGTGGCCTATTCTCTGTGTTGACTTTAAAAGTAAGAAGAATAGGATTATGGTCTGATGTTACTTTCGGGCATATATCTATTTCTGTAGACCATAATATTTGTGCCGACACCCAAGCCATATCTATTCTTGAATAAGATTTATGTGGGGCCGAAAAATAGGTATACCCTGGTAGACTTGGGTGCAATATTCTCCAGGCATCACTGATAGCCTGTAGTCGACCCAATTCCCAGATTGCCCTACGTGTTTTCCGCATCCTCTGGAATGCCCCCTCCTTGTAGTATCAATCCCATAATCCATGATACAATTGAAATCACCCATCACCACCCGATCCCCCTCCCAATTCAGAAGTTCCATATTAATGTTATCCACCACCGTGAGATCATCCTTATTAGGGCCATACACTACGCAGAACACATATTTCCTCTCTTTTAATATAAGCTGTGACATAGCCCAGCGACCTCCTTTATCCGAAGTTGTCTTACAAACTGTTGCCCTAAACCGTTTGTTTTTTAATATTGCAACTCCACGTATAGAAACACTTTGAGTTGAGCATACTATGACCTCAAACCCTAACTGTTTTAACAATCCCCGGTCTTTATACGAAAGATGTGTCTCTGTTAACATAACAACACTAGGATTATACATTTTTAGCTCTTCTGCCACCAGTTGTCTCTTTATCCTGCTATTTAGCCCTGCAACATTCCATGCTAAACATTTTACCCCTTCCATATAAAATAATACCTGCTCCTTTTAATAACCGCCTTACTTATCTGAATACTTTTATCATTGCTTTTTACCCAATCATTGACCTTTTCTTCGTTAAACCCCCAACCCTTCCCTCCCTTCCCTCCCTCTCCCCCAATCTCTGCTAAAGATTGGCCCTCCCCCTCCCCCAGCATCTAGAAGGAGGAATCATCCCTTTTCCCTGGGCTGCCGTTGACCTTGGCAGCCCACTAAGAGTCCCTGGTCACAAAGGTTCCAGAGGCTTCTGGTCTCTATGTTGTTCAACACAAGAAAAAGTAAATCATAAATCAAAGGAAAGCATAAATAGAGTATTTTTGTCATATATCACAATAATCCCTTCCTTATCGAGACAAGAGAGCAGAAAAAACATTAATGTAATAACTTCTACCATCTACCATATACCATCGATAAATTCTACTCGCATAAATAAGAAAGCAAAAATTCCTTTATAGTGTTATACCTTTTACCCTTTTTAGCCTGTCCCCTCTTTCTGCCATCCACCTAGCACCTTCTTTGCCTCTATTTCTGAAAAAAACATATAAGATTGACCTCACGAATTACTTTTAGTCGAGCCGGCTCTTGCAGATATGCCTGCATCCCAGCGGCTTTCATTGGGTCAATCAATTGTCTAAGCTGCCATCTTCTGTCCATTGTTACCTTACAGTAATCGGAGCGAAAGAAGATTGAATTACCATCCACAGACATTGGTGACCTTGGGCCAGCTTTTAAATAAACAGCCTGCCTTAATAAAAATTGCCAAAATAAATCAAAAAGGTCTAGGATATCGGCTGTCTTGTCTCTTTTGGACCATTGGCACCCTATGAGCCCTTTGAATCTGGCAATCCCAATCCCAATCACTAAGGTCCGGTCACAATTTCTGCAGAGTTTTTACTATAAATGTTCTGGGGTCTGTATCCTCTTGTCCTTCTGGTATGCCAAACATCTTCAAGTTCTGTCTCCGCTGCCTATTCTCCAGATCTTCTAGCTTAAGTTGCATCGTGGCCAAGACGTGGTCGTGCTTCTCGGTTATGCTAAAAGTTTTCGAAGCTGTTTCTTCCGTTTCCTCCACTCGCTGTTGTAGTTCAGCCATCTCGCCCGCCAGTGATCCTACTTTTATGGTGACTTCTTTTAAAGACTGCTGAATACCCTGGGCATCTAATCGCACCTGGGCAAAGAGCTCTCTAGTCTCTTCTCTTTGGTCTTTAAGATTCTGAAGAATCAGTGAGAGCATCTTGGTTTCGATTCCCTGCTCCTCCCGATAGTTGCTGCAGGCTCGTTTCTCTCAACGACATCATTGAAGCTGATCCAGGGCCATGTCCTAGATCACCTGTGCCTTCAGCCACCAGCTCCATTCCACCGCCAGCTTCATCCGTCATGCCGGTTTCTGATAGCCTTGATACCATATCTTTGGCCCCACCTTTTGCTTGTACCCATCGCCATATTGAGTTTATCAGCTGTAGCTCCCTTTTCCGTTGTTTTGCCCTCTCGTCTCCTACTGCCTGGTCTAGACCCCCGAAAGCTTTTTTCAGCTCCTTCACCGCTTTCAATTTTTGATTCTGGTTTTGATGCTTCTTTTAACAATTACTACCCCTGAGATTTTCTTCTGTTGACCAACTATGACTTCATGCTGCAACTAAGCCTGGGCGTAGTTCGCAGAGTAGCGCTACGCGCTACGCAAAGTGCAGTTCGCACTACGCGAGCTACGCGTAGCACTACGCGAACTGCGTAGTGCACTGTCCGCAATGATTGCACAGTGCCGGATGCTTGTCCGCACTGTGCAATCATTGAAAACGGCATCTTGCACAGTGCAAGCTGTCTTTTACTGCACGCTCGAGGTAGATTTTTACTCGAGCGGCAGCTGTCTCAACGCGGACTGGTAGTTTCTCATCGCGGCGGTCGCGAGCATACGCGACCACTCGCAATGAGAAACCTGACCTCCCGCGTTGAGAATCTCGCCGGGAGGTTTATTTTCCACGCTCGCGATCGGCAACTTGATGTTGCTGATCGCGAACGAGGAAAAAGTCTCGCCGGGATGTCATTTTGCTTGCTTGCGGTCGCCAACTTGGCGTTGAGGACCGCGAGCAAGCAAAATGACTGCTGCACTACGCTACGCGTGTTTGCACTGTGCTACGTGCAATTCGCGTAGTTCGATGTAGCGCAAACTTCGCAAACTACGCGAGCGTAGCGTGGTGCTTTGCCCAGGGTTAGCTGCAACACAGAAGGAGACTGGGTCTGGCACTGTTCTTGTACTTGGTCAATATCAGTAGCAGAAGCCAAAGACGAGCTGCTCAAATCACCCAATATCGGTTCATCAGGCACAGTTACAGTTACAGAGGTAATAGGGCTTGTCAAGGTCCCTATATTACTTATATTACCAAGACTCCCATTCGCCTCAAGATTACTTTCGCCAGGCTTAAATATTCCGGGCTCCGTTGCTGTCACATTCTCTCCGCCTTTGACAGCCTTGCACTCCTCAGGTATTCTCGAGGAGCCCTGGACAACCGCTGGATCATCAGATTTGAAGAATAGGCTTCTATGCTCAGTCCCCCTTCAATCAAGCCCCTATCCGAATCCGGTGCCCTCCCATTATCTAAGTCTTCCTTAGACTGAGGTTGAGGTTGAGGTTGAGGCTGAGGCTGTAGAAATGTTTGAGGTAATGTCTGCAAGTTATTTACAACAATATGACCTGTAGAGGTAGAAGTCATACTACTGTGTCGCCCCCAATTGCTTGGCTCACTATATCTACTAATATCTTGCCGCTATTAAAAGTATCAGCTTCCGCCACAATATCAGAAGAAAAAATTCCACTGACTTCCTTGATTGCAAGAATTGCAACACAGGTTTTCCCACCTTCCCTAGTCCAAAAGCCGAGCTAGGAGAGTCCGCCCTCTGTATCTCCACGTCTTCGTCATCCAAATTACTACCCCGAGTCGCTGTTGTACTCACCAGCGCTCTGTTAGTAGCATGTGTACTCCTGACCATCGCTTTCGGTGGGGCCATAATCCGTTGGAGTAAATACAATTTGGCCAAGCGTCCGTGACAACTAGCTCGCCAGCTCTCTTGTGTGCATCGTTGGCGTAGTTGGGCGGACAAGCGCTCGGCTACCCTAGTATACGTAAAGCGCCGAAAGCCAAGCCTTACTGCCGCCTGCATTCAGCTGTATTCACCTGCATTCAGCTCCCCAAGCTCGACTGTATTCCAGGGGCACCGCCAGCTAAAAAGTCGCCGGAGCAACAGCAACAGCAAGCTCCAGCAAGCACCAGCTAGCATATGTCCAGCAGAAATTCAATCAGCAAGTTTACCGCCCAGAAATCCAATAGTCCACATAGTCCACATCCACTTCAGGATTTCCACTAGCCCGTTTGCTGTTTGCTATTTGCTGTTTACCATTTTTTTTAGATTTTTGTCGGTTTCTTGTCAGGTTCTTGTCGGCGTTTGCTGTCGGGTTCTTGTCGGCGCTTGTCGGCGCTTGCTGCCGCCGAGGAAACAGAAACCCTGAAATTTCATAGGGAGATAATAGGAAGATAAACTGATGCCAGGTATCTTGATAGAATTATAATATTATCTCGTCAGCGCAGCGCAGCGTAAGCCTCCACCAGTTCCACAAAACCGCCGAAGCACCAGCGAACGCATATCCAACAAGATCCCAGCTCAATAAGCCACGTCCTCTTCGGGCTTTCCTATTTTGCCGTATACCGTTTAAAAAAAAATTCTTTTTGCCGGTTTTCTTGCTGAATTCAGCGTTTCTGTGTTTCTGCATTTCTGCCCCCAAGGAGACAGAGGCACTTAGGCTGTAGTGTTCTTTATCCAGCTACTTCAACTTTCACGCTCTCCACTACGATGTTTGCATCAATGTATCAGTGTATCTCGAGCCTCCTGAGCTCCTCCGTGACCCGACTCTCCTAAGACGGCGTCAATCCGCCATCTTGCTCCT